>OU618556.1:5237500-5622500 GCA_914829495.1 Eilema sororculum
TTTCGCCTGTGTAACAGTTCCCTTTCGTACATTGATATAATGTTAAAAAAAAAAGCAATTTTAGTATGCTGATAAACAATGCACGAGCCGAGCGAGCGAAGCGAGCGTGCCGCGGCAGCGGCCGGCGAAGTACCGGAACCAAATCGCTTTTATTTCACTACAGAGGGCATTTAAATATGTTACATCGGTATAAACAACTACATGAATATTACGCTAACTAAAACATTCGCTACTTGAAAGTTGGCATTTTGAAAAGTGTCATCCTAAAAGGAAGACCAAACGTAAAATTGGCAACTGTGTGGTTGGGTAAAAAAACAAAATGATATCACAAATTGGCAAATGATTATTCTGCGAAATGAAATTCTGCGAAACGTTAGTTGGCAAAAGTGATAATCGGCTGAATAATTTTCGGCGAGAAGACAGAGATCCTTATTTTACAAATCGCACTCATTTTATGTATCACCAAATATAAATTTATATATTAATATATTAATTTATTAATATATCGATGTTCTTTGGCGAGTATCAGTAGATACTCGCCAAAGGACATCGATATAATCCTAGAATGATCCGCGAGGCTATTGAAATTATAAAACACCCAAATTTTAATAAAGAGGATGGATGGAACGTACCACCAGCTTGGGACCCAGTCATCACTTAATCAAATCCAGTAAGCAGCAAAATCCAGCAAAACTAAACAACGCAGTGAGCTCATTCTGCGTAAATTTGCAGCAGCCGAAACGTCGGTTTAAAAAGTAAATAATAACAAATATACGCGATAGAATCCCTAAAAAGTGGTTTTATTTCAATGCTTATGTTTATTTTACAAATCCCACTCATTTTATCTATCACCAAAAATAAAATTATTGTGTGTTCAAAGTATACCTTATATAGATAATGATCCAGCTCGTACTTTGCCAAATTTTATCTGATTATTTTGGGTATACTGTGCGCCTGCGTACTAAACACAGCAGTTAGCTGCCACACAAAATACTGCGGGGCGACAGACGTGTGGACAGGCGAGAGCGGGACGTATGAAGTGTGCGGGTGAAATCTGAATTTTTTCTAGCTTTATGCGCCCTCTTAATCCTTTCTGACTTTATTGATACGTCATCACTATCACTACATAGTATAAAGTAAAGTCACTTTCTGCGTCTGTCCGTCCTATGTATGCTTATATCTTCAAAACTACGCTACAGATTTGAAGCGGTTTCTTTTAATAGATACAGTGATTCAAGAAGAAGGTTTATATATGTATAATACATGCTTAATATAGTAGAGCGTCCAGCGGGAACGGGAACGAACACCACGGGAGGGAAAAAAATTGGCGGTACTAAGTTCACCACCGGTATATCCATACTAATATTATAAATGCTAAAGTAACTCTGTCTGTCTGTCTGTATGTTACACTTTCACGCCTAAATCACTGAACACGAACACTGAACCGATTTTGATGAAATTTGGTATAGGGGTAGATTAGACCATGAGAAAGGACATAGGCTATGTTTGGTCGCGATAACCGACATCCACGCGGGCGGAACTGCGGGCAAAAGCTAGTCATACAATAAAGGGATATACTCGTGCACTATTTCTTTGGGAAGGCAACGTTGTATTTTACTTTAAATTGGGATCTGATAGCACCGAATCCGACAGATTACTGGCTTTACGATTTTACGAATCGCAATTCTGTTGATACATTGGCAATATGACTTATACATTGTTTGCCAACATGTTTTATAAGGCGTTACAACCAACAATTGATTGATTGTAATTTCTTTATTATTTCAGACTCGAGGAACATTTACACTTAAATTTGTGACATTGAAATATTCATCGCTTGAATGAATTTTTTATAGCATTTATTATGCTAACTGTTAAGTTCGAAAAACATTAGAAAAAATGAAATGCTTTTCATTTTTTCCAATGTTTTTCGATATTCATCGCTATTTGCATTATTATAAAACCGGATTCTACACTAGTCATTAAAAATAATTATGACAGTGAAGTTATCCTATGCTTGAGAGACATCGGCAGAAAATTCTTTTCGATAATATATTGACTATATTATCGAAGCAATCAAAATATATACGTCCATTATAGAACACGTCAAACGCAGACGTAAATGCGTACGAAAGACGATTGAATTTATTTTTGCTGATACTGTCAAACATTTTTGAAAGATCTTAATGTTTCCTACACAATTTCCTCTTGATTTTTCCAAGATATCTGTTAAGATTTCATAAGCTTAAAATAGGTAGTTTATTATAATAAGCCACAGTTTCGAAAATTAATTTAGGTAGTATACATTTTGAATATTCTCCACTTAACCTAATTGTGTAAGAGTGATGTTACGCAGTTATAATACTTTAAAAAACATTGATGTAACCCACGCTTTACACTAGTATTTTTAAAAGGGTCTTAACGGAATCTTTTTAGCAAGCTTCCTAATGAAATCAGAGATTTACCTGTTAATAAATTACGTTTATTTTTATTTTTAGAAAATAAGTAGGTAGATACTATAATTTTGTTACAGCCACAGAAAGGACTATATTTACATGCCTCATACACAGCTCGAACTGTCGCATTCGTTGAAGATCGAACGCGATTCATAAAAGAATGCGATCTCTTACGCTAATTCAAGAAAAATATTATTATATCTATAATACATGCTTAATATAGTAGAGGGTGTAGTGGGAACGGGATCGGAATGTTTGGTCGCGATAACCGACATCCACGCAGGCGGAGCCGCGGGCGAAAGCTAGTGTACATATAATCATAGATCCTGTAGTGTTTCTAGAAAATCGACAGAATTGGCTTATTGATTGTGGAGTCTTGCACGCATATGCAGTCATTCTCCATTCGGACCCTATACCTAGGTACTCTTGGTTGGCGTCTGGAAGCATACATTTACGATTCTGTTATAGAGATTTAAACTACGTAGGTAATATAATCTATTACAGGCACCACATACATGACCGCTAGTATTGCGGCGGGAACCAATATCACACAACAATATATCCACATAATCATCTTGTGTGTTATGAATTTTACAACAGCGTAGAATGTCGTTCCTTTTTCATTATTTATTGCAGTTGCAGTATTATTAGTATATGTCCAGTAACAAGCAAAGCCACTCCTTGTTGCTGTTCAAAGAAACAATACAGCGAAATATGTTTTTAGTGGTTGGGTTTGTGAAACAGTGGTACCAACAGTATTGTTGCCTGCTATACTTATATAATTAGTTCTTTACCTATTTTCTTTTCTGGTCTGCAATCTTTACTGACAAAAGATCGAACCAATTTGATAGCAAGCGGTATCCATTTGCAAATCATAAACCAGTAAAAAATTAATTGCTCCTGTGCATTATGCTATGTATGGACATAAAGCAATATTATAATCACGCACTTAAGAAGCGGAGCATGCCAAATCATAAATTTCCAATGAGATTTTAGTAACAATATTACATGTAAGTATCAATGTAAATTTTAACACATCGGGCAGATTTTCATACATTATTTGAAAACTAATAAATTACAGGCATATATTATGAATTGAATTCGAAGTATGTTACGGGCGAAGTTGTATAGGGTCAGCTAGTACTTAATAAACCTTATAATATTATTAAGTAGCTCGTGACTATACTGATAGTAATAAATTTCACCCATAATGCTTAAAGGCTGGAACCAGCCGTTAGCATTAATAGCCTACCATATTATATTGGTGAGCCCACGTGAAAATGTATGATTATATTGATATACCTACATGTAATAAAATATTTGAACACTGAGCTACTGAGTCACGCATTGAGTGCTTCAAATTCTCCTTAACAACTATTTTGGGGCGACATACAGCTATCTTAATCGATTTTAATCTTTAGTATATAATTGTTTTAAAATGCCATTAATTAGAACGAAAGTTACATTATATGCTTAACCAACTATGGCGAAGTTTAAGGAAGGGAGTGTATTACCTGTAAGTATTCGTTACTGCGGAATTAATTTTAATTAATAATAATAATAAAATAATCAATGCTGCTAATTCTGTTTTAACCTTGCCGAAATCTCCGGCTTGGTGTTTGCACGTGAATTAATTATTTAGTTATAAAATTTAGTAATAGTTTGAAAAATTCGTATTAATACCTAAACTTTTAATTGCTCAGCTCACTATGGATTTTCACACTAAGTTATAATAATAAAATAAAATAAAAAACATTACTCCATCCATACTAATCTTATAAATGCGAAAGTAAGTCTGTCTGTCTGTCTGTCTACCTGTCTTACTGTCTGTCTGTCCGTATGTTACGCTTTCACGCCTAAACCACTGAACCGATTTTGATGAAATTTGGTATGAGGGTGGATTAGACCATAAGAAAGGACATGAGTTATGTTTGGTCGCGATAACCGACATCCACGGGGGCGGAGCCGTGGACAAAAGCTAGTAAAATATAATTTTCAACCGATTTATTACATGTAGAAATCCCTGTCAGTAAAATTTGACTACCTTTATTTAAATCTTCTGTTTACTTAGGTCTCCCAATGTTTTAATAACGCACTGCTATCAAACACGTTCCTTTACGGTTCACGTAACGTAATACTTATATATGTTTACAATTAGGTATATGTTCTAATTTTAGGTTTGGTTCAACTTGAGATAATGGTGATAACAGATAGTGGAAATAGTTCCATGTTCAAAAATCTGGTAGATACTAAAACTTGATAGCTTGTACCAGATCATCTATCACTCGCGATAATCTGTATACCCAGGCATGCTTACTGCCTTTGTGATTATTCAGGTGTTAGTATTTCATTCAATATTACAATAGATTGAAGCCTTTTCTATTTTATACCTATGAGGTACTGCTTCAATGAGGTCACCAAATGAGTAGTTAAATATTTCTGAAACGTACCGAACATACGAGTATATGGTAGTTTGTTACCATTCACGACAGCACCTTGCGAAACCCTTGGGTTAGCGTCCGAAATATCTTGACAGCAAAATGGTCTTAAAAGTAAGGTATTAAGTAAGAGCAAATCAATTTTTTTTATTGATGTAAATTGTAATAATGTCCAAACTAAATATGTGTTCCAAATATCTGAATAATCTGTAACAGGATGGGAGGAAAATTAAGGAATCAAAATCATTTTTAGCACTTTGTTCATCCACATCTTTCTGATGCTGACTGACTCAAAATTCAAAATATGTTTATTCTGCATAGACCATCTTCCGATCTCTACCCACAAAACTCGACCAAAAACAAAACACAAGCATTTTTTTCCAATGTCTAGCCACATTCTACCCAAGAAAATAAATTTCATTATTTTTTCCTTATTCTACCCAAAACATGTTTCGATCTCAACCCTCTGTCATTTACCATCAACTTATAACTATAAAGGTACAGACAGAAAATAACTTCGGTTAATAGAAAACTTCAACATATAAAATATTAGCTATTGCCCGCAGCTCCACTCGCATGCTGATGTGCATTGTATGTGGTATAAAATATGCTGTGCAGGACCCCTTCCATCCCCTGCATGAAACTTTAGTTTAAAAATAGTCATATATATAATCACGCCTTTATCCCCAGGAGTAGAAGGAGGCGGCAGCAGCCCTGCCGCCTCCTTCTACGAGCAAGTAATGCTCGATAAGGAGTGCGAGGAGCGGGTCCGGGAGAGACATGAGATTCGCATAGTTCGTGAGGTGCGGTGGCAACCTAGAATGGTATCGAAGGTTGCTTAACAACCTTCTACCTCCATGAGCGTGAATCCAGGGGTTGTACGTGGAGTCCAATTATATTATTGCACTTACTGTGTCCAGGGGTAACACTATCAGCCTAACAGTAGCAGCCTAGGCGGTGGCACGTTTTTTTTTTTATCGTGTGATAAATCCCCACGGATACCACCCCCACGGAGCCGGTGGAGGTGGTTATGTCAGACTCGAACCGACTAAAACGCACGCCGTCTGGGGTCTTTGGTTGCCGGAGGTGAGATTGCCAAAGCATATCTCTTGCACCCCGGGAGACCCAGGACCATCTCTTTCGAGATGGCCCCCTTCGGGTTGTGGGGACCACAGTGTCCCCATCTAGCCCCGGGTACGGGGAGGCGCACTTTGCGCCGCCGCCGCGGCCTGCTTCTGCTAGGGTGACAGGCGGCTCCACCGGTCACCCCCAGGCCAGCGCTCATGGAGGACGGAGGTCGTTCTGCGACCTCCGACGTCCGGTTCGCCTTCGCTCTGCGCGGGTTTCCGGCACCCGTTGTTGTGCGCGCCTTTCCGGGAGCAAGACGGAGACACCGTGCTTTCTACACCTGAGGGGAGCACCTCGAAACCCGGAGGCCCCGTGTCGGGGGAAGAGGGAGGCGTCATCACGTTGCCACTCCGACTTGCTTCTGCTAGGGTAACAGTGACTTCACTAAACCAGCGCCCATGGCGGACAGAGGTGAATTCCCGTTATCACTATTGTATATCTTGGAGCGCAAGAGTTTAAAAGTTAGTGAGTAGAAACTGCAGCTGTCACCTATATGTGTGCACTGCACACAGGGCAAATGGGGTTGATTTTGGCCCGAAGATCTTGGTGGGACTTCCATCCATTATCTTTTTCCTTTATGCCACCCTTACGAGACAACTTACAGGTTTTTGGACAAAGTCAGCATAGGTTATAGGTAAATAGGGGAGGCACAATCGGCACTGCAAACGGGGTGCGGTCCAATAACTAGCGATGGATCTACTTATGCACTAAGTGCAATAATATAATTATTAGGTAGGTCATTATTTGGAGAGCACATTAAGCCATCGGTCCCGGTTCCTAATTTATTTTGTGCCCCGGTTGTAATACGAATATCTGTTGCAGTGATTGTTTAATGAGCCTGAAACATTGCCCAACAACACTGGTCTAATTGCAGAACTTCGATATCGCCAAATGGTTGGTTGTGTAGGTTAAATCGTAGTCGCTTCCTGGCAAATGTAAAAGTTCAGCCGCGATGCAGTTAGACTGGAAGCCGACCCTAACCTTAGTCGGGAAAAGACTAGGATACCAGCAAAAGACAACGTTACTTGTTTCAATATATTTATTTATCTTCTTTATAGATTTTATTATATATTTTGTTATATAAATGGATAGGTAATTTTTAACGATGCTCTTATCCCCTAATTCAAAATAATCGTTATAACACTGCAAATACAAAAATCAACGGACTTGTTGCGGAACTACTCTCATTTATAAAAAAATTAATGATTGACAGTATAATTTCAGTAGAATTTTCTCTTAGAATAGGGCATCATTGACTATTTGCAGTAGAACAACCATATAACAGGCAAACATCTGTTTGGATCACAGCTACAATCTGGGCTATGTATAGCATCCTGCACAGCAGCTCTAGCATATTACTCAAAACAGATGCAGTTCTGTGTCTTCGGTAATCTGAAAAAGATTGAAATTATATATAATATAGGAGTATATAAATATATGCCTGCAGTGGAGTTCCTTGTATATTGTTTTAGAAAATGAAAAAATAAAAGAGTATACTTAATGCACTGTTTATAAACTGTTCCTCAATATTTATTTTATTTATTTAAGTATTTAGCACACTGATTCATATAACTGTTACTGTTACACCGTATGAGCTAAACAAGTTTCTGTACACAACTTAGAAGGCTAGTGGAATCCGTTGCCTGCGACTTGAGGAAACTCGAGCATCGGAGGTCGCAGGATGACCTCCTGCCCTCATGAGCACGGGCTTGGGGGTGATACGTGGAGTCGCCTATTACCCTAGAAGTAGGCATTGCGCGCCTTCCCGTATCCTTAAAAGATATTTAAATAACGCGTACTGTGCATCTAGAATATTTTGCCGGTAACGACGCGAGGAACTGGGACCAACTAGTTCCTGTTCACTGTAATAGTAGTACACCTACCCGTATGCATTTAAATATTGGATTTTATTACTTATTATGATCATTACACTAGACCTTAAACTTGTTGTGTCGTTTTCATAGATAAAATAATAAATAACGATATGTACTTACTGTTTTTGGATATAACCAGCTTAGAGTAAAATGCTGTCACTCTTGTATTTATTGCCAAGGTATGATAACTCAGTTTATACTTAAAAATCGTGTGGCTATGTTGTCCTTATAATATAAAACTCACCAAAAACTAATTACCTACAAAATCACCTTGTAAAAAAACACTGATCGTGGCAGGGTCAATCAGAGGGTGACATTTGAATGACACATGTAAACAAAAAAAATTTTTTACAATGAAATATTTAATGGCTACACGATGGCTACACGTGACGTGAACTATATTATACTTGGAAAATAGTGATTAAAAAGAGGTTTAATATGTTTTAGTTTCTCATAACACACATCCAAACTACAAATTTTAAGATCCAATATCAAAATCAAGGCATAACGATGTATTGGATCAATCAATCAACCAATTAGTCTGCTGGACCAATGCCAGTCTCTCCCAATGTACACCATTGCTCAAGATCCCTCGCCTTTCGAATCCAGTCTGTCCCAGCCACATTTGTCTAAGGGGTGTTCAGCTTTTAAAACTCGTTTGCTCCAACGGCTATCGCTCCTGCAACAGATGTGGCCAGCCACTTCACCTTGTTCATTCTACTAGTTATGTCAGGCGACCTCGTTACGAATTCTATCCTTCAAAGAAACTCCAAGCATAATTAGCAACTATGACGATGTCGTCGGCGAATCGAAAATGCGGGAAGTACACACCGTTTAGGTTGATACCCCGGTGCAGAGCCCGGGCCTGTACAATGACGGCCAGACTCGGATGGAACTGGCATGAGAGTTTCAACAATGCCATGGCGCACAGCAGCACTTCCTGGTCAGGGGACCCTGGGTCCTGACTCCACGGTCCCCATGCCGTAGCCTCAGGCCCAGACGAATCGTGCCTTTTTTTTCACGTGCGAAAAATCCCCATGGATACCACCCCCCCCCCCCCCCCCGGAGCCGGTGGAGGTTAGGAGTTATGTCGGACTCGAACAGACTAAAACGCACGCCGTCTTTGGGTCTTTGGTTGGCAGAGGTGAGATTGCAGAAAACATATCTCTCGCACCCCGGCAAACCCAGGACCATATCTTTCGAGATAGCCCCCTTCGGGTTGTGGGGTCCATAGTGTCCCCGTCTAGGCCCGGGTACGGGGAGGTGCACTTTGCGCCGCCGTCGCGGCCTGTTTCTGCTAGGGTGACAGGCGGCTCCATCGATCACCCCAGCCCAGCGCTCATGGAGGACGGACCCGACCGGCCGCCTTCTTCTCGAGCATTACTTGCTCCAAGCGTTCGCGCTGCTGTGAGCAAAGTGGCGAGCGTGAGGACTCCCACCCCCAGAGCCGCCACTAGGACCCGCCTCGGCGAGTCCCACGCTGGGCACACGGTCAGCGTGTGCAGCTCCGTGTCCTCGCTCGCATCACAGTGATGGCACACGGAAGTTGGCTCTTTTTGAATCTGACGCAGGTACTTCCCGAAACCGTAATCACCTGCATCGGCCGGTACGAAATGCTACCGTGTGGCCTCTCTAGCCAGTCCCCCATAGCCGCCCCAAACGATATCGTGCGGTACCCCCTAATGGCCCTGCTGACCATTGCACGCTGCGGAGCACGCAGCAGTCGTGCATTGGTGGCAGTTAGGGTCTCCGCCCCGGCAGCGCGCTGAAAGAAGCGCGCCTGAATGGGGATTCCGGGGGCGAGTCGGGGACACCGTTATCCCCCCTCCTGAGGAGGGCCAGACCATAAGGGATGGCCCTGGGTCAGCCAGGGTGCGAGGGATATGTCGATGACAACCTCACCTCCGGCCTAGCACCACGACCCATAGTCGGCGTGCGGTTTTAGTCGGTTCGAGTCCGACATAACCTCCCCTTCCGGCTCCGGCAGGGGGGGTATCCGAGGGGAATTACGCACGGAAAAAAAAAGGGTCTCCGCCCATTTTGGGCACCCATTTAGGGCCATGGACCGCACGACTCCAGCGTAGAGGAGGCATCGCGTGCAGGAGTCATCTGGACCCCTCATGTTGGACAGCAGTCGCGCCAAAGCGCCAGCTGTGTCCCTCAATTTGGAGGCCAGTCTCCGGAGATGCTCCTCGAAGTTGAACACCACAACATTGGCGTTATCGAAGCATTGCAGTTACACTAGTTGTTGAATTTTTAGGACTCCATATACTCGCAACAACTGGCCCTCGATTCTACTAAAGCTAAACCATCGTGGTGCCATTGTCAGCGAAAAAAAATACATTAAATTTTAGACTTTATTTCTATACTTATAAAGTCCAAAATGAAATGAGAAAAGTTTCATTACCCTTTTCCATTCACTTTGCAAAAAGTCGTTTAATTTTGAACTTTAAAAACATTAATTTGAAGTCTATTATTTAATGCCGCTTTCTGCAATCGCTGCGGCACGACTCTAATTTGGCTTTAGCAGAATCGAGGCCTTGGTATTCGTATGGCAACATAGAAGTGCGTATGGCAACCGGGACCAACGGCTTTACGTGCTCTTCGAGGCACAACCAGACTAATGCAAAATAAATCATGCATAAAAATATTGCCTCGCGGGATCAAACCCGTGCCTCCTGCGTAGCAATGATTATTTAAATGAACAGCCAAGCCAACATCCTTGCTGGACACTATTTAGAGACATGCACCAGTTGATATAGGGGCGGGCCATTAATCGTCACACAGGCTCTGGCGCCCCTGTGTAAAGACTTCAGACCGCTGAAGTTTTCAAATAGCGGCTTTAGACAATATGAGATGACCGCCCATCTTACTCGTACACCCAGGTGATGCGTTTATTAATATATTGTTAGGAACCCATTACCACAGTAATATTAATAGTTATGTTTGGTATATATCTTCAAATTTACCTCTGATATAACATAGGTTTTATGTCAATCAATTTTTTTTTTTAATTTTTTTTTTAAGAATATTAGAACCGAAGTTACTAATATTCCCTCTAACCCCTCCAACTAAGCTAAAACGCTTGTGCTAGGAGTGGGTTCACGCCGGTAGTGTAATGGCCAGGATCGAACCCGGGACCTCACGATCGTAAGGCCGACTCCTTAACCACTAAGCCACCGACGCTTAAATGCAATGAATTAGCCTATTGCAGTCCACTGCTGGACATAGGCCTCTCCCAATGTGCGCCATTTCTGCCTATCCTCCCTCTGCCTCCGTTTAAATATTTTGAACAAGTATCAAAGTATTACTTTGTTTGCTGACGGTGCGTACTGATGAAGATCATAAACAATTGCCTATCTACAATACGTCAGGGTAGAATGTGGAATGAAATTTTGCAGGAGGTAGAATAAGGAATAATTATTATTATTTTAGCTTGTGGGTACAGTTTTGTGGGTAGAATGTGGAAACACTCTTAAATCGAAACTTACAAAACGTCAACATAAAGTAAATACCTATTAAATACTAGTTTAGCAAATGGACCACCGGTTCGAAACGCGGCCTAGACCTGAGAAGACTCTGGCAAGAAACACCGTGGCCAATTTTTTTTTGTCTATGAAGGTACTCTCTAGGATTATAGCAAGTTTTAGCCACTTTTGAGTTACTCTCTCATTTGAATTAAGGATTGACTACTTTTATGTAAACAGCATATTATTATAGTTACGCTACTACGTAGGCAACATTTGGGTATAATTATATTTGGGTATAAAGGCAGATAAATAAGGTTTGTGCAATGCGTGTTTATGTTCACAATGTTTTACCTACGCAGCGACTATAAGCGAAAACTTGTTACTGGCTTTCTATTGCCTAATCCAACGCTATTCATGTTTTTGTAGCTGTATGTTTTCCATGTAATAGATAAAGAAATAAAAAAATATATAATTAAATCGAGCAACCCCTAGGAACCCGAGCACATCTTAGCTGTCTTAACCAAGGGGGTTGAACGTGGAGGGTAAATAAAGTATATTCTACCGATTTATGACACACACAGGACTACCCCAGGGAAAACTCAACTGGTTTTATTTAATCTTTTGTTTATTTAGGCTGCCGACTGTTTTATTAAAGAGCCAGTATTGAACACATTTCTTTGTGGTTCGTTTAATTAAACATATATTTTCAGTCTGTAAAATTCAACGACTAGATTTTATTTATTTCAAGTATATCATGAAATACCTCAATTTCTTCATTGGTTATATCAGTGTTCTTCCTTTTTTATTTTTTAATATTACACTATTTATTTTTTTTCATTTAAGCACGAAAAAAACTCCACCAATTATTGGTTAAAGGATCACCATCACTTCTGAATATTACCTACCTACCTGAGATAGTTTGAAGTGAAGGAATAAAGTTACGTTATTTCAATTCAATTCAATTCAAATATTTTATTGCGATATATGGGTACAAAGAGGTTACAGGTAATACATTTAGGTTCCACCATATTTCAGCCAGATTGGCATGCAACAATGTCACATATTATGACCATTATAATAAGAATTTAACAATTATCAATGAGTAATAGAGAATTTGCATGTGAAGAACACGTCGGACATTATAAATATTGAATTTTAATTTTTAATTTTTATTACCTCAGGAATTTGGGTGTTACGCAATGAATCTTCCAAAGACTATAAAAAATACAGACGTGTGAGTTGATTTTTACAAAACAAGACATAATAAATACAAACCTGCACGTTCAGACGTCAAAGAATTCCTCTCTATCGATGTCAACCGGCATGATGGCCAGAAGGCTGGCGGCTTTGCCTGGCAATGGCTAAGCCATTCAACGTGGACAAAGGAATGCCTTTGTGTAAGGAATAAACTAGCCAAAGGGCTAGTTAGCGCACGGGTAGCGTCTATTAAGAGTTTTGTATGTAATAACCACATAAACTACTATATTTGAGGGTCTCTGGCGGAACAGAAGCAGCGCAGTTTAATTATGAATTTTGCTAAATGAATATCCACTAAAATAACGATTAAAGGGCAGGACAACTGGAGTACCCAGTCGTATTTATGTAATCTTCAAAGAAAGGTTGAGAGAGAGAGAGAGAGATCCGGTTCTCAGCATTCCATGGATTCAACGTGCGGTCGCCAGGTCCATGGCGTGGTACAGAGAGGAACACTGTGACGGCGCCTGGGACTTGCGACCCAGGTATAGGTTTAGGGTGGCCACCTTGTGATGCATCAGCGCTCACCTTCACCGTCAGTCGTGTTTGGTTGAAATTATTATTAAAAAATTTGGTAAGATCCTATCAACGCCGTTTTAGATATTCGTTTGAGTAAAGAGTTTACTAAAGCTCTTGGTAATCCGATGTCTTTAAATAAGTTATACAGGGATTTAGCTGGAATTCCCCTTGCTAGGAGGAAGCTAAATCTAACTAAGTTTGAAATAAGTCCGTGAAATAAACGAAGATTTTTTCGTTCTAAAGTTGTTTCGAACAGGCTTTAATTTGAAACGATGATGCATGTCTGCGGTATTCATATATTTAGTCTAGAAGCAACAAAAGTCAGCGCAAACATAAAGTGTTCCCCTGGGAACGCTTCGAAGTGTTGCTCATACGGTGCGGTGGATTAGAATTATAATAAAACCTCTCGTTTCCGAGGACATAAACCTTGGGAACACAGAGTTACTACGTCGGCAGGCACTTTGATGAACAGTGCAATTGAGCTCAGCCAATTTAGTAACAAAGTTGTAATCAAAACGATGCCTTATTGGAATACGGATAATCAAATGAGTTTCAAAACTCATTTGTGGCACATCATTTTAATTTTTGATGGTACATTGTGGTCATCGAATAATAACGGCAGTTCTTTAAACCTGGAGATAGGGAAACAATAAAAAAAACCGGTCTAGTGCGAGTCGGGTGCACTGAGAGTTCCGTACCAAACTGAATCGAAGTATTAACTTATATTACATAAACGGCAAAAACGAGTATATGAGGTTGCAGACTTGAGTATTTGGTATGAATTTCAACTTGACCCGTCCACAAATTTCCGGGGAAAAGAAATTGACAGTCAGACAGACGCACATTTATACGGAACCCTAAAAAAAGTTAACGTGCTAACAAACTATTCTATCTCAACATTGCTAAGGTCTTGCAGCACAAATTAATATGGACCTACCCCTTAGCAGAAAAAATACCTTTATCACCACATCACAAGCTTTTAATGGTTCCTTAGTTTAGGAATGTAAAATTTTATATCAACGGGTAGGGCCTCACTAAGATTTTTGAGACCCACACATGCTGGCTGTTTCACCTGCTGGCCAACGTATGAAGCTCTGATATAGGTTCACTTTCTGGAGTTGAGAGGTCCGACGATATTCGTTTCTGAATAAATAAGTATTCTGTCCGTCAAAATAGACGGTTATATTCGGTATCACAAAAGTAAGTACGTATAACCTAGAATTCTTCATTTCGTTTGAATATTGAATTGAAACCCGAAGCCATAAAGCTCCCAATCGATTTAGTGCGACACTTTCCGCGGGGTTTTAGAAAAAAAATAGTTTCTCTAAATAGACGAAAAGTGTGGGACAATAAAGAGTAAAGATTTTGTTGAACACTTTAAAATATATTCTTTATATATTTATACTGATACTGTTATCCGTATAAGTATGGTACTATTACCATGATCGACAGTACTTCTATTATAGTATTACTAGCCTTTGCCCGCGGCTCCGCCCGCGTGGAAGTCGGTTATCGCGACCAAACATAGCCTATGTCCTTTCTCAAGGTCTAATCTACCCCTATACCAAATTTCATCAAAATCGGTTCAGTGGTTAAAGCGTGAAAGTGTAACATACAGACAGACAGACAGAGTTACTTTCGCATTTATAATATTAGTATGGATACTGTAACGACAAAAATACACTTGACAACCGAACTCAAACTCAAACTCAAGGTATTTATTCAAAATTGTGTAGCACTACTACAGCTTTTTGACGTCAAATTTGCTTAAAACTAAGTTTACCAAATATGAATGACCCAAAATAATTAATTGTTCGCATTTCCTCCCTGCATAGTCGGTATGTAAAACGTCATCAACCAATTAGAGCTCTTCGCAACGATTAAATTTACCCCTTTACGCGTCTACACTGGGTACAGTTTGGGTGACCGCAACTGACATGTTGAGATTTGGGCGAGAGAACACGTTGAGCCATTTATCCCTATCATTGTCATTGTGACAGAATATACGACAGGTGTCATGGATAAACCACGTAAGAAGCTTTGAATGAATGCAGAATACATCTCGACTGTTTAAAGAGATATAATTATCTCATCAGTATGAAGTGGGAATATGACAACTTGTCAAATACAGACGGCATTGTGATTTTTTTTTTGTTTGGGATCCGTCGAGTTTATTTTCATTAAGAAGTAAGTCTTTACGAAGATGAATAAAGTTTAAAACGGATAGTACCATGGATTTTTGATATGGATGAAATATGCAGTGGTATTATATTAAATCTGAAATACGACAAAGTCCCATTGGTCTCAAGACAGGCCGCTAGTTTAGTATACTTCCATTTAATCACGAAACAAAAACACGTATCTTGTACTTAATCGATTGTTATTTTGGATTAAAGGCCAGATGGTATCTTTTGTTTGATTTTAGTGCTGCTTTACTTTTTCATTGCAATAATAATATATGTAAGTACATTTAATAAAGGAACTGCACGGAGTAAGTATAAATTATAACTGAATTTATTACTATACAGCGGCATGTGGGGCACCGTATTTAATGTTTTGCGTTTAGAAGAGAGTTATGCCGTAGACAGTTGAGTAAAAAGTTTACTAGGTACCTACATATCGCGTTGCCCACATTTTACTGTTACACTCATAGTACAAAAACTAAACCTTGTGCTTTCATGTTGAAATTTTAATGTATTTTGACCCAAAACCAGCACTTAAAACTTTTATGTTTTATTCCATGACTTAATTCGAATAATTCGGTTTTTTATTATAGTTTTGGTACTTAAATGTTTGTGAAATGATAGGCAGTATGATTATAATTCCAATAATAAAGATTTCTCTAAAATGGACTAATGAATTTTGAAATAAGTATACCTTTATCGTTTTATTACAACTTTTGGAGTTTGATTACGGCTAGTCAACTAATGTTACGTAAGTCATGTTTTCGACATCTTTGGGTAGGTTGAGCTGCAATATTTTTTATGCTCATGGTTAATATATAGCCACTCTTTTTCTCCAGTGCAGTATTCAGTCCGTCGGCAGCAGAAATTCCTATGTCAAAGACGGGGAAAAATGTAGTTATGGACTATAACTCAACGAGTTCTAAAACGATTTTTTTATGTGATTCGTCCACTTGGATCCTCTGCTTCAATCCCCTGGGGGTCTTAACATAAATCTGATCAAGTTTTATACTAAGATACGTCTCCCACAAAAGTACTTCGCAATGTACAAACTACAACAATCTTGAGATTTTACAAATTACAAAACGTTGTAATCTGATTTTTCATTCCATGAACGTTTTCTACTTCATGTGTGAGAATGCCTATCATGTGCTTTCCTTAGATTAGGTAAATCTCCTTTTTCAATGTTGTGATAGTAGGCTGTCGCATTGCACAAAGCGCTATTGGGAATTCACAGCGGTAAATCAACTTGATCTCAACTCTGAAGCCGTTTGTATGACCATTGAAGCCATCACTTCGAATGGATTGGGTTCACATCGATCAAAATAGACAACGATACAAGTAGTTAGAGTTGGAGTTCACGCAATAGTTAAAGATTTGATCACGACACGAATTTATTATGTATGTAATCCTTTTAGTGCGCCAGTTCTACAGGAATTTGCCTGGTTTTTAGACATTAACTATGATGAGCTCCGATCTATTTTTTGCTGGGGATGACCATAAAAAACCCTCTGGGACTGTGTATGTAAATAATTCCAAGTTACGTTTTCCATAATTTGTATTCAGAAAATGGAATACTTATAAAAAAGCCCAAGATACAATAGATTCTAGTTAGGTATTTTGCTACACTGTTCCTGACTGTATGCCTTTAATATTAAATAAACTTATGCGCATTTTCTGTTCAGAAACATCAAGTAAACGGAACGCATTGGTTATAATAATATTATAGCATCACAATTAAGTTCCGATATTATATCTATCCATAGTTTCGGTATCCCCTTAAAAAACTATTTGTTTACCTATGCCTAATGATCTATGCAAAAGTAAATATCAAAAATGAAACAATTATTACTACTGTAACTATTACTAGAAACTGTTATGTTACAGAATCCAAACTCGTTACATCTATTAGCGCTTAAAACGCACGACTGTCAACGTGTTTACGTGAACGTGTGACATGTCACGTCCACGTCCACCCATTGAGCATTCCGTTCACGCTAGCCAGAGCAGCGGGCTTACTCTTGAAACCAATGTCAATATTAATACAATTCCAATCCGATTCCAATCTCAATATGTGTCACTGTCAAAGTCCTACTCTCGAAATCAATTTCGTCAACATTGTATTGAAATTAGAATTGTCCAAGAATTAGATTCCAGTGTAATGAAGTTGGCAACTAATGTGTTAGCAATAGTGATGAACCATATTATGGATTTCGAATCGGAGTCCGATATTTTTAAGATTTTGGTATAAACCATTATTCTTCTTACTGGCAGTTATTGTAACAAAGGCAAAATTAGTTATATATATTAGTTATATATATTTTTAATGAAATAATCATAAATTACACTAAATTTACTGCGACCAAACCTACAAAGTGTAGACTTGTTACTGCGACCTTTGTCAAAAAATTAAAAAGTAAAAATGACGTAGTGTCGGGTCGCTGACAGTGCCGTGGCGCCAAGTTTTGCACTATTTGAATAAAATATTTGGTAAGTTAAATATTGATTGCCTACTTTTTTTAGTGTATCAAATAAGCCTAAAATCAATTGCATTTTATTTCCTATGCAGATAAAATGGCTAGTAGACCCACTACTGCTCAATTAGAGGTGCTAATTGAATTTTTAGAGCACAACGAGGGATTAGCAAGGGGGCTGCTGCGGACGGCTCAAACCAAGCAACAAAATAAAAGAAAGTGGGCTGAGCTGGCTATCACCCTGAATGCTTTGGGTGGAGCAACAAAAGATGGTGTTGGATGGGCGAAGGTGAACTTTAATAATGTGTACCTACGTTTCGATTTGTATTTGGTACCTAAGTACATTTTTTTAAGTTTCATAATTTGTATTAATTTTATAGTATTGGGCGGAAAAAAATGTGCCTTGAAGAAAACAATATCACAGCAAACCACCTCCATAAGGCGAACAGGAGGTGGAGCTGAAAGCATACCGGGGTTATCTGCCCTAGACTTGCGGCTGGTGGAAGTCTTAGGTGGTCACGGTTTCGCGACGAGAGACAGTGAGCTCGTTTTGGAACCATTCTTACAGCCAGTATGTAACCATTTATTGACTTTCAAATTGTATTTAAATAGTTCAATACATTATAAGGTTGGAAATTTATATTCACAGAATCCTGTGACTCCCGAACCACCATCACTGGTTACTATACCCGCCATAATACACGCCAGCTCAAGTCCAGAAGCTCAACCTCAGCCATCAGGTAAAATTCTATTTAGCAAAACATTTTACAATGCACTTTATTTAAAGTTTTATTATACTTAAAACATATAATATGACGTATCTATTTCATTTAGCACCAGCCCCAAGACGCACTCAGCTTCGTAGCCCACGTCGCAGGAACTCGCCCATCATCTATATCTATAGAAATGGATCGGATGGCGCAGTTAGAAGAGCGACGTATAGCTGCCGAAGCGACTACAGCTCAAGCTTTCGCCGCCGCAACACAGACCTTGGATAGGTGTGCGACTGCGCTTGAAAATTTAGCTGAGGCAACGAGGGAGGGTGCAACCTTAATTGCAAACGCCCTGCTAGAAATAGCCAGAAGGCCATAGATAATACATGGCAATATGAAATTATATTGTAATATATTTTTTGTATCTACATGTTCAACTGCTTTTCATTTAATTAAGGACCTAGAACAACCATTAACACGAACTTTAGTTTATGTAACATTTAATAAATTTGTAATAAATCAAACTATCTACGATTTTGCCACAGCTGTTGAACCAAGTTAACCCGCAGTGCAACTCCCCTTCTTAATTTCAGCAGTTGCAGAAAAACCAGAAATACTTGACCTTCTTGGTTTGTGATTCCGACGTCCCTTGAGTCATTATCAACCATTTCATCACCCAGTGAACTACTTCCCACATCACCAATATCAAGGCGAGTCATAGGCAAGGCACTGTCCATATACCGCGCTAGGCGACGCTCATTAGCACGACGATTTAATTCATTTTGCCGTGATTGGCGTAAAATGCGGTACATAAACACTAACCGAGCCATTTTCTCCCAAAAAATGTACAAATTGCTTTTTCAAAAGTTTAGGAAAGTTACTATTTTGACATTGAGTCAAAGCCAATAATCAAACAATACAAAACTCAATATTGTGCTGTCAAAATGCGTCAAGAGTACCGTTTACAACATTTGACGTTCCAATACAATATTATTTAGTGCATTTAAAATTCACACAATATTGAGCCAATATGGCGCTAGTGTGGTGTTCAAGAGTACGAAAACGCTCAATTCCAATGTCAATAGATTGAAATTAGTTTCAAGAGTAAGCCCGCAGGATTCGTTAAGCTCTTAATTGAAAATAGTTCGCTATTTCATTTGTTCCTTTTTTTGGAATCTCATAACTAGCTTCAGCATAGAATGCTTGAAGTGGAATGAAAGAGGAATTTTTGTCGGCAATTTTGTAGCTAGCTGCAATGACCGTAACAGTTGAATGGGGTAACAGTTACCACCGATAGTATTTTATATATAACTTTGCTTCAGTACTTTATAAAGAGGAATATTTCTAAAGATTTCAATTATTTTGACTTGTGTTCCTGGTAATTCTAAAATTCTACAAGAAAACTCCGTAGGTACAATTTCGACATTTTATTTTTATACATTTCTTGGCTGGTATGGAAGCAAATCTCCAACGTCTTACTTCAAGATGTAATCAATTTAATTAGGAATTATATCATTCTCCCCAGGGTGGGAATCAAATTATTCTGACGAATACCTCGGTCCAATGTTGTAGTCTGTACTTTTAGGCACAGTTGAATGAATTAATTCATAATTATTATTATTTACTAGCTTTTTCCCGCGGCTCCGCCCACGTGGATGTCGGTTATCGCGGCCAAACATAGCCTATGTCCTTTCTCAAGGTCTAATCAACCCTTATTCAAAATTTCATCAAAATCGGTTGAGTGGTTTAGGCGTGAAAGCGTAACAGACAGAGTTACTTTCGTATTTATAATATTAGTATTATGTTTAGTCCTTAAATTTAGCGAGCATAATAAATATAGATACCTAAATAAACAGGCCTGCCATGGACCTCAAAGTACGTGAAAACTCAGAACAAACAGCACAAACAAAATCAGTTAGCGAAAAAAGCAAAACATTTAACGCTTACATATTTTCCTTTGTAAAATAATATACAAACACGACCAACAAACAAACGGTAAATACACAGTATGAAAAGCAAATAAAGAAAGCTTCTCTGTCCTCATTCCAATGTACGATTGTTACAGTGTAATTATTTGCAGTAAGACAACTAAAATTACGTACTTGTATGTACCTTGTAACATCGTATGTCCCCACTAATGAACTTATAATGACGGCGCGATTGGTTTAACTGGATTCTTAATGAGCGCATTGAAAAATACAATAAGTAGGCAGTATAGGTAGGCATGTTTTTCAGATCGTAACATAATTATTATATCCTCTTAAATAAGTGTACAGGGTAGTTGATATAATCCATTGTTAGGAAAATGCTACTCATTATACATCTGAAATTTTTACTCTGCGATGTCACTATTTTTCTTGTCCTAAACAAACACCCTGGGAATGGGTGTAAAATTCAAACGGGATAAATCAACATGTTTAAAACAAAAATGAAGACCGAATCAAATATGTTTGTGTATTTGAATCTATGCCAAATTTATATTTCTTATTTAGTGAAATTGATTTATTGTTAATTATGAAAATAAAAGAAGAAAACAGTGTTACAAGTGAATGTAAGGTAGTTGGAGTTTCGTATCACAAGAGAAAAAAGACTGAATCTTTGCAAGAATTCATTGTCCATCTGCCTGTCTATCTGTCAGGACCGTTTTTATAGAAATACGTGAAAGTATCAAAATTACCGTGAGTACAACTCCTTGCAGTTATGAAAAAGTTGCAGATGACAACATCTTTTTGTTAGTTCTTTACATGTGCATAGGATTAATGTTTTAATGCGTTTTTGATATCAAACGTTAACTTTTCTGCACTGATAAAATACTACATAATGTTTTTGTACACTGTACAAGTTATTTCAAGGAGCATTTTTTACAAGCACATCGCCGCAATGAACTGCAAATCGTGCTAGCTTAGTAGTTTATAACCTGCAATAGCAGCCAAAAATATCAAAATGGTCATACTATTGCTGAAGCAGTGAAGTAGAAACTTGCTGTTTCGCACACCTGTATTGTTTTTATTATTATTACACATACCTGCAGTACTGGCTCTCTCATACTCTAAGAAGCTGTTGTGACGAATAATGTACATAATTCCAAGCAAGTTTAACATTGACTCAGTTAACGTTCTTACGTAACGTATTTTTTATTTTTTTTTTATTTATTTATTTAATTTCTTAAAACATTTTTAATTTTTCCTAGATGCATAATTTTATCATTATGTTTATCCTATATCACTAATTTGATTTTGTTGGCCCTAATCATAACTTCTTTCTCGAGCCGTTAGCGAGGTAGTGCCCTGAGATTGCCACAGCCTGGTAAGAGCTCTGATATCCACGATATGGCACCATTGTAATTTTCGAGTTGTTTGCTATCCGAAGTTAGCACACGTATACGCATAAAAAGTGTAGCATCACTCAGTTATAAACACAGAGGAATTAAATATACTTACGCATCCAAAATGGGTTATATTACGCTTAGGTTATACTATGTATGTGTTCAATTTAGCGATATTCTACATTTCTACATCCTCGGGTTCTTCCGATTCAATTTCCTTGAATATTGCATCTACATTTTTTATTTTAGCGTACCCTAGAATTTCGGAAATATGCCAACCAGCCTGGTTATTTTCACGAAACGAAATCAAATAGGTGGTATAATATGAAAAATACCAATGGAAAACTTGAATCGGATATCAGTAGAAAATTTCATATTTATGCAAACTGTGAACTGGTGCACCTCCACGCCGATATTGAAAACTTTGTGCTCCGGAATGCATATTATGTTATTTTTATGCGAAGAATATGTTTGCTCACCAGTGTTGGCAGTGTATCTAAGTTTATTGGCTTATATCAAGATTCATTTTATACACTACGCTCAAATTAAGTTTAAGAATACTTATTTGTGTTTTTAGTATCTTACGTAAGTATAATTAATTTTGGTCTTGGGCATGAATTAAGATCTGTGTACAAACGGGCCTAACTCCTTTTTCAGATCTTAATTCATGATCATTTACTAATATATTTTCAAAAGTTTCGTCTATAGTTAATATTTTCAAGTAGTGGTCCTACCTGCATACCTACTGATTGCGTGATTGCCAGAGTGCAGGTTTTCTTCTTGATATTGGAAGGAGCAGGAAATTCAGGAGCACGAAATTCAAGGTCCTGTCACTGGAAGTACAACCGGGAACAGCACTAAAATGATATAGGATTTCCGAGGTTTACTTGTGAAGGATAACTTTCAAACGGACAGGCAGGTAGTTACGTATAATATTGTGAGTTGGCAAGATTTAGAGGAAGTTAAAACATTCGACAACAACGATTTATGTATTTGAGCAGTAATTTTCATCGACGCTATTTACTGTTTACACCGAACTAATTATACGTACTTAAAATTTCCGAGTAGTATGTAATTCTAGGTAGTTACATGACATATTACTGCTTTGGTTTCAAGAAAACAGTCTTGTACAGGAAATATTTTAGAGCATATAAGTTCTACTTACTACTTAAGCGATTATAATCAATAAATTTTAATATTCGTCACACTAGTTTTTTCTTCTTTGTACAGTTACCTATACAGAAAATCACAATTGTAATTTTATAGTATATCTATATAGTATAAAATTATAATTGCCAAAATTTTTTATCTAAACCTTTAAGGAATAATAATTTTGATAATCGTTGCGGATTCGACCTATTGCGATTTTCTGTAAGCGTATTATTAGCTGAAGAAAACAATCGCTCTGACGGCACTGATGTTGCAACTAAACTTGTAAGATCTGGCCAAGTTGCAGTCCTTGTTGACCAGAATTTAGAAGGATCTGATTTTCGATCCAAAAACGGTTCTCGGAGATATTGTTTCAATATATCATCCATCCCTTGCTGTGTAGGTAACCTTTGGTAAGATTCGGTCACCAATTGGTTGTGAAACTGCCATATGCCTTGCTTTAACGAAATATCCGTTTCTCCCATATTTTCAATAGTTATTGATGTCGAACTGGATTGAACAGTACTTTTTAATAGATCGGTTATATCGCTTATAGCCTTGGCACATGACAGAGCATCAGCAAAGTATATTTTTTTAAATCATGGGTCTAATATGGTAGAAATACCTATCAGACGAACTTTTTCAACGTTTTTGAAACGTTTCTTAATTTCACTAAGTGTTTTCGCCTTCAATTCAGAGCCTATAATCTGAAGTTTCTTCTATATTTGCGGATTGAATTGCCTTAGTCATGCATGCTATTAATGGTATCACAATGCTACTCGTCACATATTCCTGTCCACATAATTTCTTTGGAACATGTTCAAATTGGAATCATAATATTAATGATTTCTTTAACGATTGTGGTAGGACGTGTAAATAGTCCGACCACTGGTGTGTTTGCACACAGAGCGTATAAGTACCTATGACCTGCAGTTAGGTTGTAATGAAAAGAAAATACACATGTGACCGCTTCTATGAAAGAAAACGCAAGAGAACCGGCACTGACCTGAGTTCCACCTCGTGAGGATTCAGCTGCAGACAGGCGTGGTTCCTGGCACGTGCTGGTGGGTAGGTAGTTTCGACCGGCCGGTGATTTTCTTGAGTTTGTCGTTTTCTTCCGATACACTTCACTTATACTGACTTGAGTATGTGGCCAAAGGAACTTATAGAATTACACAGAAAAAGAAACGAGGAGTTGAAGTTTAGTACTCAACTTCCGTTCGGAGCGGCGGCGGGTGAGAGGCACCGTTCGGTGCAGCGGCGAGTCAGTGACTAAAAATGCGGGGGGATCGTCCCCGTGAAGCTTGAGAGTCTCGCTCGTAGAAACTTCATTCTCAAAGCATAGTTCGAAAAATCCGTGCACAGCGCCATCTATTGACCTTCTTCAACACTAAGTGGTCAACAAATGAGCGCCAATACTCAAACATTATTCGTTCACAAAAGCGGTTTTTTAAATTACAAAAATTGAAATACAATTAAATTATGTGGGAAATAATTAAGAAAGTACATAAGCGCTCCACCATGCACCCGGCTTTGGAACATCGCAAGATGTTACGAAACAAACAAGCGAACACTGGCTGATTAGAGCCCATAGTGAATTTGTATAACATAATAATACACATAGCCAAAATAACAACTTAGACTAACAATATTCTATCTAAAGTATGTTTAAAGTTTGAGTTAAAAATTAAAGTTTAAGATTCTATTTAGCGTTGTAAGTTATTGCGTTGGGATAGGATACAATTTGGTTACAGCGCGTTTGTAAGTACCAGTACGCGTTTTAACCATTGCTACGCGAACCACGTCATCAGAGCCTCTGAACACGTCAGTAATGACTCCTAACGGCCAATTCAACGGAGCAGAATTTTCCTGCTCTAGAAGAACAACGGTGCCGATTTCTACTGGTTTGTCGGGAGTAGCCCATTTTTGTCTGACTTGCTACGTGTGCAAATACTCTACGTTTCGATCTACCAAACTAATTCGTTGATCTGATAGATCAGCCGAGGGTAAGTATTGCAACGGTGTAGTCATTACGAAATGTGCGGGAGAGAATGACTTAATAGGCCATTCATCAGGGGGGCCGCGGATCCATGCTGGACCGTTCCACAACAAATCATAAGTCAAAAGTTGCGAGGGGAGCATGCCGAGTGATAGACAATCACTCGGGTTAATGGCTCCGGCGACGTGATAAAAATGTTTAGCGTTCAAGTTTTCTGGACACAGAGCGACCCGGTTGCTAACAAAAATCGACCACCGATGTGGTGACGAGTGAACCCATGATAAGGCAATCGTGGAATCAGAAAAGGCGTAAATGTCAGTAATGGGAATGCGTAATGCATAAGAATCACGTACAGTTCTTATTAACTTTGACATAAGCAAAATAGCACATAACTCTAATCGAGCGAGCGTAGTAATCTTTGTCTGAGTGACCTTTGATTTTGCACACAAAATGCGAGTTTGAATGCTAGATGGGTAGGTACAATGTGCATAAATAACACATCCCATGCCATTCAGGCCGGCATCACAAAATGCGACAAGACGTAATTCGCAATCAACTTCGACACCTATATATCGCGGAATTTTCAGTGTGTCAAGCAATTTTAATTCTTGAACGAGAGCGGAAAAGCGTGAGCGTATATGCTCTGGAGCAGGGTCATCCCAATCACTCTTACTAAGCCAAAGTTCCTTAATTAACAACTTGGCGTAGAGTATCACAGGTGCCACCAACCCGAGCACGTCAAACAGTCGCGCAACTATAGAGAGCACATTTCTCTTAGTGCACTTCTCATCTACCAAGGTGGATGTGAAATAAAAATTATCTCCACACGGCTCCCACGAGAGACCCAAAACCTTTGCGACATGACTGCCAACATCAAACACAAGCGATTTGCGGTGAATATCAGGAAGTGAGTCTAGCAGCACAGAAGAATTGCTAGACCACTTCACTAAGTCAAAGTCGCCAGCCTTGAACAGTTTTATCAAGTTGCGAGCTAAGTGTACAGCAGTGTCCTCATCAGGTGCGGAATGAACCAAATCGTCAGTATACAGACAGGTCTGAATTTCATCCGATTCCTTGAACCTGAATAAGATGCGCAGGTATTTACGATGGTCAACAGGTACGCCAATACGTAAATAATGTTGTTCCATGTCAGCGTTCATTGCGATAGGAAATAGCCTAAAATTTAATAATAATAAAAACAGGTC
This sequence comes from Eilema sororculum, assembly GCA_914829495.1. NCBI lineage: Eukaryota > Metazoa > Arthropoda > Insecta > Lepidoptera > Erebidae > Eilema > Eilema sororculum. Next base: position 5,263,688 of record OU618556.1, read on the forward strand.
TGCCTGTAAATTGGGACCAATATGTAAAATATCATTGAGCGAAAGACCAGTGTGGGTTTTAGCGCTCGCGTCTAACACAATACGCGGCATCGGTTTGTCATGTCGAACTACTGCGTGATGTGGTATGTAATAACCATCCATAGACAAATTAGAGTCATCAACGAGACTAAGATAACCGTTATCTAAATAATCCTGAATAACCTTATTGTAATTTTCACGTACGGTTGGTGATTGACGAAGTTTACGCTCGAGCGACAAAAACCGGCGGTGAGCGACGCTGCGCGAGTTCCCTAGTTCAGAGGGATCCTTGCAGAACGGCAGCGCAACAGTATAACGACCTACGTCATCGCGAGTCACAGTAGATGTGAAAATATTCTCGCACTCGGTTTCTTCTGGAGACAATAGGCGCTTCACAGGAACTTCCTCAAGTTCCCAAAATTTTTGCACTAAATCATTTAGTGCTAGCGCAGAAAAGGATGCGGTTGTAGGCACAACATCTTTACGTGGGTAATCACCCATAAGTACATACCCAAACGCGGTTGATAGTACACAAGGGGCACTGGGACCACACTCGACTCTATTTCCTAAGTAGATATACGGGAAGAGCTGTGCACCTAATACTATATCAATGTTTCCTGGAATGTTCCAGCTTAGGTCAGCAAGCGGTAAATCGCGAAGATTTAACTCGCGATCACACTTAATTAATTGCGAGGGCAATTGATCCGTAAGGCTATTCATAACTAACGCATGTATAGTATACTTATGATCTGCATAAATACGAGATTCAATGTCCAAATACACATAGCCTATTATCGGGTGCGAAGTGGAACCAACACCTTTGACAACAGAATTACTCATTGGTATTATTGGTAAATTTAATAAACGACAACAGGACAATGTTATTAAGTTATTCTGTGAGCCATTATCAATTAGACATCTGACTACAGATTTATTTCCAGTGCTACCTTTAGGGCGAGCATACACCTGAGCGGTTGCCAAGAGAATATCACACTTATGGCTAGAGGCATACGAATGCACAGTGCTTGAAGCGAGCGGTGACTCAGGAGTGGGACTAACATGGTCGCACTGGGGCGGCGGGGATGCGGCAACAGTCGTCGCATGCGAGTGCGAATTATTAACATTATTATAAAAATGCAATAATTTATGATGTTTTTTCTGACAGAAGCAAACTGACGTACTTTTACATTGCGGGAAATTATGTAATGTGCTTAGACAATTGACGCAACCACGCTTAGATTTAATAAACTCATATCTAGCCTTTGCATTTTGCATATTTTTAAACTGAGCGCAGTCATACAGGTGTCGGTGGTCGCTGCCGCCACATAAACAACAGGACGCGTTACCTGCGGCGGGCGCATTCGACTTATTATTAATCGGCTCACTGACAACAAACGACTTAGAATTACGCTGTACACGCCTATCATTAGACTGTGGCGTCCCAGCAGTGGACGACTTCGCATATGACGAAGACCGCGGGTTTGACCGTTCAATCATCTTAGCATGATCTTGTACAAAGTTGATCAGCTGTTGCGTCGTAGGTATATCGACACCTCGAACAGAAAGTTCGAAGGCTTGGATGGTTAGAGTGTCCATTTTCCTCAAGGCACATGTAGAAACATGAAGTCCGTTAAATCATTTATACCTAACTCTTTAAGCGCGGCGATAGAGGAGGAATATATACCTATAAATGAATCTAGTGAGTTCACACTAGGTGAACAATTCTTTAAGTCTAATATATTATTAAGATAATATGAACCTAATGAACGTTTATCTTGGTATTTCTTGAACAAGGCGTCCCAAACTATACTGTAGGTCTCACTTGACGGAACAATACCGGCAGTGAACTTTAATGCGTCATTGGTTAGTTTTGAGAATAGGTATTGCACACGTTGCGAATCAGACAATTGTTTGTTTGAATGAATATTGGCCTTAAAGGACTGATAAAATGTATTCCAGTTTTCAGGGCGTCCGTCAAAACTCGGAACAACAAGCATTTCCAATTTCACTACAGACGCGTTCGAATTACTCGACCCGTGTGAGGCGACCTCCTTGACCTTGGGCGTAGATAATTTATTTCTAATGCGTTTTATTCTCGAATACAATTCATCAAATAAGTCAAGGCAAGAATAGTCGGATTCCACAGGGAATTCTAGTGATAAATTTAAGCTATTTATTTGATCTACAATCGACTCGAACTTATCGCGAACATCATCGATGGTCTCGGTCTCAGCCAGAAAATCCTCATTAGCTCGCGTCGTTATGTCAAAACAAACAATGGATTTCGACGATTTATACCAACGGGTAATACGTGCAAACAATAATTCCTTTTTTTGATTCAACATAATGAGCTTCGTTTCGAGATCTGACGACATGTTTGCAAATTAACGATAGGTAAGACCTACCTATTGAAATATAACAAGAAGATTATCTAACACAAACAGTTTAGATATACTTTTTATTGAAACTTGTACTACGGCTTATTATATAATAGCGCAAGTAGCACGGCGGCGGTGCGGGAATGTAACTACCTACGTACCTAGATATGTTACGTACTAGATAAAGTTACGCGTATGTGAATAGAATGATGAGTATTTACCAATTAATACGTAAATCACCAACTATTATAAATATCTACCAATTATTACGTAGATTTAGCGTTTTAAATGCAGAATTTACCAAATAATTTACGTAAATCTGTTAGCGAAAGAAAGTAATGAAACTAAGATGGCGGAAAGAATTCACCAAAATTACGTGAATCTTTTAATTAAATGAATAGGAAAGAAATATTATTCACCAATAATTACGTGAATATGTTATTTACTGGCCTATCCGACTCGTAAGGACCATAAATTATGGTAGAACGTGTAAATAGTCCGACCACTGGTGTGTTTGCACACAGAGCGTATAAGTACCTATGACCTGCAGTTAGGTTGTAATGAAAAGAAAATACACATGTGACCGCTTCTATGAAAGAAAACGCAAGAGAACCGGCACTGACCTGAGTTCCACCTCGTGAGGATTCAGCTGCAGACAGGCGTGGTTCCTGGCACGTGCTGGTGGGTAGGTAGTTTCGACCGGCCGGTGATTTTTTTGAGTTTGTCGTTTTCTTCCGATACACTTCACTTATACTGACTTGAGTATGTGGCCAAAGGAACTTATAGAATTACACAGAAAAAGAAACAGTCAGTGACTAAAAATGCGGGGGGATCGTCCCCGTGAAGCTTGAGAGTCTCACTCGTAGAAACTTCATTCTCAAAGCATAGTTCGAAAAATCCGTGCACAGCGCCATCTATTGGCCTTCTTCAACACTAAGTGGTCAACAAATGAGCGCCAATACTCAAACATTATTCGTTCACAAAAGCGGTTTTTTAAATTACAAAAATTGAAATACAATTAAATTATGTGGGAAATAATTAAGAAAGTACATAAGCGCTCCACCAGATTGCTACTTCTGTTCCACTTAACATTGTAGGGGCTTTAGGTTTTTGTAAAAGAATAGTACCGATATAATCGCTTAATTATAACTAGGCTTCCTACATACTTGATTATAACGGCCCTATAAGAAGTTTTGTGATGAGAAATTTTCACCAAAATATATATGGGTATCGTTTTCGGGGTTTTTGGGGTTGCTATTCATTTGGCGATCCAAGATGACTGGATGGATAATATATTCGTAATTAGCAATCCCGAAAACTTCGAAAACTATACCTTTATTGACTTTGTAGAATATTTCAAGTTCGCCGTCTTAGATGGCTAAATGGATGAAATATTCGTAATTTAATTAACAATTCTAAAAACATCGTAAACCACACCCAAAATTCGAGTCCGCCATCTTGGATCTCTAAATGGATGATATATTCGCAATCAGTAACCCCGGAAACTTCGAAAACGATACCCATATTGACTTTATTGGAAATTTCTCGTCCGACTTCTTGGATCGTAAATGGATATATATATGGATATTCGTAATTAGTCACCACGAAATCCTCGAAAATTATACCCGTATTCATGTTGTTGAAAATTTCACTTCCGCCATCTTTGATCGTCGTTAAAATAGTCGTCAATAACGATATCAGACAATTGCCGGCAGGCAATCGTACGATGAGAAACTGTCGACTCCCAACTGATCGTGTGTAGTCGCAAAACTGATAGCAGGGCATGGCTGGTAGGCCAAAATCACTTTCGTGTGTGCGCGCTGTCGGCCTAAGATTGCAGACCGCCCGATACGATCTGAAACTGCAGGCGGACTGATCGTGAATGGGCTCCTTAAGAATATAATCATTAAGTTAGCGAATCCGGCGATTAGCGAAATTTCATCGAAAAACGAACTCGAATTCGAATCCAAATCTGAACCCGAACCTGAATCAATAATGAAATTCAAATCCAAACCGGTCTCTTTTTCTGTTAAGGCATATCAACTTACGCTAATATAAATAACTTGCTGATGCCCGCGACCCCGCTCGCATGGATGTCGGCTATTGGGACTTTTAATTATATCTCCGGTTGTACTCAACCAATTATGATCAAACAAACGTAATATTGTAAATCTGAGTTCTTCTTCGACTTCGACTCCGACTTCCCGCCACCCGCCTCCGCCTCCCCCCTCCCGCCTCCCGCCTCCCACCTCCCGCCTCCCGCCTCCCGCCTCCCGTCTCCCGCCTCCCGCCTCCCGACTCCCGCCTCCCGCCTCCCGCCTCCCGCCTCCCGCCCCTCGCCTCCCGCCTCCCGCCTCCCGCCCCTCGCCTCCCGCCTCCCGCCTCCCGCCTCCCGCCTCCCGCCTCCCGCCTCCTGAAAATTTCAAGTCCGCCATCTTGGATCGCCAAATGAATTATTATGGATATTCGCAATCAGCAACCCCAAAAACCCCGAAAGCGATATCCATATCGATTTTGGTGAAAATTTCGAGTCCGCCATCTTGGATTGCTAAATAGATGATATATTCGTAATAAGTGACCCCAAAAATCCTGAAAGCGATACCCATATCGATTTTGGTGAAAATTTCGGGTCCGCCATCTCGCATTGCTAAATAGATAATATATTCATAATAAGCGACCACAAAAACCCTGAAAGCGATACCCGTATCGATTTTCGTGAAAATTTCGAGTCCGCCATCTTGGATCGCCAAATGGATGATGAGGCGAGAGTCAAACGCGCGCCTCCTGTGTGGCACTTGCATTCACTACCGCCACGCCACAGAGGCTGTCAGTTGATGATGAGGTGCTGTGGTCCAACTATATTGAAAGTTGGACAACTGCCCCTAGTAAAGACCCATGGTCCAACTGGTTGGACAGAGCAGTTGGACCATGGCGAATGGGCCTGATGGAATCTCTCCCATAGTGTTGAAGATGTGCGCTCCAGAGTTGGCACCGGTCTTAACGCGTCTTTTCCGGCTCTCTTACTCTTCTGGCGTAGTCCCGACATTATGGAAGACAGCGCTGGTCCACCCGATCCCTAAAAAAGGCGACCGCTCAAATCCATCCAACTACAGACCAATAGCCATTACCTCCCTTTTCTCGAAGATAATGGAGTCCATTATCAACTGCCAGCTCCTTCGGTATCTGGAGGGTCATCAACTACTCAGTGACCAGCAGTACGGTTTCCGTAAGGGTCGGTCGGCTGGTGATCTTCTAGTATACCTGACGCATCGTTGGGCACAGGCGATCGAGACCAAGGGAGAAGCCATGGCGGTTAGTTTAGACATAGCGAAGGCCTTTGATCGGGTCTGGCACAAAGCGCTTTTATCAAAGCTTCCTTCTTATGGGCTTCCCGAGAAATTGTGCAAATGGATTGCTAGCTTTTTAACAGACAGAAGCATAAAAGTCGTAGTCGACGGTGAATGTTCTGACTCTATGTCTGTGAATGCTGGTGTCCCTCAAGGTTGTGTGCTATCGCCCACTCTGTTTCTCCTCCATGTCAATGACATGCTGCAAATTAGCAGCATTCATTGTTATGCGGACGACAGTACGAGCGATGCCCTCTATACCGGCTGCGCGAACATTTCTCGGGAAAACGTCAACGAGAGCCGAAACAAACTTGTGTCTGAAATTGAAACCTCTCTAGATAAAGTTTCAATTTGAGGTAGACTTAATTTGGTCCGTTTCAACCCCACAAAGACACAAGTTTGTGCGTTCACCGCAAAAAAACAGCCGTTGGTCGTATTCCCTCGTTTTGAGAGCACCCCCTTAACTGTCTCAGTCGATATTGGAATACTTGGTGTTGACATATCGAGCGAAGTCCAGTTTCGCGGTCATTTAGAGGGAAAAGCTAAATTGGCCTCGAAGAAGCTGGGTGTACTCAATAGATCGAGACAGTATTTCACTCCGGCTCACCGCCAACAACTTTATAAGGCGCAAGTACGGCCACATATGGAATACTGTTCTCATCTCTGGGCAGGAGCACCTCAGTGCCAACTTCTCCCTCTGGACCGCATCCAACGGAGAGCGACTCGAATCGTCAACTGCCGGGATGTTTCAAATCGGCTAGACTCTTTGGCACTGCGTAGAGATGTGGCTTCGCTTTGCATCTTCTATCGCCTATACTATGGGGAGTGCTCCGAGGAATTGTTCGGATTGATCCCCGCCGCCTCTTTCCGCCATCGTTCCACGCGACAGCAGTTCCACACTCACCATCTGGACAGCTGGCGGTCCACAACTGTGCGTTTCTCGAGAAACTTTCTGCCTCGCACAACTAAACTGTGGAATGAACTGCCACCAGCGGTATTTCCGAACCATTACGACCTTCAAACCTTCAAGAAAAGAGCGTACTCTCTTTTAAAAGGAAGGCAACGCACTTGTGACTCCTCTGGTGTTGCGGGTGTCCATGGGCGGCGGTAATCGCTTACCATCAGGCGATCCGTCTGCTCGTTTGCCTCCCTAATGCATAAAAAAAAAAAAAAAAAAAAAAAATAATATAGTACCTATCGCGATGCAGCCTTCATGTATTGGCACCTAAAACTCACTCTTGTCTGTTAGCATTTTAAGTTCATGGTACTGACACGGTCACGGTTCACGGTCACGGGTCGAGCCGTTCACCCGTCCACACTTAGCGTACATGTACTGAAGCGATGTCGCGATGTCCGGTCCGTTGTCCAGTCACAAATTAATGTGGACGCACCATAAGAAAAATAAATAAAACATGTGAAATCTTTTGTAGTTGACGGCGCGTTAATAAATTGCGTGAGATTAGAGTGAATGAGGTTTACTCTGGCGTAATACAGGACACTGGTGCTTGATGGTTGAGCGGCGACATTCGAATTTCGAACTGTCACTTTTGAGTTGGAAAAAATGGCGGACAGTGTGTGTGTGGCGCGCGGGAAGCACTGGCACAGGCGTTATCGGAATATCTGGGGAATCGCTTCGCCCCTCAACCAAGCATTAGCGTGTCATGTAGAACGCTATTAATCACGGTTGAATATACTTTGATAATCAACGATTGATGTCATTGGAAATAATGTGATTCGTGTATTTGGTTGTGCCTTCTCCTCGCCCGTTTACCCACGCAGATTGTGAGTGCTAGCTTACAATAAGGTCACTAAGATGTCCAGGACTCGAAGTATCTCTCGTGTGCTTACATATTTTTTATATCTGCCAGTTGCTTAAACCATAAACTATCATGATATTTTCTGAAGTTTACGCGAATGTCACTCATTGAAATAAAACCACTTTTTACGGATTTTATCGCGATATATTTGTTATTATTACTTTTTAACCCGACGTTTCGGCTGCTTTGCAGCAGCCATTTTCGCGGTGTGACTCACGATGGTAGTTCTCACATAGTTTGAAGTATAAGTTATCTCAAAATAATCATGGTGAATTATTGGTGTTCATATTTACGCAGAATGAGCTCACTGTGTTGTTAAGTCTTGCTGGATTTTGCTGCTTACTGGGTTTGATTAAGTGGATGACTGGGTCCCAAGCTGGTGGTACGGTCCATCCATCCTCTCTATTAAAATTTGGGTGTTTTTTAATTTCAATAGCCTCGCGGATCATTCTAGGAATATACCGGTGTTCTTTGGCTAATTCACCATGATTCGGGTATTTTGAGATAACTTATACTTCAAACTATGTGACAACTACCATCGTGAGTCACACCGCGAAAATGGCTGCTGCAAAGCAGCCGAAACGTCGGGTTAAAAAGTAATAATAACAAATATATCGCGATAGAATCCGTAAAAAGTGGTTTCATAAACTATCAGTTGCATTGGTGAGAAAAGAGTATGAATACTTAAAAAATAGAAGAAGGAGAAGAAGAATATTCTAAACAACAACGTACTCTGTGAATCGAATTGATTTGGTCACCTTGTGCAAAATAATAAAAAAAATCATAATAAAAATATATTAAGAAATCTGTCACGCCATTTATTAGATACTCCTTACTCAAACAAAATCAAAACCCAAAACAATGGAAATATTCACGTATGAAAGAAATTTTGTAAACCGCTTGTGGCAGAAAAAAATACAGACAAAAAACGTATACTCGAAGGATTTGAAATGTATTGTTTGTTTTTATATGATATATTAAATATACATAATATATATTTGGTAAAACATCTGTATATTTTACCAAGCACATACAAATCTTGAGCGGATTATCAGGAAAATATTGAATGTAGACGCGAGTAAATTGGAATCATTAAATCTCTTTCCACGTTTGAAAAGCCATTTTGGCGGGAATAAAACGACTCGATAATCCCCGTAATAGAATATTTTTTATAAGGTAGAAGAAAATCTTTTCCTTTTCGGTAATTTTCTTGACAACTTGGATAACGTATTAGTTTACTAGCTGTAGCCCGTGGATTCGGCATTATGAGCCGATGCGGAGTGGGAACGGGTAAAAAAGCTGAAACTACTTTATATCCCGGGAAATTATTCCCAGAGTATAAAGTAGCTTAATGTGTTAGTCCAGTAAAAATTACGATAAATCAATATTTTAATTACACTCGTTTTCATTTTCTATTTTTGTTCAAACCACGGCGTTCAAAAAGTTGAATCATTGTTTTCAAGGACTTCGTAATTAAATGTAAAACATGCCGAACAAACCCTAAACCTCGTTAAATGTTTAATCTGCAAGTATTACAAAACGTGACCGAAATGGATACAGACATGGCGATTATACAAACACATTCACGTACTAACTTTTGTAAAAGGGTAACCTATCGTTGCTCTATCAAGAGTACGAGGTTCAACACCTTTCCCTAAATCACCAAGTATCACAAGCTCGTAGATCTAAAATCTCTTTACTCTGAACACCACAGGGGAAATTTGCAGTACATTACATTAATGTATTCCGCAAGTTTTTCTTCCTTCTTCACGACACAGGGTAATATATGACCAAAATTCACATCCAATTTAAACCCTTATACTTGGGAGATGGCACGCAAATTGCAATAAATTGGGGGGATACAAACCACGTAATATTCATTAATTGTGCCGTACATTACCACTGTCTTACTGTTTTGTTGGGTCGCAACTTGATGGAGATGTCTTGATGAGGCGTACCAACTTAGATGCAAATTAATTGGACTGAATTTTGTGTTCTTAGTTGTGTCATTTCTTTAATGTAGTTTCATGTTTGAAAACTGCATTACGTTCGTTTTTGGTTATTTAATCTTTATGCTTAATAACTGTGTGCTTTTTTATGTTATTGTTTATTTTATTTATTTATTATTTTAATTAGTATACAGGATTATTTACAGTTAAGTTTATCCTATAAAACTATATTAGGTTTGTGCAGGATAAATAAAATTGTTCTCATCATACATGTTATTTGGTATATTATTGATATTTATTTTACTGTTCACACAAAAGGGAGAGACTCAGTGATAAGGCAGACTATTGATGAAGTCGATGGAAATATACTTTCCATTTTATACTAATGTCTGTCAAGCTAAAATCTTATAACACAGTCACGAAACATCTTTCACGTCACGTCTATTTTTGTTATTTTCTTGAGCTTGACCTTAATTCTCTTAAACGAGTACAATTGAATTTATTATCCCGAGGCTACAGGTTACTAAAATGTTTTCAAAGCATCTTTGAAATAATTACAAGTACAAAAGAAAAACTGGCCTGCTGAATATTATATTTTTTAACCTCTTAAAACTTTTAACCGACTTAGAAAAGAAAAAATCAGCCGAGCTCAGTATCCCTTGGCTCGGCTGTGTTCGTTTGTTTTAATATGGATATTACGCGATCTCGATTGGGAATAAATTTTAATAATTCTTTTTATATTGGATAGACTGTACCCTGAGGGTAATCTCATTCACTGTAGAAAAAAACGTTTCGCTCCTAAGAGTAGAAGAATAGGTATTGAAAATTTCATTATACCTATATTATTATTTCGTACTGACACAAGTTTCGTGACATGTTATAATTGTGTAGAAAACTACTGTCGTGTTTTTTTTCTTATCACTTTCCATTTAGTACACGATGAGGATTTTTTTTTATAAAGGACACGTCTACTTGACTTCACTTCACCTGATGTTAAGCTAAAGGCAAAGTCTCGGAAAGAGGGTCACCAGCGTAAACATGTACCATGTTAAAAGTGGTGGCAGTCAGCAGTCATCAGATGCCTTTTAACACTCCGCTTAAAGGACCCGGGACTGTAGGAATAAGGAAATACGTGAGCTGGCAGGGCGTTCCAGGTCTTAGTGGTGCGGCATAGGAATGAGTCGCCGAAACGTTTGGTTCTATTTATTTTATTTAATTTATTTTAACAAAAAACATTTACATGCATGACATACATAGCCCCACAAAACCGTGTGATCGGTTTGTCTGCAGGATCCAGTCTCCGTACAATTGACATGTTTCAAAATAATATTTTATAGTCATACATACATAAAACATACATGCTGCACATATATGTTTCATGCATTGTACAACTACATATATGCATGCGTGTGCACATACATACACGTACACACACATATACATACACACACACATACACACACATGTGTACATACCATGGGTAATTACACGAATACCTACACATTCACACAAACATATCTATATTATCTATACACAGGACACATATTTTTACCTACAAAACACAGCACACGCAGACATAGGCTAGGCGGCACCATACCGCCAAATCACTATGATGATAGACTATTGAGATAGTATTGTTTTAGTTTTCTTTTAAACAGTTTGCCATTACCTTCCGATGCAACTTCCCTAGGCAAGCTGTTCATTAGGTACGGCAAACGTTTTTCAAGTGTTCTGTCACCATAGCAATTATGTATCCTAGGCACAACATACTTGCCTGATGTCATGGAGCGGGTACTGTGAACGTTGTTGACCCTTTTGAGGATATGTTCTTGGCCGCCGAGGTTATTGATGGCTAATAGATATTTATGTTTTAACCTAACAGGTAAGACATTACATATTTTAAATAATTTTGTATAGTCATTTTTACATTGATCTTTGGTTTTTTTATTAACAAGGAATTTTAAAAATCTTATCTGTAAAGATTCTAATCTATCAATGTGTGTCTTGAAGGTAAGTCCATAGCAATCAAGGGCATATCCGAGTATTGGTTCCACAAGTGACAAATATAGATACCTTAATGTGCCTATAGGTACTTTGAAGCTGAGATGGTAAAATTTGCCCAATAATATTCTAAGTTTACCACACAAGAAATCAATATGGTGCGCCCAGGAAAAATGTTCGTCAACCTTCAGACCAAGATAAGTAACGCAGTCACTTCTCTCTATTGGTTTGCATTTACAATTTAACATATTTTTATGTAAGCATTCAAAATTGTGAGTGTACAGAATTGGTTGATCTGTTGGTACCAGGTAAGGGGAGTGTATAAGTAGCAGTTTAGTTTTTTCTGTGTTTAAGACTATACCATTGTCGTGTGACCACTTGACGACTTTGTCTATGTCCTGCTGCACCAATCGGCACGTGTCACCTACGTCAGTGCCCGCACGGAGCGTGCACAGATCATCAGCGAACATATGCGCCGAGCAGTGCTGCAGCACATTTTGACAGGCTATTGACATGTATTAGGTAGCTCACAGGTCCACAGCCTGAGCCCTGGGGCACGCCACACTGCACCGTCATCTTGTCACTGAGCGTGTCACCCACCCTTACCCGGTAGGAGCGCGCAGTGAGGTAATCACGGAACCATTGGTTCAGTGGTTCTCCCACCCCGCACTCTGCCATCGCACCAAGTAGGGTTTCAGTTTCTATTGTATCAAATGCTTTTTTATAGTCAAAAAATATCGCTATAACAAATTTTTTGTCACCTAAATAATTATTGATTTCTTTGGTAATTTTTGATAATAAGGTGTTTGTACTTTTCCCCTTTAAAAATCCATGTTGACAACTGACCAATAGATTATGTTGTTGTAAGTATTTACTTATTTGATTTACAACACTTTTTTCCATTATTTTATCGATAGTTGACAGTAAGGCAATAGGTCTGTAGTTTGATACATTCTTTCTGTTTCCTTTCTTATAAATAGGGCGGATTATAGCTTCCTTTAGTTGGTTAGGGAAATTCCCCTGTTCAACAGACATATTAACAAGTTTGGCCAGAACTGGACTTATCTGATTAACTAGGAACTTGACGTCAGACATGCGGATGAGATCACAGCCCGTCGACTTTTTCAAGTCCATGCTTTTGATTATGGTTTTTATCTCATAACTGGTGACAGGCTGCCATCTCATACTCATATCTGGATGGTTAACATATGAATGCCTATTTAACATTTTTTTATCACAAATGTGTTTTATATCTGTAATTTCTTTAGTGAAATTAATGGCAAATTTATCACATATTTCTTTGATACTAGTTGTACTATGCATATGTGTAAGTATTTGGGTATCTAAGGATTGCTTTGTCGTTCCCAACATAGTGTTAACTGTTTCCCAAAGTTTTTTAATATTATTTTTACACTGCAATATACATTCTCTGTCATATTTATTTTTACTTTTATTTATAGCTTTTTGACATTTGTTTCTATATTTAGTATATGTAAGGCGTTTCAACATGTTCTTTGGATCGCTGTACCATACATTAAAAAGTCTATCCTTTTCTTTTATCATGTTTTTTAAATTACTGTTGATCCAGATTTTATTGCTTCTGTTACTACTATTATTTATCTTTATTGTGGTGTAGCATTCGTTATAAATCGAAGTGAAAGATTTGTATAAAGCAGTGTAAAGCATGTATATTCTGCACCGTATACGGATGGTATCTTAGCCCTGCACGTGTCGTCCTGTGAAGGAAAGCAGAGGGTGGGACTCATGGGAAGAGCTCATCAGAATATTCACCATAGTAAAGACGGTAGCATACTGCCAAAAACGCAACATCTCTACGCATCTGCAAAGGCTCGAGGGTGTTCATGACCTCAAGATTCCCAATAATGCGGTCTGCACGTTTCTGCAACCTGTCGGGAGCATCTAGTAAGTACCTTGCGGAACCATCCCAAAGATAATAATAATAATAATAACTGGCAACACTGGCCCCGAATGGCCGCATATTTTTTTACTCGAAAGTTTTTTCTACATATTTTAATAATTTTAATACCAGTAATAGATTCATACCATCATAAAATCAACAATAAATGAAATAAATGCAATAGAATAAATTCAGCAATAAATATTACAGTAGTACAAAATAAAATCAATCAAGAAAAGAAATTATGACAGATGTCAAAATAAAATTATTACGATGTGAAAATGTGGAAAAACTAAGGAATAAATAATATGTTGACGAGGGCAAAAGCCAAACTACAAAATGCACACCCTACACCTTCGGACTCGTCGTGCAGCTCCGCCTCGCAGCCTCCAGAATCTACATCTCCGAGACCAGCTACTGTTGAGGCGTCGAGCTCCGACGAGTATTTCTCCCCGCCGACGTCGCCAACACCTGTGCGTCGGCCGGGGAGAGGCCGACCGCCGTCCAGCTTGGGGTCCCGAGGCCCACCGGCCTCGAATAGGGCCCCCGCTGCCGGTGGTAATGTGCGCCGCATGCGATGGACTTCATCTATGAATGAGAACGTCATGCGGGCATATTTTGCGGCTACAGAGGGAGGAACTAACCTCACCGCGTACCGTGTTCGAACGTTTCGGCGCAACGGTTATCGGACCAAGTGCGTGTCATCCAACGTAATCAGCTGTTGGATGGAGACGCACTTGAGAGATTACGCCTAGAGTGTCTGCATAGTAACCCTGTTATCCCCCCAAACCCGGCACACAGTGAGTCAATACCAATTTTAAGTCGTGTAAGTGTGGTAGTGGATGACAGGGTTATAACTGTAGACACCGAGTGCAATGAGGAGGTAAAGGTAGCTTTGGAATGTGCGATGCGCGAATATCGGTCCATGCCCATTAATGTTAGACCGCGTCTCCCTCGGTTACCCATGCATAAGAAAAATTTAATGCTGATGAGTGCTCTTGACTCACTATTACCTGTTTATATGGATAGTAGTGAGTCTCTCAGTGATACTCATTCAATCCTGTACTGTGCTGCGGTAGCGGTATTTAGGTTGGCTAGAGTTAAATTTCCAACTCAAATGACTACTCCCCGACAAAAGCCCGCCGTGCCAGCATGGCAGCGCAGGATTGACGGACGTATCGCTGAAGCAAGAGTACTCATCGGCAAGTTAACCTGTTTCAGTTCAGGTAATACACGACCAAGGGTGATGCGCTTTGTGAACCGAGCATTTTCGGGAACGGGAATCAGCCCTCCAGAATATATGGCTCGGGTCACGGAGCGCATTGACCTCCTGAAACAGAAAATCTATGCATGGGCAAACCGAGTTCGTAGATACAAAAAACGTGTGGATCGGTTTAGCGTAAACCATGCGTTCCAAAGGGACCAGAGGTGGGTCTATAGAAGTTGGGATCGACCTGACAATGATGTGAGAGACGGTTGCTTGCCGAATGCTGACGAAACGAACATGTTTTGGCGCAGCATCTGGTCGGCACCCATTGCTCATGTCGAAGGCGACTGGACCCGTGATGTCGAGCGAGCATGTGAAGGAATCCCAGACATGGAATGCGTCACTATAGATGACTCCGACGTGGCCAGTGCAGTCCGTCCACTCTCTAATTGGAAATCTCCAGGACCGGACGGACTGCACAATTTCTGGATTAAGTGGCTACGTAGTTCACATGTTCGTTTGGCATCTCAGTTTCAGGCTGCTATCGAGTCAGGGTCGTTGCCAATTTTTATGACCACTGGTATTACCCACCTGCTCCATAAGACAGGAAGTACCTCGAACCCCAGTAACTATAGACCGATTACGTGTTTACCATCGATCTATAAACTTCTTACATCTATTCTGAGGGATAAAATTACAAAGCACATCTCAACAAACACTGTTATGAGTGCCTCTCAGAATGGATGTAGGAGTGGGGCCCGTGGTACTAAGGAGCTCCTCCTCATTGATATGACCATTAGTCAACAAGTTCGCCGTTGCCGTAAGAATTTATCGGTATGCTGGATAGACTATAAGAAAGCGTTCGACTCTGTGCCCCATACATGGCTCCTGAGGGTGCTAGAGTTGTATAAAGTAAATACAACTCTCTGCACCTTCCTGGCGTCATGTATGCGGCAATGGAGAACAGTTCTTAGCTATCCGGGATGTCGAGGAATGTGCAGTAACGGCGAACCAATAAATATTGAGCGAGGAATTTTCCAAGGTGACAGTTTGAGTCCCCTATGGTTCTGCTTAGCACTGAATCCTCTCAGTACCTTACTGGGGAATTCAGGGCTAGGCTACAGGTTACGAGGAGGAGGTCAGATAATATCACATTTGCTTTACATGGATGACTTAAAATTGTTTGCCACATCAAGCTCACAATTGGTGGATTTACTAAAGATAACCAAAAGCGTTAGTGATTCCATCAAAATGGAGTTTGGTGTGGACAAATGTGCAGTCATGCATGTAAAGCGAGGGCGGACAGTGGAATCAGAAGGTATTCAACTTTCTGATTCCATTCATCTGAAATCACTCCTCGTAACCGACACCTATAAGTACTTGGGTATGTCGCAGGCGTTGGGCATTAATGAGGCTGACATGAAACAGTCATTGCGGGAACGTTTCTTTGGTCGCCTGAAAAAGGTATTAAACAGCCTTTTATCGGGCGGCAACAAGGTGCGCGCCTACAATGGCTGGGTCATGCCGCTTCTGATACACTCCTTCGGCATACTCAAGTGGACTCAAACTGAATTAGACGCCATAGACAGAAGAGTTCGTACACTGTTAACGGCATATCGAATGCACCATCCTCGTTCATCGGTGATGAGGTTGTACATCCCGCGGAAATGGGGAGGCCGAGGCTTTTTAAATGCTAAAAACCTCCACAACCGCGAGGTGTACAACCTTAGAGAATATTTTCTCCGAGTGAATGAGGATATGCATCGCGATGTTGTTGCAGTGGACGTCTCTCTCACACCGCTCAAGTTGGCTAAAGAGAACTGGTGCAAACCTGTGGTGCTAAGCATCAGTGATCGGCAGGAGGTATGGCAGAGTAAGGAGCTTCACGGTAGGTTCTATCGCGCTCTTCATGGGCCCGATGTGGACCTATTAGCCTCCGTGGCCTGGCTACGTTTCGGTGATCTCTTCGGAGAAACCGAGGGTTTTGCCTGTGCAATTGCAGATGAGGTTATCATGACGAAGAACTACCGTAAATATATCCTAAGGGACGGCACGGTCGATATATGTCGCGCGTGCCACCAACCCGGTGAGTCCCTCAGGCATATTGTTTCCGGTTGTTCTCGTCTTGCTAACAGCGAGTACTTGCACAGGCATAACCAAGTAGCCAGGATCATCCACCAGCAGCTTGCTCTGTTATACCAACTTGTGGACGCTGAGGTGCCGTACTACAGGTATGTTGCTGAACCAGTTCTCGAAAATGGTCATATCACATTGTACTGGGACCGATCTATCATCACGGACAGGACTGTTGTTGCCAACAAACCTGATATCGTGGTGATAGATCGGTCTGAGCGGCGCGCAATGATTGTCGATGTCACAATCCCTCATGACGAGAATCTCGTGAAAGCTGAAAAAGATAAACAAATTAAGTATCTTGATTTAGCTCACGAGATTGTCGACATGTGGGAGGTGGACTCGGCAGTCATTGTTCCAATAGTTATAACCGTAAATGGACTTATAGCCAAGAGCCTCGACCAACACCTAAAGAGGCTCGCGCTGGGCAGCTGGATCAAGGGCCTGATACAGAAGGCAGTACTCCTCGACACGGCGCGCATAGTGAGGAAGTTCCTCTCTCTGGAGCCCTGACCACCGGTAGCTTGGTCCCTGTACTCGATGCCGGTGGGACACTGTTTTTTATATTTTTAAATATATTTTGTTGTTTTTAGGATATATTTAAAAATGTAATTTATATGTTATTTACCAAAATAAAAGAAATAATAATAATTTAGTGTAATAAATAATGTAGTGGCGAGCCGATAACAATAGAGCGGGGTATTTTTCAAGGGGACAGTCTGAGTCCCCTTTGGTTCTGCTTAGCCCTGAACCCACTTAGTACTTTACTAGTGAATTCAGGGTTAGGTTATAGGTTACGAAGAGAGGGTCAGATGGTATCCCACCTCTTTTACATGGATGATTTAAAGCTATTTACCCACACCAACCCTCAATTAATAGCTTTACTGAAGGTAACTGAAACATTCAGTAATTCTATTAAAATGGCGTTTGGTGTGGACAAATGTGCAGTCATTCATGTAAAGCGAGGGCGGGTGGTGGAGTCGGAGGGTATACAACTCTCTGATTCCACTAACCTAAGATCACTCCTCGTAACTGAGACCTATAAATACTTGGGTATGTCACAGGCGTTATGCATCAATGAGGTCGACATGAAACAAATGTTACAGGAACGTTCCTTTGGCCGCCTGAAAAAGGTACTTAACAGTCTTTTGTCAGGTGGTAACAAAGTGCGTGCCTGTAACAGTTGGGTCATGCCACTCTTGATGTACTCTTTTGGCATACTTAAGTGGACTCAGACTGAACTCGATACCATCGATAGGAAAGTCCGGACTCAGTTGACTGCATTCCGAATGCACCACCCAAGGTCGTCAGTCATGAGATTGTACATCCCGCGGAAATGTGGGGGTCGAGGTTTTTTAAATGCTAAGACCCTTCATAATCGCGAGGTGTGCAATCTCAGAGACTACTTTCTAAAGTCGAACGTGGATATGCATCGTGATGTAGTCAACGTAGATACCGGGCTAACCCCGCTCGGTTTGGCTAAAGAGAACTGGCGCAGGCCTACAATAGTTGGCACTGACAGCCGCAGGGAGGTATGGCAGAGTAAGGAGCTACATGGCAGGTTCTATCGGGCCCTCCACAGGCTCGAAGTAGACCTACTGGCATCCGTGTCCTGGCTACGTTTCAGTGACCTTTTTGGGGAAACTGAAGGTTTTGTCTGTGCAATTGCAGACGAAGTTATCAAGACGAATAACTACCGGAAGTATATCATGAGGGATGGCACAATTGACATTTGTCGAGCGTGTCACCAACCTGGTGAATCCCTCAGACATATTACTTCCGGTTGTTCTCGTCTTGCTAACGGCGAGTACTTGCACAGACATAATCAAGTAGCCAGGATAATCCATCAGCGACTTGCTCTGAAATACAGCCTTGTGGAAGTTGAGGTGCCGTACTATAGGTATGTTCCTGAGCCAGTTCTAGAAAATAGCCATATCACATTGTACTGGGATCGATCTATCATCACTGATCGGACTGTTGTAGCTAACAAGCCTGACATTGTGGTGATAGACCGATCTGAACGCCGAGCATTGATCGTTGATGTCACCATTCCTCATGACGAGAATCTCGTGAAAGCTGAGAAAGATAAACAAGTTAAATACTTGGACTTGGCCCACGAGATTGTCGACATGTGGAATGTTGACTCAGCAATCATTGTACCGATAGTAGTCGTATCAGTCAACGGACTGATAGCAAAGAGCCTCGACCAACATCTGAAGAGGCTCGGGTTGGATGGTTGGGTCAAGGGCCAGATGCAGAAGGCAGTACTCCTCGACACGGCGCGTATCGTGAGGAAGTTCCTTTCTCTGGAGCCCTAACCACCGGTAGCTTGGTCCCTGTACTCGATGCCGGTGGGATACTATTGTATATATTTTTAAATATATTTTGTATTTTTTTAGGATATATTTAAAAATGTAACTCATATGTAATATACTCAAATAAAGGAAATAATAATTATTTATTTATTTATCAAAAAAGGGCTGTACATTGTATTATTACTAGTTTTACAAATGAGGTCAAATATAACTACTTTACTGCTAATAATGTCTACATTAAGAGTTCATGTGCAATAAAAACACTGTATATTATACGTTAAAGAAATGGAATTTAAAATATATATCACTAATATTTACAACTAGCTGTGCCCGCGACTTCGTCCGCGTGGAATGTACTTAATAAAAAAAATCAGTTTATTTTTTTTTGTTTTTGGCCTTTTTTTTATCCTAAGTTACTCCTTATTACATAAGCTATCTGCCAGTGAAAGTCCCGTCCAAATCGGTCCAGCCGTTCCAGAGATTAGCCAAAACAAACAGACAGACAGACAGACAGACAGACAGACAGACAAAAAATTTAAAAATATATATTTTGGTATGTGTACCGTATATACATTCATATGCATGTAGTAGAAAGCGGTTATTTTAATATTACAAACAGACACTCCAATTTTATTTATTTGTATGTATGTATGTATATAGATTTGCGACCTTTTGAAATCCTGTGTTTCAGGTTATGTCCATTCAATTACAAGTTACGTATTGCAATCAATTAAACAATATAAACAAAAGAATCTATATCTACAGCTTATCGCTACCTACTTTAATATTTCTAGCAGTTTCTCCGTGTCAGCATAATCTAGTTTCTCTAGATATTCTGCAACTAAAACCTTACAGTTCCAATAGTTTAAGCTATGTATGGTTAGTTGTTTGTTAAGTTTATTATATAGAAAAGGACCCAAAAATATATAAAACCTATTTACAAATTCATGTTTAGTTTTTGGTCTTTCACAAACTATATCTTTTCGTCTCTTATCTAGATTTATTGTGGGTGTAAGTTTGGTATGTTGGTATAGAGTGATATTTAGAATAAATAGTTGACGCACTGTTAGCACTTTACATATCTTGTAGAGTTGATCTGTGGGAAACCTAAATGGCCGAAACGTGGCTACTTTTAGGATTGCTCTTTGAGCGCGCTCAAGGGGGAGCAAGATTGTGCGTCCTGCTCCACCCCAGGAAGTTATACAAGAGGTAAGAATGGACTGGCACAAGGCCAAGTATACCAGTTTAATTATCTTAGAGCCCGCTATTGAGCGTAAGTTCTTGAAGATATGCATTAATTTTCAAAATCAAATCAATTTCAAATTCAAATTTAAAGATGTGAGCAGTATTCCACGCAGGAACGAATTTGGGTCTTGTATAGTACACACCGCTGCCGCACTGCTCCGGCGTGTAAAAACGTCTCACTCTGTTCAGGACTCCGAGTATAGGTGAGGCTGATTTGATCGGTTTTGATGATGCTCTCGTTATTCAGTTTGTAGCAAACATCATACCGAGGATATTGAATACTTTAATCAAAGTCAATCAAGACGAAACAATTCCAAATATTTCGTTTACAATACCTGCTTAACATACAAAATTGCAGTTATTGTAATGTTTATGTGGGACTCTTATCACACTAAAAAGATGAACCGTGTGCTGAACTTTTATTATGGAAGGACTAGGACTCGGAAAGCTGTTTCTTGTATATGACATCGAGTAACAATATATATCAATGTCGACGGACAACTCAATGCAAGCCTTCAAGCTCAGCATACATACAGGTTAGCAAATAAATCTAATAAAAGGAAACTAAAACGAATTCAAAATATGAAAGAGTACCAACACCGGATTTCCTTCAAGATTTAACTTGAAATTTCCTACGAAGATTGTTGTCTATCGTGGAGTGCATGTAAGGGGAAACTAGATGTAAATCGCTATCGACAACATTGCGATAACCGCAGCGCCGTTGCTCGCCACTTCGCTAGTCAGTGCCAGCCACGATCTATGCCTAACGTTGTACGCACGTACTTTCGTTGCAAGTTTCTAAAAGTGACAATAAGCTTTTAGAAATTTACAAAAATATTGCATGCATGTTGAGATACAAAAAATTGTATGTTAACATAACGTATGTAACTACCCGTATGTTCATTTCTTATTTTTAATATTTAATTAAGCAGACATAGAACGCTAGAGTTTAAAAGTTTGTGTAATATTTGTGTTAACACAGATTAAAGTACACACAAGCTACTTCTAGATAAAATAGCTTACAACGGCATACGTGGAAATTTGTTGCGGTGGTTTATGGCCTATATCTCGAACAGAACTCAAAAGGTGGTCGCCAATGGCGTGGAATCTGAAGCTGTCACGGTCACTTCTGGAATTCCTCAAGGGTCCATAATTGGCCCGCTCCTCTTTATTTTATATGTTAATGACATTAAACATTGTTTTATTAACTCCCAGTTTTTGATGTACGCGGATGACATAAAAATATACAAATCCTGCAAGAATTCACACGACTGTGTTTTACTACAGGAGGATCTTGACAGGCTATCCTTATACTGCATAATTAATAAACTTCAGCTTAGTTTACATGAATGTAACGTAATATCTTTCACAAAAAAGAGGAATAAGATATCATTCAATTATATTCTACAATCCACCACGCTACAGGCCGTTTACTCCATCCGGGATCTTGGCGTAATACTAGATTCCAAGTTACATTTGGACCAGCACATAGAAAATATAATTAATAAAGCATACCGCATGTACGGCTTCATTATGAGAACCGCCAATAATTTTAAGCGCACTTCTACTTACATGCTACTATACAAAACTTTGGTACGTCCTCAGCTGGAATTTGCAGTTCCTATTTGGTCTCCTTTCTACAACTGTTATGGAAATAGGCTTGAAACGGTGCAGAAAAAAATCCTTAAATCGATGCATTACAGATGTTGCCGCTCAAGATTGACACTGTCCTATTCTGAGACCCTTGACCATTATAAACTTCTTAGCCTGGAGTCTAGACGTAATCTTCTAAAAGTCATGATGCTGCATGGAATGTGTAACAACAGATTCGATTGCCCTAATATATGTAACAATATATGCTACATCGTACCTAGAACTGTAAACCGGCGAGAGGCGCGTGTGCCCCGGCTCTTCCACACTGCGAAGTGTAGAACCAACGCCGGGGCACGCGCGCCTCTGCGTCGCCTTTTAGACAACTATAACACGCACTTTGTTCACCTAGATATTTTCGCACTTTCGCACAATGAATTTAAAATGCAAGCTATATCTTCACTTCAGAGTTAATATGGCACGGGATTAGCACAATTTTAACTCTTTTACTTTTAGCATTACTTTGCGGACATAAGTGTGGGTTATACATTTACCAAATTTTATAATGTAACAACTATCGTATTGTATGATATAATGTATAACTGTTTTGTGTCCCAATGAAATAAAAATAAAATAAAAATAAATAAAAAATCACGCAATCCAGCATGAAATTCGACAGTCTAATATATTTTGTCCTCAATCGTCAAAGTAATATCTAGGAGTATTACTAATTTCAACTAACTAATATGGTACTTTGATAATATTTTCATGCTGCAGGTAAGGGATTAATATTTCATACTTCATCATTGTGCTCGACAGAGTAAACAATGAACTTCATTTTGCGAAAGACAATATCCGAGTCTTTTTTGCTTTCACAATCTGATTTAAATTTTCATTTAACTGTAATTACGCAAACACCGACGCGGATCAGGTTTTCAATCGAAATCAGGATATATTATTCATTGAGACTGTCTGCGAATATCCAGTGATTTTATAGTTGTTTCGGATAAAAAGATTTTGGACACAGTTCCGTTAGTAAAATCGTCTGGAAGTATTAATTCAGCTAAAATATTTTTTACATCCCCCATACATTCTTTCTTTCATCTGTACATTAATCACATGCAAAATAATCGGTCAAATTAAGACTGCCAGACGATTTTGGTATCGGATCTGTGTTCAAAATCTTTTTATTTCCACAGACTATAAAATCAAGGTACAGGGTGTAAGCGGAACGCTCCCGAAGCCGGGTTACCGGGGCCTATGGGCGTATTCAACACCGGGGCGCTACACTCGTGCTGCCGACCCTGAAGAAACTTTGTAGTGGTGTAGTTCGAAAACCCATCGCATGTATTTTATTTTATTTACACAATAAGTAAAACACAGTTAATGATCATATCAATTATAGCACAAGTTAGGTGGATTACTGATAAACGAATTCCAGTAGTCACGCGAGGATCGATAGCTGAAAGCCTATGATGGGTAGGCTTAGTAAGTTTCACATAGTGGCTCCACGTATACGTATTGCTCCTTTTGTCAGCATTCTATTTACCTGTTATCTATATGGAATAAATTTTTCATGTCACAAAACTGCTATTGGATAATATAAACCTAATACCTAAAGTTACATATTTACTTTGAAACTGATGATATTTTGTTTGTTTCAACTTAAAAGTGCCAGAGGATACTTTCTGATTCCGTGGTTAGCATATAACTTTACCAATTTTAACATAAAGCTTACTAGCTGAAATATATCGGATAAAGGAATCTGATTACGTATTCTTTTATATATCATTCAAACACTATAAAATACCGGAGGATGTTTGTGCCTCGTCATCCAGACCCGATATATTTCTATTCTCGAAATAGCAAAAGCGTGCAGTACTAGTTGAACTCACAGTGCCGTGGGAAACTAACATACCTAAAGACCACGCTATAAAAATAAACAAATACTTTGACTATACCAACGAGTTAACCAAAAATGGCTATGTGGTTAAACTCTACGCCGTAGAAGTAGGAGCAAGGGGAATTCCAGCTAAATCCCTGTATAACTTATTTAAAGACCTCGGATTGCCAAGAGCTTCAGTAAGCTCTTTGCTCAAACGAATATATAAAACGGCATTGATAGGATCTTACTAAATTTGGATAGGTAGAGGGGGGAACACGACTGACGGTGGAGATGAGCGCTGATGCATCACAAGGTGGCCACCCTAAACCTACACCTGGGTCGCAAGTCCCAGGCGCCGTCACAGTGTTCCTCTCTGTACCACGCCATAGACCCGGCGACCGCACGGTGAATCCATGGAATGCTGAGAACCGGATCTCAAACTTTTAAGTCATTGCGATCAGGAGATACAGTCATTTATGTAGCAATTTTTGCAAATGCAAGGATATCGAAACCGGGTGCATCCCTCAATCTAGTTTTATACGGAATCGAACCCAACACATACGATATCAGTTTTTTTTATTCTGTGTTGATCTCTAATCAGACAATCAATAAGGAAGCTTTCTAACGAATTAACCTGAAGAAGTAAAGGAAGAAAAGGAAAGATTCGATCAGAAAGAACGAAAGAATCACTATCATTTCGTTACCACGTACTACGAGAAGGTTTACTGCCCTTTGCATGTCTTGTGCCGGGGCCATCGTTAATGTTTGCCCTCGTCAAACTACTTTGCAACGTTCAAGGTGTTTCCAATTTATTTTGTTACCATAGGAAGGTTCTATGTAAAGTTTTCCTACCATAATATTTTCGCTAAATTATTAGTTATTCATTTCTAAAAGTTTGTACTTATAACTTTTTAATCGATTTTTGATACTTTAGTCATCATTGTGAAATTATAGTTACTATAGAAATGAGTTTAACAATCTTTAAACAAACAATTAGTGTACGTACTTAACGTGTACGAAGTCGCAGGCAACAGCTAGTGTTGCATATAATAAAATAAATAACGTGTGTAATTTGATAAAAAAAAAGTAGTAATAAGTTTATAATTTATATGAATAGTGCCTGTATATTTTGTTATTTTCAGCTGACCTATTTAAGTAACGAAATGCCTTTCGTTTTAGGTAATTGATATAGAAGATAATTATTCAAGAAATACTGAAAGGGCATTTTGTTTGTTGTCGAAAGTTATTCTTTGATGATTGAAATTTCAGACGAATTCAATTGTTGAACATTTTCTTTACCTGAAATCGTATTATACTATTTCATGAATTCTTAGAGAATAATTTTCAGTACAATCGAAAGTACTTCCTATTTTTGCCAGTCATTGTTAGCAATGTATTTTCTGTGTGGGCCAGTTATGAGCGATCTACTCTTTTTTTATTTTTACTTTCCGTTCTGAAACGATTCCCTTAATGATAATTTTATTTCGAATCTCTCGAGTTGAACACAAGCTTGCAAATATAGTTTCCGACGAAAAATATCTTATTACTAAAGGCTGTAATGAACCGGTGAACACTGCCGGATCTACTTGACCTGAAAATATTATGACTGGCTATTATTTTCTTTATTCCTTTTCCTCAACAAATGAGCTTGTGAATACATAAATGAGAGGGTAAATATGAATGATGTTATTTAGTTGGTTCATGAGAATATTAATATTGTCGAGATATCAGCCCGAGGCTCCACATATGTTAACAGAAAAAGAAACTCTAATTAGCACATCAAGATTTAATATATAAAATACTCATGTGGTGTTTGTAAATTTTGTATGCATATTGGGTAGGTCTGAGAATCGGATAACATCTATTTTTCAATGTTAAGGGTACTCCTCCCCTAATTTTTTTTTTTTTGATATGTTTTTTTTTTTATTTCTAAGGCGAAACGAAGTTTGCCGTGTCAGCTAGTAATATATAAAATGTTAAATATTCTACTATTACTTAATGATGCCAGTTTTAGTAATGTCGACTAAGGGTTGTGAAATTTCTAAATGATTTCATCAGGCTTAGTACCGTTTAACTACTTTACCTAGTTGCTCTTCTAGTTTGTCCAATTTGTAAAATCAATATTCAACCTCTAAATTCATTTCATGAAAAAAATCTTCTCTATCCAATTACGAGCAACATGGTCAAAAGAAGAGACAATCAAAAGCGTGTCTCTCTTGTGACCGGATCCTAAATTGTAATTTTGTATTAATTTAACGTTGGATTTCAGTAAATTGTGTGATGAAATGTAAATGTATTATACATAATATCATTATTGGACAGCTTAATGAATGAAAATTTGCTCAAATTTAATGTGCCACGGAGAGCACGTTAAGCTGTCTGTCGTTGTCATACGAACATTTATGATTATGGGTAGTTGGGCCCTTGAGAAGGCCGACTATTCTAACTAAAGAACTTCAATATTGCAAATTGGATGTGTCAGATGGCAGACGCTTCACGGAAGTTTTTTTATCGAAGTTCAGCCGCATCGCACTAAGACTCATAATGCAGACACAAACTGAGTTGAAAAATGATAATGATGAATTCATCATTATACTAACCCACTTGAGAACTCATACAAAGTTCTTATAAATTTTGGTAGTCTTCCAAAATTTCGTAATTATAATTATAAATTTGTGTACGAACCTCCAAATGCGCAATTAAAATCGTCAAGTAAGCCGGTAGCTATTCATTAAAACTTAAAATAATTTAGTGTGAAGGAAAAAGGTATAAAGGTCGGGCTTCGTTTGCTTAAATTGAATAGATCTGAAGCTTCTCCATCTATTACTACGATTTTAAATTGGGTTATAACCTTTGTAAGCTGAATCTAAAGTAGTGTACTTTTTTGCTTATCCAGCGATCTTTTTCATAGTAAATGAATCATCATCATCACATAGCGTAGACCGCGGTTGTGGAGCCAGGGGTCCAGTTACTTCTTCTCCTTTTAGTTTAGCGTATACAGCTTTCAGGGAAGCGACTGAAATCAGAACTTCTAACCCCGGGAGTTACCTCACAGGAGTTCTGAGCTGTAGGTGAGATTGGGATGACCTCAAAAGTATTGGCGGAGCTTCAGGTACCATATTTGACAAAATACAAATTATGTTTACTTTGGTAAAAGCTTGTTAAATTTTAATTTTATATTAAAAATTAAATGCAGTATCAAAGTAGAAATGTACTCGTATCCATACTCATATTATAAATGCGAAAGTTACTCTGTCTGTCTGTCTGTCTGTCTGTATGTTATGGCTTTCACGCCTAAACCGCTGAACCGATTTTGATGAAATTTGGTACATGGGTAGATTGGACCTTGAGAAAGGACATAGGCTATGTTTAGTCGCGGTAACCGACATCCACGCGGGCGGAGCCGCGGGCAAAAGCTAGTTTTTAATAAATTTAATCAAGGTACTAGAGAAAACATTGTAATTAGTATTTTGTAATACAGATATGTAAGTAGTTATGTTGCTTAGTAATTATGTACATAGTTCAGCTAAGTGCCGTATCTGACATATAAACATTAGTGTAAAATATAAACCGAGACATTGCTAGCATAAGTACAATATCTACGTCTTTATAATACGTAATTTAACATCGTATAGTGAATGTAGCTCGTGAAGTTTTAATTGTAAGTAGAGTGTAATTTGTGTCTAAGTCTCGTACCATTTGAAAATGTATTTCAGAATTAATTCACAGTCAAGATCATTAAGAACTGCTTCGTTACCTGACGTGTTTATAAGCGTTCGTGTTTCGGGTGCTATCCAGCGGGAGAAGGATTAAGCTATATAAGATGGTGGGGAAACCGGGGGCATAACGGAGTCCCAGGGCAAAGCGAGCACCCTTGCCGGTATAATTCTAGTCTGAGACGCTCGGAACTTGTCGATTTGTGTTTAGGTCGACTCACGCAAGCGAACAAAGTAATCCTTTGTAACAGATGGACCCACCGTACTGACGACGACGAGTCGCTTAACATTTGTGCTTTCTGCGGCCAATTTTAATCCATTCAATTTGTATGCCTGTTTTGCCCCACGTATGACCATTTTACCCTACACCCGGGGAAAAATAGGCAGTTTCTTGTTTTTGTTAATGTGATTTGTAAAAAAGTAAAACATTAAAATGTGATTAATTTATGTTCAGTTTAAAGCTAATTAATAAGACTTTCAAAATGAGATTTTCAAAATATTTTGTAATACTATGGTTTTATTTATGGGACCCGCAATGGCCCGGGTTCCCCTATGTCTATTAGCTCCCCGCCTCTTTCTTAAAAAAAAGTAAACACAGTTAATTAAAGCACAAGTTAGGTGGATTACTACACGAAGATCGATAGCTGATAGCCTATGATGGGTAGGCTTAGTAGATTTCATTGAGTGGCTCCACGTATACGTACTGCTCCGTTCGTCAGTGTGCTATTTACACGTTATCTGTATGGAATAAACTTTTCATGTTATCAAACTACTACGGTATAAAGTTACATATTTACTTTGAAGCTGACGATATTTGTTTTGTTTCAACTTAAAAGTGCCACAGGATACTTTCAGATTCCGTTCTAAGCATATAAGTTTATCGATTTTTCGGCTACGTACCCACTCTTACATAAAGCTTATTAGTTTGAATATATTGGATAAAGTAATCTGATAACTTATTCAGAAATGAATACTTCGACTAAAAAAGCAAACTTTTAATTCAATGCGATCAGAAGATACAGTCATTTATAAAGCATTTTCTTGTAAATGCAAGAGTATCAAAACCGGGGCATCCCTCAATCCTGTTTTATTCGGAACCCTCCGAGCGCGAGCCCAACCCATACATTGTCAGTTTTTTTAAATTATGAACACACGCTTTGATATCCCATTCCATTGTCTTTTGTGCTGATCTCTAATCAGACAATCAATAACGATGCTTTGTATTGAATTAACCAGAAGAAGTAATGGAAGAAGAGGAAAGATTCGATCAGAAAGAACGAAAGAATCACTACCATTTCGTTACCACGTACTACGAGAAGGTTTACTGCCCTTTGCATGTCTTGTTCCGAGCCCGTTAATGTTTACCCTCGTCAAACTACTTTGTAACGTTCAAGGTGTTTCCAATTTACTTTGTTACCATAGGAAGGTTATATGTAAAGTTTTCCTACCATAATATTTTCGCTAAATTATTAGTTTTTCACTTCTAAAAGATTGTACTTATAACTTTTTAATCGATTTTTGATACTTTATTCATCATTGTGTCATTATAGTTACTAGAGAAATAAGTTTAACAATCTTTAAACAAACAATCAGTTGGAACAATTCCGAACTTAACGCGTCCGAAGTCGCGGGCAACAGCTAATGTTGATTATAATAAAATAAATAACGTGTGTAATTTAATAAAATAAAAGAAGTAAACATTTATATGAATATTGTTTTCTTATTTTCAGCTGGCCTATTTATGTAACGAAATACTTTATAAGTATTGCATCATCAGCCTTTCGTTTTAGTTAAATGATATAGAAAATAATTATTCAAGAAATACTGAAAGGGCATTTTGTTTGTTGTCGAAAGTTATTCTTTGATGATTGAAATTTCAGACGAATTCAATTGTTGAACTTTTTCTTTACCTGAAATTGTATTATTCTATTTCATAAATTCTTAGAGAATAATTTTCAGTACAATCGAAAATACTTCCTATTTTTGCCAGTCATTGTTAGCAATGTATTTTCTGTGTGGGCCAGTTATGAGCGATCTACTCTTTTTTTATTTTCGCTTTCCGTTCTGAAACGATTCCCTTAATGATAATTTTATTTCGAATCTCTCGAGTGGAACACAAGCTTGCAAATATAGTTTCCGACGAAAAATATCTTATTACTAAAGGCTGTAATGAGCCGGTGAACACTGCCGGATCTACTTGACCTGAAAATATTATGACTGGCTATTATTTTCTTTATTCCTTTTTCCTCAACAAATGAGCTTGTGAATATATAAATGAGAGGGTAAATATGAATGATGTTATTCAGTTGGTTCATGAGAATATTAATATTGTCGAGATATCAGCCCGAGGCTCACGCACACGCAAAAATGTTATCAGGAAAATAAACTCTTATTAACACACCAACATCTAATATATAAAATACTCGTGTGGCTGTGTTTGTAGTTAGACTCCTCCGAAACGGCTTAACCAATTCTCATGAATTTTATGTAACAATATATTGGGTAGGTCTGAGAATCGTACAACAACTATTTTTCATCCCCCTAAATTTTATGGGGAGTACCCATAATTTTATTATTTTTATTTTTTTATAGGTTTTTTTTTTAATTTCTAAGGCGAAATGAAGTTTGCCGGATCAGCTAGTAATAATTATAGAATGTTAAATATTCTACTATTACTTAATGATGCCAGTTTTAGTAATGTCGACTAAGGGTCGTGAAATTTCTAAATCATTTCATCAGGCTTAGTACCATTTAACTACTTTATTGCTCTTCTAGTTTGTCCAATTTGTAAAATCAATATTCAACCTCTAAATTCATTTCATGAATAAAATCTACTCCAATTACGAGCAACATGGTCAAAAGAAGAGACAATCAAAAGCGTGTCTCTCTTGTGACCGGATCCTAAATTGTAATTTTGTATTAATTTAACGTTGAATTTCAGTAAATTGTGGGATGAAATGTAAATGTATAATAATTATAATATCATTATTGGACAGCTTAATGAATGAAAATTTGCTCAACTATATTGTGCCACGAAGAGCACGATAAGCTGTCTGTCGTTGTCATACGAACATTTATGTTTATGGGTAGTTGGGCCCTTGAGAAGGTCGACTATTCTAACTAAAGAACTTCAATATTGCAAATTGGATGTGTCAGATGGCAGACGCTTCACGGAAGTTTTTTTATCGAAGTTCAGCCGCATCGCAGTAAGTCTCAAATGCAGACACCAACTGACTTGAGAACTCATACAAAGTTCTAATAAATTTTGATAGTCTACCAAAATTTCGTAATTATAATTATAAATTTGTGTACGAACCTCTAAATGCGCAATTAAAATCGTCAAGTAAGCCGGTAGCTATTCATTAAAACTTAAAATAATTTAGCATTAAGGAAAAAGGTGTAAAGGTCGGGCTTCGTTTGCTTAAATTGAATAGATCTGACGCTTCTCCGTCTATTACTACGATTTTAAATTGGGTTATAACCTTTGTAAGCTGAATCTAAAGTAGTGTATTTTATTGCTAATCAAGCGATCTTTTTCATAGTAAATGAATCATCATCATCACATAGCGTAGACCGCGGTTGTAGAGCCAAGGGTCCAGTTACTTCTTCTCCTTTTGATTTAGCGTATACAGCTTTCAGGGAAGCAACTGAAATCAGAACTTCTAACCCCGGGAGTTACCTCACAGGAGTTCTGAGCTGCGGGTGAAATTGGGATGACCTCAAAAGTCTTGGCAAAGCTTCAGGTACCATTTTTGACCCAATACAAATTATGTTTATGAAGTATCTAAGTAGAAATATACTCGTATCTATAATATAAAAATGAATCGCTAAATGTGTTGGTAAGCACATAACTCTGCAACGCCTGGACCAATTTGGACAATTCTTTTTTTAAAATGTTCATTGAAGTTCAAGGATGGTCATTACGGCGAAAATTCGTATTAGAAAAATTCGAATAATTGCCGGGAACTAGAGAAGACATTGTAATTAGTATTTTGTAGTAATAGATATACCATTTTTAAAACAAGACAGAGATAATAATTAATACAGATATGTAAGTAGATAAATGTTGCTTAATAATTATGTACTTCAGCTAAGTGCCGTATCTGTCATATAAACATTAGTGTAAAATATAAACCGAGACATTGCTAACATAAGTACAATATCTACGTCTTTATAATACGTAATTTAACATCGTGTAATTTGTGTCTAAGTCTCGTACCATTTGAAAATGTATTTCAGAATTAATTCACAGTCAAGATCATTAAGAACTGCTTCGTTACCTGACGTGTTTATAAGCGTTCGTGTTTCGGGTGCTATCCAGCGGGAGAAGGTTTAAGCTATATAAGATGGTGGGGAAACCGGGGGCATAACGGAGTCCCAGGGCAAAGCGAGCACCCTTCCCCGGTATTCATTCTAACCTGGGATGCTCGAAACTTGTCAATTTGTGTTTGCACAAGCAAACAAAGTAATCATCTGTAACAGATGACGAGTCGCTTAACATTTGTGCTTTCTGCGGTCCATTTTACCCCATTCAATTTGTATGCCTGTTTTGCCCCACGTATGATCATTTATACCCCATACTCGGGCCAAAATAGGCAGCTTCATGTTTTTTTTAAATGTGATTTGTTAAAAATTAACGAATCAAAAAGTGATTAATTTATATTCAGCTTAACGCTAATTATTGATGCTTTTTTTTATTGCGATAAGGCCACCGATTGTATGAATACCTATCTTTACCACACATAATAATTGTTTATTCTATAGGTACTAAGTGGGTGGCTTTTATGACAAGCATCCCATAAGAACGTTCAGTCCTTGATATAATATTCCTTAAAAATTCGGTATATGCTATATTTTAGACCAATTGACTCAACAAAACATCAGGTAAATAAGAGTTTCATCTAAATGACTAAATTACTAGTCTCAGTGGCACTAAAGACTACTCAGCCCTACCTAGGCGACTAGCTGTGTTTTTAACTTTCTGAAACTAACAACTTTTCCTACTCTCTGCATACCCTCGAGGTCAATTGTTTCTGAAAAATAAATTAATTCTTGTTTTCTTTTTTACTTAAAATAGACATTCCCTAGTATGCTTTACAAACAATTTATACATTCCAAAAAATATCCTTTAATCTTATATAGAAATCCATTGATCCGCC
Source organism: Eilema sororculum (assembly GCA_914829495.1). Taxonomy (NCBI): domain Eukaryota; kingdom Metazoa; phylum Arthropoda; class Insecta; order Lepidoptera; family Erebidae; genus Eilema; species Eilema sororculum. The sequence goes on from OU618556.1 coordinate 5,296,366, forward strand.
AGTACGTCTGTGATGGTGGCGTTCAATCAAAGAATCAATCAAAGAATCAATTTCATTTATTCAGTTTAGGCACATAAATAGCACATATGAACGTCAAAATTTTACAATGTCAATCACAGTAAAAATAAATAAAATAAATCATTGGAAAATGATTCTTTCGCTGATTCGGTAGGTTTGGGTCTACTGAGAAGATACAAGAAACTCAGTGAACTCGATTATCCTTCTTTTTTTTAAATATGGTTGATTTATAACAAATTTATACAGTGCGAGCAAGAGATGAAATTAGGATGACCGTGCATCTTTATCATTTAAATAATCGTCTAATTTATAATAACCTTTTTTTATTAGGCAATTCTTAACTTCTATTTTAAATTTATTAAGTGGCATGTCTATCAGATCCTGATGAATTTTACTAAACAATTTTATACAATTGCCTACAAAGGAATTACCAACCTTATGAAGCCTGAGTTTTGGCACTGCAAGTTTATTTTTATTTCTAGTATTATAATTGTGTTGGTCAGAGATTTTTTTGAAAAGATCTAGGTTCTTGCGTACTATAAGATATTATCATAAATGTATTGGGAAGCAACTGTTAAAATATTAATTTCTTTAAAAACTTCTCTCAGCGAGTCACGGGACTGAGGCTATAGATTGCTCGTATCACGCGTTTCTGTAATATGAAAATAGTCTCAATATCGGCAGCTGAGCCCCACAGCATCAGACCATACGACATACCTAACGCTATGAAAGTAGCTAAAATAAACTAATCGTGCCGTTTCCTCATCAGTTAGTGACCTTATTTTTCTAACCGCGTAGACAGCTGAGCTAAGTCTTCCTGCTAAGGCTGTGATATGAGAACCCCATTGCAGTTTATTATCTATAGTTTTTCCAAGAAGCGTTTATAACAACACCGAAATATCACATACACAAAGAACACAGAAAACATGGTACATATCTCGGTGACTATTATTGTGAATAATCATATCAATAATAAATTAATCAACGTTTTTCATCTAAAATGTAGTAAGTAAGTACTACTATAGTTTATTCAGCTATACGTTTTTGCTAGTCAGCTTTCAGCGATTCGTGCCAAGCTATCTATTGGACATCAAAGCTAACAAACTAAACGATTCATAAAATGGAGTGTCCTAAAACAAAGGAATGGTTCGGCCTTATTCCTATAAAATTGAACGACGGTTTTACGAAACGATGTTCTTTTTGCCACGAAATGGTCCTTTTTATTGTATACATTTTCAATTTATATATACCGTAATAAAAGTGTAAAGGAAATGTGAGTGTTACTGGAAATAAATAAATATAACGGTTATTGAACTTCTTTCTGAGTTACATCAATGTCTCTTTTTATGCTCAGGCAGTCCAGTCAGCTGAGTACTTAATTAATTATTTTAACAATTTGAGACATAATGTATACCTGTAATGAGAGTGGATTCACGTGCTAAGAAATTTTGTGACTGGAAGTTCAGAGGAAGATAACCTTTCATATTAATTTCATAGAGTGAATTTCTTTTTGTGTTGTCATACCAGGTATTTAAAGTGCCAAAATAGGGTTCTGCTATATTTCAATAGCTTTACAACGAATGAATTTCCACTGAACGGATCTAGGTACTGTACTTTTATCAGGATTCATTATGTGGATTCAACAAAAGGGTTAGAAGAAAATTGGCAAAGTCGTTTATAAGCCCGTCGCCATAAAATGGAGGCAGCCCGGACAAGCGCAGACATGATAAAGTCAGGATTTATCAAAGCCATTAATTTTCGCTTTAGTTTTTAGTTATTCATCTTCTTCATAGCGTTTTCCTAGTTGCATCCAGGTTTGCAATTTGAAGCTTAGTGTTTTTGATTGGTATTTTGATTTATCCGGGAACGAATGCCGTTTGACCTCCTAGACAGGAGCCATTTCTTGCAGGTGATTTTGGTTTTGACATCTAGGATGTTGGTAAGGCCCTCTGAACCTACACTTTCGTTAACTTTTCGATATGTACACATAAATTTATTTATTTGTTGTAAAGTTAATACCTACTCGTTACAGATTGACAGCCATCGGTTTTGGTATTTTTTACAAACTTTTTGATCTTATTGTCATTGATTTAATAAACTCTGGAGTAGGATAGGCACAAACTATCTCTTCCTCTGGTGGGTGGCAACTGAGGTATAGGGCTGTTCTTTTCGATAGTAAACATACAGCCCATGACGGCAATTAGGCTCGTCCCCTATCACGTGGGACCGAAATTTGGGTGTTAATACCTCTTCCTAATCGAACGGGGCTTTACACGTGTGAATATTTACTTTCTGTTATGTGAAATCTTCTAAATAATACGACTTGAGAATATTATTCACAATATTACCTTATTCGTGGTAGAATAATATCTTTCTTGTTTTTGATGAAAACTTTGACAATACATCGGCTTATTTCTATTTAAAGTTTTTTCCAATCTCGATTTATGTTTTACACTTTGAAATATTCAGAAAATTTACTGTGTCTCGAAACTTTTTACGGTTTGGAATTGAGAAACTTGAAATATATAGCGTCCATTAAACATTTAATAAAAAGGCTGTTTCACAGTAAATTTACTTCAAGTAATGGTGGACGTTAAATTTTTCGTTGATTTTTATTATACTTCTCCGAATATTACAAAATTAAAAAATATCTCAGTCACTCGTTCTTTATTCTAAGGCCCGGATTCCAAAATGATGCTTAGTCCTGAATCTCGATTTATACCTAGGGACAGATAGTATTCTAGATGGTACGAGTAGTTCTAAAGTCATTGTGAGTGTCGATTCAAAACTGAACGTTGTTGTAGAATACTGAACTTCATTAATTCTTAGTTAATCAACTCCACTATTGTCATTGTTCTCTGTCTATTGAGATATAAGATACATCGATTTGGAAAGAGTCCAAGTGAGATTAATTACAACTGGCTTGACCGCGCTGCGGTAGCTCAATTCCCAGGTCGGGCAAAGGTTATTGTGTTTTTCTGTTAGGCAATTCTCATTTGCGAGACTGTTAAGAATATGTACCTGTAAATAGGTTCTTCCCCTTTATATGGGAAGAAAGATCAATTTGACGAAATGATTTTTTTCTGAAAGAAAGAAAAAGAAAAGAAAAAAAAACCCGTCAGAGATGTTCGTTTATTGTTTTTTTATTATTTTTTTATAAAAGGACACGTCAATTTGACTTCAACGGTAATATTTATTCTCAATGGCACTACCGGTAGTGTTAGGGGTAATAATTATAGCTTTATGGCATCATCCATAGTTCCCAGGGTATTTTTCGTAGGGGTAATACACGTAAAAAACGTGCGTAAAAAGTAAGGAAGTATATCAAACTTTATTATTATGCATACAACACACGAATAATCTTAATTGCTTTTTTTATATCGTATCTACGTTGTGTAAGTGGAACAAGATTGGAAACCTTCCCTTTTCCCGATGAGAATCACGAGCCCATAGATTCTTAAACCTTTTTAATCCAAATATCGCAGGGGAAATTTGCAGTATATTGTAACCGTGTTACAAAAAGGGAACAAAAAATAGATAATGTTCACACTTTTTTCACTTTGCACGATAATAATTATTACATACATACATAAAATCACGCCTGTCTCCCATAGGGGTCGTAATTATTATGTTTCTTTTTCACAAAAGTGTAAAATACGGTAACGAAGCTTAGTTTTATTAAATCCTTCAAAGTAGAGTAGTGCAGCCAGATATTTTCAAAAAAATACAAATCGTCAAATTGATAGTGTACAGCGACAGCCTTTGTGGCGTAGTGGTAGTGAACGCGGCCGCTACGCAGGAGGTGCGGGTTCGATCCCCGCTCATTGCAAATATTTGTATACATGAATATGTATAATTGCAGTGGTCTAGGTGTTCCTATTTATAATAAGTATGTATTTACAAAAAAGTAGTTAAATATTTTATTATTACAGATGCTGTCCTTAGAATGGCGGTCCACACCTTGACAACCTCGAAAAATCTCGGTACACGCCCCGGAGCTCATAGCAGCTCAACAGGCTGTCCACCTCATTCTTATACCATCCTACTATCCTTTGCGCATTTATCTATATGTTCATCAGTTCACGGCTCTAATAAAATGTAACCCAAATATTACAAAACCACCCACCAGTACAATATTATTATGTTTAATCATATTAACCTATTACTTTAACATCAATGGAATTCACTAAACCACTGTAATATTAATTAAATAGTGAATAATGTGGTTGTATAAACTTCAATTAACTATTTGTTATTTGTATAGCATCTTCATAAGAACGGTGGTGTTCCAATTTTAGATTTTCTCGAACGAAATTACGGGAGTTAAACAGAAACTATTTAGCTCCAAGCAATTTTGGGTAAACCTTATAACAACACGAACAATGGGACGTAGCTAGAGGGATAGAACTAACAAGCTTTATTCATTTAAAGATTTACTTAGAATTTCTATTTATTAGGAAATAGGCGATATACAGGGTGATTTTATAGTCGTTTCGTATAAAAAGGATTTGGGCTCAATTTCGATAGCAAAATCATCTGGGAGTATTAATTTGGCAAAAGATTTTTTTTGGTAATGTATGGGAATAATTCGAAAAACATCGGAAAAAATGAAATACTCAAGTGAGACTTGAACTCACTACCTTTCCCTTACAGGGGGAATGCTCTTCCAACTGAGCTATTGAGCCACACCTGAATCACTTCAAATTTCCTTCTCTTTATTTCTGCCTTTAAAGGCGACGGTGGAGCCATGTACTAACATTCTTACGAACTTTTGGAAACAATGAATGATTTTTCAACCATTTTTAAACATTGAATTTTGACTTTCCAATGTTTTTCAAACTTTAAAGTTAACATAATAAATGCTATAAAAAATCATTCAATTATGGGAATAATGTTCAGGTGAAAGGAAAAATGTATGGGGGCTTTAATAAAAAAAAAATTTTCTTTCGCCAAATTAATACTCTCAGATGATTTTGCTATCCCAACTGTGCCCAAATTCTTTTAATGCGAAACGACTATAAAATCACCCTGTATAAAATGTAGTATTATTGAGTATAGTACTAAAGATAAAATATTAAAACAAGGTATCGGAGAGATGCGCTGGAGAGTAGAACCTTGTTAATTGGCACTTTTTTCACATCACTTGAATAGCAACAAGCACACGGGCTGTGTGATTGTCTGCTACCTGACACCGATCGGAAGTTGTTACTGGAAAATATGGTAAAGTACAACACCACTCGTGCAGCTGACCCTGCAAAAACCTTATAATGTCCTTCTTCTAAAATGATGAACATGTTTATAAGGTTAAGATAGGGAATAATCTCCCTGTAAAAGAAGGATCGCGGGTTCAAATTCCGCCTGGATAATTAGCATACTATATTATGGAATAAAAATATATGCTTAAAAATTTCATTTAATTAGTTATAAAGTATTCCAAGCAGATGGATACACCATAGATTATACCTAGGTCATAAATATCGAGTATAGATAAAGAATGACCAAACATTGAAGTATTATTAAAAGAGAGAATAATTTTAGCGCAAAGTTAAAGATAGCCGTGGATTTCAATAAAATTTTACATAGCATATAGACACAGAACGCTTTTTGTTTCGGTCCCATTTTTGTTATTCCTTTAGCTCGACCCAAATTTTCTTAGCTGACTATAATTTTTCACAAGGCCAGAAGCTTGGAAAAGATAAATAAAACTGACGGATAGAAGTTGTACTCTTTTGATCTTCACAAAGGCCGACATCTTAAATATCTAGAATTTTTTACAGTGTTATTCCTTTGTTGAGAATAATTTACCGCCATTACCACAGTTTAAGTATTTTGGGTGATTATGGTCTTACCATGAATTTTGAGGGCAAGCACTTAAGCGGGGCGTGAAAAGGCATCTGATGAGGCCGTCAAGCAGAGTGTCATCACTGTTAACATGGTAGGTACATGTTTACGATGGTGACCCTCTTTCCGAGGCTTTGCCTTTAGCTTAACATCAGTCGAGGTGAAGTCAAATTGACGTGTCTTTTATAAAAAAAAAAATCTTCTATGTTTGTCTGTCAGCAACCATGAAAAATTACTCAACGAATTTAGAGAATCGAAACCATTAATGATTTGGATATATAAATTGTACGCGCTTTGTTGAATTACAAAAACTGCATGTCCGCAATTTTATCCCATAAACCCTTCTCGCTCTCCTATACATGTTATATAGGTGGTAGTTTATCGTTATTGCGCGATAAACTCACAAAACTCACCTTGTTCTTCTTTGCACTGTCTCAGTAAAACCTAAGATAATAGCAAGAAGAAAACAAGTAACTAAGAAACATAATTTTAGTATAAAATAAGGAAAGAAATACAGCAAGTGTTTTAAAACACAGCAGTGTGAAAATAACTAACGCATCCAAAGCTATACAGCTCGGCTGTAACATTCAAAATATCAATAATTTAATTTTTTTTCCAATTGATTTTATGTTTAACAAATCTACAAACAAATAATGTTTCGAAAATAATCTCCATTTTTTAAACAACATTATGATATAATTAAAGTCCTTAAACATGAAATTGAAACGGTAAAGCAAATTGCTTAATTTACTTTGTTTGAACTTCTCTGCTCATTATATAAATTATTCTTAGAATAAGAGTAAATGTATTGTTATTGAATTCATTCAAATATTCATTCACAATTTTGTCTGTTTATTGCCCGAATTAAATAAAACTGTAGATTTATAGCTTGGGGTGGTTTACTTTTGGTTAGTAGGTATACTAATGTTTTTTTTTCTATGTGCCTATCATAATCTTATTGACATTTTAATGACAAAAGTTACTGACGCAATGTCAGAAGCTAATATGCATTAATAAAAATATAGTAGTATAACAAATAACACCTATATGTACATACCTACCATCAATTTTATGGCGCAGTGTTAATTTCAATTATTATACGATTATATTAATCATCTTCGATTCAATCTTATACCTAAAAAAGTTTACTTATTGCTAAATTAATTTATTTCGACGTGAGAATTCTGCTGTTTACTTTCTTGCTCTGTTCATTAGATGTAATTGTATTTGCCAGTATCTTCGACTCTGTCGATTTCTTTTACGGAAAGCTTACTAACTTGGAAAGATTCAATAAGGGAATCTGATTGGCCAAACGGACAATGTCCATTACTATAGTAAAATTGTAGAAAATCTTAAAAAAAAACAGAAATGGGCGAATCCCATAGTTTTAGTTCTTTTGGTTGTGGTTCTAACAATTAATGGTTTATACTTTTCCTGATGAGCTATTTAATCGGTTTATATATATATGCTATAAGTTTGACAAATGGCAGTGCATTTTCCATTTGTAGGACACACACTGTCCTACCCAATCTTAGAAAACATGCATCCATGGAATTTGAAAAAACGTGAATAGTTGATTTCAATAGGCTTGCCCCTTATTACGTGGGACTGAATAAATAGTGTCAACCTCTACCTAACCCTTTGTGGATTTCTATGAACGCTGAGAAGGTTCGAACACGTAGAAAGAATGGACGAGAGCAGGGTAACGAAATCGATTTATGGCACGAGGGTGAAAGGGCTTTCCGGCCAAGGTACCTAGTTATATATATGTTAATCAGATCGATGATGCATCAAGCGGTGGCCATGTATCAAAATAATTATACTGACATCGTCTAGGCTGTTGTCTCTGCCTGTCCCGGAGGAAAAATATGCGTAAACATATACTATTTATACTGTTGATTGATGGCACTTGGTAGAATTCATTGTTACACATCATATTAAGAACACTTGTAGTTTTTCCACTGTATATTTTATTCTATTACACCTGACCGGTTTCGCCTTACGGCATTTTCAAAGGTTTACATTTACCCAAGGTTTTGGATGTTCTAATCCCCTTTTTAAATTCTACGATATTTAACCTATTTTTTTCGTAGTTTTTACTTTTTAGGAATTAGAACATCCAAAACCTTTGGTAAATGTAAACCTTTGAGAATGCCGTAAGGCGAAACCGGTCAGGTGTAATAGAATAAATACAGTAGAAAAAGTACAAGTGTTCTCAATATGTGGAACTAGAAGAAGCAAAAGCATAGCAAGTGGCAAGATGTTCTATGTGCCTAGTACAAGAGGAAAAAAGGTGTGATTATGTATCATGAATGTATCAAAAGATGGGATTATGTATGTAGGTATGTCTGTATAATCTAAAACAACACAAGCCGCTATGTGTAAGCCTTTGTCTACCCAAAGTATCTACCTCCAAATAACGTTTCAGTTTATTATTCCTAAATATTATTTTACTGGGTCTTATAGAATTTGAAATTACAAATACACCTTTTAATTAAAATTTTACGTGTTTCTTTAAAAGCGACGGCCCGAGGGAGACCTTTCACCCTTTTTACCGCACCTTAAATCTTCAGAAAGATAAGCAAACGATTTTTATGATTTTCATTATTCCGGATAACATTGTTCATAAAATTAATTATATTTATTATGGTTAGCGTTTGTTTTTCGTTAGTATATTTTGGTTATTTTATAGGAAGTAACTAATTGGGTACTGGAAACAGTAAGGGTTTGACAACATTTTAAGGCTATAGTAAAGATTACCATTACCTACTGCAGCCTACAGGTTAGTGTATGCATTATCCTGGAATTAAATACTAAGGGCATGGTAATAAAGACCATAGTTATTTTGAGCTAAGGGGTTCTAATCTAACCTAGTATACATATAAATGACGTGTCTATCTACATCTAAGTAGGTCTGAAGAACCGAAGTTGAGGTTCTGCTAACCACGTCGCAAAATATGAGTTTAATAAACATAACACAACATAACTTAAACTCACGCCTGTATTCCCCGAGGGGGTAGGCAGAGGTGCTAGCACCCACATTTCGCCAGTTTATGTTCTAGGTCCCAATGTAATAGGTGGCGAGCCTATTGCCATTAACCGGGCACTTATAAACCTGCGATAAATACACACATAACTTCGAAAAGCATCGAAAAGTCATAAGTGTGTGCCATGGTAAACCTGGGATCGAACCCGAGACCTCGTCTCAGCAGTCCATTACCCATACCACTAGGCTACCGCAGTTTAATATTATGATATAATATAATTTTATGATCATAATTTAATATTTAACCCCAATGAAAATACTGCTACAATACCCTGACTAGCTTTTGCCCGCGGCTGCGCCTGCGTGGATATCGGTTATCGCGGCCAAATATAGCCTATGTCCTTTCTCAAGGTCTAATCTACCCTTATACCAAATTTCATCAAAATCGGTGCAGTGGTTTAGGCGTGAAAGCGTAACATACAGACAGACAGACAGACAGACAGAGTTACTTTTGAATGATTTATAATATTAGTATGGATGATTAAGTTGTATTTTTAATAAATAAACAATTCAAAAACCATACATTTAAACACAGGTTGAATATGTACTGAATGTTGATAAAATTACGTTCTTGTGATCTAACATTATGGGCTTACTACATCCTGACTTGACCTACTTACCCTTGTTGTTATTCAATTTCAACATTCCACTTTTAACCTCTAAATCTATCCTATGAGAAAATTTACTACACATATTCAATTACGGGTAACACGGTTGGGAGAAAAGGAACGATAGCGTACCTACGGAGTTCGGATCAGTACAAAATCGTAATTTGTTTTTCTTTAATGTGGGATTTCGGTGGCTTCTCTGATACCTTCCTGGTATTTGTATGTCTAATGTAAATTAAGGTGGGATATATAACTCAGCATGAAAAGTGTATACCTACTTCCCTTGGTGACCTACAATCTGTAGTCTGATACCGGGCAGGTTAGTAAAATAAATAATAAATAAATATTCCACAACATTCTACACAACGCTATCTAGACCCATGGTAAGTAATCGAACCCGCGCCTCCTGCGTGGCAGTCGCGTGCACTACCGCGACGCCACAGAGGCTGTCTTTGAATTTATTGTTACATTTGAAAAGTATATAATTTGAATGAATTTTTTTTATAGCATTTATTATGCTAACTGTTAAGTTCGAAAAACATTGGAAAAAATGAAATGCTCAAGTGAGACTCGAACTCACGACCTTTCGCTTACAGGGCGTGGATGCTCAAGTGAGAGAGCAGTCGCCCTGTAAGCGAAAGGTCGTGAGTTCGAGTCTCACTTGAGCATTTCATTTTTTCCAATGTTTTTCGAAGTATATAATTTATTCCCTTTGCGCTATGTATGTCTAATACACAGTTCACCTAGCTCGCGTTATGACTAGTCAAAAGGATATGTAGGCATAACGCTAGTTGGACCTACTGCGATATAGGTTAGAACAGAGGAAGACAAAAAGAGTCATAGACCTACTGCATTACAGTTCAACAGCGAGGAAAGGAAGGCGATAAGAGATCAAAACACTAGTCCTTTAAAAATTATGTTTATATTGAAAACTGAACTTAAATGAATGCCCAGTAGTAGTATACTTATACTAGGACATGCTAATTAATGACTGTGAATATTAATAAGATCTTTAAGCTATTGAAAATGATATTTAGTCATAACGCGAGCTAGGTGAACTGAGATTTAGGCATTTGTCGAAAAAGTCCTTATGCGAAAATGGCAAACAGCTCTATAGGTATACGTCCACTTAGGCTTAAAGCTATTGAAAATGACATTTAGACATAACGCGAGCTAGGTGAACTGCGTATTAGACATACCTAGCGCAAAGGATTTATTCTTATCGTGTGCTGTCCATGAAAAACTATGCAATCAAGCATACAACAATACGATCACTATGTAAAATTACTCTGAAAAATTAGTGAATATTTTTTAAAGTATTTTTAAAACCCTTTCGACTATTATCACATTTCAAATTGTAAATAAATAAACTCAATAACATTTTAAAACGATTTCAGCTAGATGAATCATAAATTGGAAGTGGATTGAATATGAAATCGAAATATTATTTTATTCAGATCGGAGTTTGAATGTTGAAATTGCAAACAAATTGGTTCAAAATATAATATTCCCCTTTTATTTAGTTGAATGAACAATAAACATCATACCAATTTCTTCCTTTGGTGATATTAACAAGGTTAACCATAACCCCATAAAGAAGATAGGCCAAAATCGTGATCCCCGTAAACTCCGCTTCGCAACGTGGAACATCGACACGTTAACTGGTCGCGCGAGGGAGTTGGCCGCCGTACTCTCCAGGCGGAGAGTGGCCGTGGCGTTCCTGCAGGAGACTCGGTGGGAGGGCAGTAGCTCCAAGCTCATTGGGGACGGCTACCAGCTGATGTACACAGGTGCTCCTAATGGGCAGGCTGGGGTGGGCGTGGTGCTCTCCCGGGAGCTTCGGGATGACGTCTTGGAGGTGAAACGCCATAGCGCCCGACTTATGGTTGTGAGGGTGCTTGTCGATGGGATTGTAACCCACCTGATAAGTGCCTACGCTCCACAGTCTGGGTGTGGCGAAGCCGAAAAGATCTCGTTCTGGAACCAACTCGGGGGAGTGCTCCGTGACATTCCGCTGTCGCAGGAGATTGTTCTGGGTGGTGACCTGAACGGTCATGTGGGTGGTGGATGTGAGGAGTTTGCGCGTGTCCACGGTGGTTATGGATACGGTAGCCGTAACCCAGAGGGTGAGCATATCCTCAGAACGTGTGCGGCTGCTGATCTTGCCATCGTGAACACGTACTTCAAAAAGAAGCCCGAACATCTTATCACCTACAAGAGTGGGGGGCGCGCTACCCAGATCGATTTCCTGCTCACTAGGAGGCACAGCATCAGTAGGGTAGCCAACTGCAAGGTTATACCCGGGGAGAGTCTCACTGCGCAACACCGTCTCCTTGTCATGGACCTCCGCGTAAAACCCAAAGGCAAACGAGTTGAGCGCGGCCAACGCAGAATCAAGTGGTGGCTGCTTGAAGAAGCCAAGTCCCAGAGTTTCGTCTCAGCTATCGGTGATAAGTGCACTAATGCTGTAGACGAACCAGTGCAAGATTGCTGGGACAAGATTCAGGCAGCTATCCTTGAGGCGGGGAAGGCAGTGCTCGGCACGTCTAAGGGTGGATGCAAGTGTGACAAGGACACCTGGTGGTGGAACGACACAGTTCAGAAGGAGATCAGGGTGAAGAAAGCCCTCTTTAAAAAGTGGCAAGCGTCCAAATCTCCCGAAGACCACGACGAGTACAAACAGGCTAAACGCGCCACTAGGAGAGCCGTAGCCAGGGCCAGACGAGACCACATGCAACCGCTATACAACAAGTTGGAATCGTCTGAGGGGCAAAAGCTCATCTACAAGTTGGCGCGCTCCAGGGCCAAAGCGGTGCAGGCTATAACCAAGTGCCGCTGCATCAAAGACCCTGGAGGAAACCTGTTGTACGAGGAAGTCGCGGTGAAGGAGAGTTGGCGCTCATACTTCCACGATCTGCTGAATAAGCAGCATAAAGAGGTGCAGCCACCAGATCTCCCTCCAAATCAAGGACTAGTGCCACCGATAACGCCTGCTGAAGTTCAGACTGCCATTCGTCGCATGAAGAACCGGAAAGCTGTCGGACCCGACGAAGTCCCCATCGAGGCTTGGAAGGCAATGGGTGCCCGTGGTGTGGGCATCCTCGCTAATCTTTATAACCGTATCCTCCTCACCGGTAAAATCCCAAACCAGTGGAGGCTGAGTGCTATTACGCCAGTCTTCAAGGGCAAGGGATCGGTGCAAGAGTGTGGTAGTTACCGAGGTATAAAGATAATGTCCCACACCATGAAGCTCTACGAGCGGATAATCGATTCCCGGATCCGACAGGAGAGTACCCTCTCGGAGTGTCAGTATGGATTCCGCCCCGGACACGGGACTATGGATCCGGCGTTCGCCCTAAGGATCGTCGCGGAGAGATACAGGGCGAGGAACACGCCCCTGTACTGTCTATTCCTAGACATGCAGAAGGCCTTCGACTGTGTGCCTCGCGCGATGATCTGGTGGGCACTGCGGTCCAAAGGAGACCCAGAGGCTTACATCGACACCATCCGAGACATGTACCAAGATTCCGGTTCCGTGGTTCGGACCGCTGTTGGCGACATGAAAACCTTCCCCATCACCTTCGGGGTACACCAAGGATCCGTACTTAGTCCCTACCTGTTCAGCTTGGTGTTAGACGTTTTGTCGGACAGTATCAGAGACTCACATGAGCAGCCTCCATGGTTGCTTATGTATGCTGATGACATTGCGCTGATGGACGCAGACAGGAACAGATTGGTGCGACGTGTGAAAGTGTGGAAGGAGGCGCTTGAGAACGGCGGTCTGAAGCTAAATGTGGCGAAGACAGAGTACTTGGCGTTAAACTCAACAGATCCCACACCCGTTCGCATAGGCGATGACTTGGTCGAGCGCACGGATCAGGTTAAGTACCTGGGATCTGTACTTCACGTTACTGGTGACATCGACCACGACGTCAAGGCACGTATTGCCGCCGCGTGGGCTAAGTGGCGGGAAATGACTGGCGTCACTTGCGACACTAAAATGCCAGTCAGGCTGAAGGGGCAGGTCTATAAAACAATCATTAGACCTGTCCTCTTACACGGCTGTGAGGCGTGGCCGCTGTTGGAGCGACACAAGCAGATGCTGCGTGTCACGGAGATGAAAATGCTGCGGTGGATGTGTGGAGTCACGCGTAAAGATCGCGTGAGGAACTCGCGCATCCGCGGCAGCCTTCATGTCCGTGACATCGCAGATAAAATGCAAGAGAGCCGCCTCCGCTGGTGCGGCCACGTCTTGCGGAAACCGCCCAGCTACGTGGGTAACAAATGCCTGGCAATGGCGCCCCCACCCGGTCCAGGTAGAAGGGGTAGGCCCAAGAAGTGCTGGCTTGGCGTCGTGGAGGGTGACATGCGTGAAAACGGTCTCACTACCTTGGACGCCCAAGATCGTGCGAAGTGGAGGAGGAAGAGCCGGAAGGCGGACCCTGAGCTCCGAGGGCACCGTGGCCTCGGATGCAATCAGGACTAACGTCTCTATGTGGATGATGATGATGATAACCCATTGAACACCTGAAACAATTTTGCATTATGCGTGTCGTGCCCCTGGGTTTAGAGTTCCAGGTTTCACACCTCGATGAACCGTTCGATCGAAATCGTAATGTAGAATTTTAAGCATGTATTATTCTAATAAATTTGTAATAATTAATAGTTTCCTCCTTGGCAAACGTGTTCCATTTATTTTGAAAAATAAAAATTGTATTTGAAAAAAAAAAACGTTCTACACTGTTGTCGTTCATAATACTATTTATCAGTTCGAAAGGTTATTGTGCGTAAACTTTCCACTTATCTGGAGGGTAAGTAATTAAAAGTCCAAAAGTATAAGTCGTAATCCTTTCATTCATAAACATGATGATAATTACTCAGTATTGATTTGAGATAAGAGCCGGTAGCCTTTCAGCATCAGGTAAGCTAATACCGCACAGTCCATAGCTATTCGACAATCCTCTATTTATTTTTTGCATTGGCCGCTTTTATCGCCATATTCCCAATTAGTCTGGAGATTTGCAGTCAAGGATCGACAGGGGTTAAGCCAGTATTCCGGGACGGATTATAGAGCACTTGCGTTAATATCGACATTTATTTTGATTTTTATTTTTGACTAACTAATAATATTATATAATACAGACATTTCATTTAATTGCAGAATAGCTTATTATCTACTTTATCAACTCTCACTATATATACTTTACCTTGTTTGTTAATTTTGTTAAAAGTAAAATTAAAATTATCAAAACATCAGAACATAAAAAAACTGAAAGCCAACCTCATTTAATATTAAGGTTCCTTCATAAAACTTTCTAAGGCGTCTCAAGTGTTTCACAAAATTTTATAATAGTAATTATAAGTTTGTGTACCAACATTCAAATGTGCAATTAAAATCATCAAACTAACGAATGTCGGGGCAAAAGCTATTCATTAAAACTTAAAAATAATTTAGTATCTTGGTAAAGGCTATGGCGACCGGAGCTCTGAGTCCTAACAGACTTCTTTAACTTCAAAAACTAGACATTTCAAATTACAGGCCTTTAGGGCTTAATTAAATTTAACATCAAAATAATTTTATTTGTAAGGTAAATCCTTAGTACCGTAAGTAGGTACAGCCTATAGAATCGGCTATATAATTTCTCACAATTTGTTAAGAAATACATAGATTTTATGTTTTTTAACATTCAACTTGAATAATACTGTACCCAGAAATACTATAGAAATTGTGATTGTTGTGACTTTAAAAAATAACTAACCCAAAGCAGCGGTAAACAAGTAAAACGGGATGTAAAATTTGAAAGGAATTGGAACCTTAATCGCTCTGGAATTGATGTTCTACGATGGTGTTGGAGAACTAAATAAAAGGGGGGAAAGCGAATAAAATTCAAAAGGAAGTGACGCGAACTAAACGAGAATACGATTCAAGCCGAATAGAGACAAAAGAAATGCAGGCGCTGAATAGAACCTCATTTTATGAAATAGAGGAAGCTTTTGAATACGCAATATTTTTTTCTTATTTATTTTATACTTAAGAAAAATTTACTTCATTTCAACTATTAAGAAATATAATGAATGGGTATAAAACTAAAAAGACTCTAATGCATAATTACTGTGCATTTAAGCTTACTTTTTTACTTTGTAGAAAGCGCTTGTGATGAATCAATTTGTAATGGATTTTTGGTTTGGTGTACGAGAAATATAAAAATTACGAGAAGAAATTATACGTTTCTAATAGTATGTGAATAGACAGATAATAATTTCAATAAATAACTATCATTTTCATAAGATTGTTGTACAGGGTCACAAACAGGTCAGAAACAATCTGATACAAGAACATAATTATTATACATGTTCCATTATAAAATATTGACGTAATGTACTAGCTTTCAAAAGAAAAGAAGCTAAAACAATTGTACTCAAGTGCACACAATATCAGGGTAATGAAAATGCAAAGTAACATTTGCTTATATCTGTATGGAATAAATACGTTTCTATTGCTTTGAAACAGAAAATTAAGTGAAACCCGATGCATATTGTTTCCTTTAGATACCCTCATGAAAATTTCAATTTTTGTTCAATATATCTTATGTCTTGGCTTTATTCTAACTACTAGGGATAAGCGCATATTCTGCGCAATATGTTTTTATTTCTTTTATAACTTGCTATCAAACGGCATCTCTGCACTTACTCCCATATTTTGCGCTATGTCATCTCTCAGACATTCATTTATCTCTTTTTTTGGTGTATTCCTTATTTCTTTGCAGACTGGTAGTCCCATCGTGTTTTATCCCTATGTGTTCGTATGTTTTATTGATTCATGTATGACAGCCTCCGTGGCGTAGCGGTAGAGAACGCGGCCGATATGCAGGAGGCGCGGGTTCGATCCCCGCTCACTGCAAATATTTTCATGCATGAATATGGGTATTTGCATTGGTCTGGTCGTGCCTCGGAGAGCACGTTAAGCCGTCGGTTCCGGTTGCCACAGGAACATCTATGACAGTCGTTACGGGTAGTTGGAGCCCTCAAAAGTCCAACAACTGGTTTAACAGCAATGCTTTGAAATAGCCGTTGGGTTGTGGACGTCATATGGCATTCGCTTCCTTTTTTTATAATTTGACTTCTGGTGGAAAGGCAAAGTTTCGGAAAGAGAATCACTATGTTATCAGTGGTGGCATTCAGCTTGACGGCCTCATCAGATGCCTTTTCACACCCCGCTTAATGGACCCGGGACTGTAGGAAGAAGGACTACGTGAGCTGGCAGGGAGTTCCAGGTCTTAATGGCGCGGCATAGGAATCACGGCATAGCACGGAAAATATCGTAGTTCAGCCAAATCCGCAGTTAAACTGGTAAAGCGGACCCCAAAGTCCAAGCTGAAAGCTTCAGATGCGCCTGGGATTAACGCAACGATGAAGAAGATGCATCTAAACTTACATACATATGTTAATCGATTTGGCTTGAGAAAAAAATAAACTTATAGCAACCAACCCAGAGGTTGGTTGCCTTAAGTTTATTATTTTACAATATATTTTACGTCTAGGGACTTAAATTTCCCGAATTACTTCTGAATGAATATTACATAGTGACAACAAAATATAAATTATTTACATCTAGCCCCTTGGCACAGATTACCTAATGCCCTTGGCCAGAAGGCATGGAAGCCGCCATTCACCGTTCGAAAAGACGACAACGTTTAACAGTTGATAAAACTAGCCTATGTATACTTAAGCTAAGGTTTTAAAAATAAATAAAATATTCCACAACATTTTAGACAACGCTATCTAGACCCATGGTAAGGGGGTGCGGGTTGGGTAACCTCCACGTTGGCCTTTCCGTTTCTTCCCCCTTTGGACTGCGGTCCTGGGGAGCGGAAGCGGAGGGGCTGGTGCATCTTGGACAACGGCTAACAGACTCCCACCTTGGGAGTTCTATTGGCCGTTGACGAATAAACCAACGGCCGACCTCATTGTACGAGGAGGTCGTGGGATGGCGGGCCTGCAAGGCCCGCGGGAAGGGATCCGTAGGATCCCTTCTATTCAAACAGCCCTTTTGAGGGCTAGCTGACCCAGAGGGGGTCGTGGAATGGCGGGCCTGCAAGGCCCGCGGGAAGGGATCCGTAGGATTCCTTCCATTCAAACAGCCCTTTTGAGGGCTAGCCGACCCAGACGGGGTCGCGGTGTGGCGGGGCTTCAAGGCCCGCGGAGAGAGATCCGGTTCCCGCTAGTCGCTCCCAGTATCCCTCTGCTCTCAGAGGGGACAGGGGAGAGGCAAGGGTTCCGTGAGATCTAGGGACGGGTTGGCCCACTGCTCGCACAGGGGCTGACAGGCACTCGTGCCACCGTCGGTGTTGGGAGAGTTGGCTGCTCCCCCGCGTCGCGTAACCTCCTAGATATCGACAACGACCTGAGTGCTAGCCACACTCGGTACGCCGGTATCCTGGAGGCCGCGGGGCTTGCCTTAATTGGCCGGCCCGCGACAAGGAAAAGTCTTAAAAACCCGACAGCGAAGTCGTTTAAAACCTGTGGACACCAGGGGACCTCCACAGTATGTACCCCGCTTCTCGGAAAGAGCGTCACCCGGGAAGTGTAACCTTTCGTCTCATACTCGTGGGAACCTTATGAACTCTTCTATCAATCATAAATCCCCCCCCCCTACCTAGTGAAACAGACTGCGCGGAGGTCGCGCAGCGCCACGACGCGGAGGTCGCGTCACCAACTGCGGCGGTGTCGGAAAATTTCGACACCGCCACCGAGAAGAGCAGGGCGAACAGCCCGGTGGGTCTGCAGACCCGAAAATCTGCACGGAGGTGGAACGGTGGTAGGAAGGTTCCTCCTCCACCGAGGACTGAGTCGGACGCAGTCACCTTGACCGACTCGTCCTCCAACGAGGAGAACATCCAGGGCAGTGAGGATTCCCCCCCGCCCAAGGTTGCGATGGTCGGCCGGGGGAAGACGCGGGGTGGCAAGAGGCCCATTCCCCAAACGCCCTCCTCTCGGGTCCCGGACCTGAGAGATGCTGTGGCGCCGCCGAGGCCCTCCACCTCGGCGGCGCCCACGCCCATGCCGCGTACCGACCCTACGTCTAGGGAGGTACTGCAGGCCCTGGAGGACGTAATAGGGACCCGTGCTGGGTCTATGGGGCCGGAGGAAGTCCGGCTGCGACGGGCGACGACGCGCCTTGTTGAGGAGTTCGGCCTGCTCAGAGCGGAGCTGGCTGACTCGCGGAACGAGCGGGATCAGTTAGGCAGACGGCAGGTCGAGCTCATCGAGGCCTCGGAGCGGCAGGCGGCCGAATACAGGAAGGAGATGGGCAAAATGGCGGCCGACTTTGCCGATCTCCAGAAGGTCGTTGCCGGGCTGCCGGAGGGGCGCGTCACGCGGTCGGCGCGGCGGAAGCCGGTCGCGCAGCCGGCAGCGCCGAAACCGTCGGCTCGGCCGGCTTCGCCGGCGCGGTCACCGGTGCGGTCGAGGTCGAGGTCGCTGCGGCTGGAGGCACCGGTGGTGCAGCCGGAGTCACCACCACTGGCGCCTGTCCGGCCACAGTCACCGGTGCTGGTACCGGCCCGGCCCGCGGACCCGTTGGCGGCCTGCATGGTGACTTTGGCCGCCATGGAAAAGCGTATGGAGGCGGCTCAGGCTGCGCAGGAAGCGCGGCAGGCTGCCCACGAGGAGCACACACGGCGCTGCTTGGAAGCCGTGATGGACTCCATCCGCCGTCCGCCCCTGGCGACCCCGACTGGGAGTGGGTATGCCGGAGCACTCAAAAGGGGCCGCCCGGTAGCGACGGGGACCCCACAGGAGTCGGCCAGCAGTCCATCCGCTGTGGCATTTGCTCCGGCCGCTGCCGTTGCCGCTGCTGCGCAGGGCACTCAGCCCAAGGGCAAGGGAAAGGGGAAGGGCAAGGGGAAGACGTCCTCTGCCCCAGCCCCAGCCCAAGCCCTGGCTCCAGCCTCGAAGTCGGCTCCGGCCCCGACCGCCTCCACAAGCTCCACACCGGCAGGGGGCTGGGAGGTAGTCGGAGAGTCGAGGAGGAAGCGGAACGCCAAGCGAAAAGCAGCCAAAAAGGCCAAGAAGGCCGAGGCTGCCGCGAAGGGAGCGCCGGGAAGGCTGCGCGTCCCCCGCACCACGGCTGTCGTCTTGACGATGACGCCGGAGGCCGCGGAGAGGGGCGTGCAATACCCCGACCTGGTAAGGCGATATGAGGTCTCTTAAGCTGGCGAAGCCCCTCCGAGTCACGGAGACTCGGACGGGGGCCCGCCTGATCCAGGTCCCCAGGCTGATGCCATAGCGGCTCAGCTAAGGGAGACGCTGGACGCAGCTGACGTCCGGGTGTCCAGGCCCATGAAGTGCGCAGAACTGCGCATTTCGGGCTTGGACGACTCCATCACGGCCGAAGAAATTCGGGCCACCGTGGCGGAGGCCGGCGGCTGCCCCCTGGAGGCGGTTAAGGTCGGAGCAATACGCTACGGCCGTCGCGGACAGGGGGCGGCAGTTGTCGGCTGCCCCATCGCGGCAGCTCAAAAGGCTGCTGATCGGCGGGTCCTCGTGGTGGACGGCGTTGTTGGGGTGCGGGCACAGCTCCTGCAGGCTCGACCGGCCAGGTGCTTTAGGTGCCTGGCGGTCGGGCACGTGGGGGTGCAGTGCACGGCGGAGGTGACGGTCGGCGACCGCTGCTTCCGCTGTGGCCAGCCCGGTCACAGGGCCGGTGATTGCGAGGCTCCGCTGCACTGTTTTAGGTGTGCAGCGGGGGGCAAACCGGCCTACCATCGGGTTGGCAGCAAGGCCTACACCGGAGGGGAGCCGAAGCCACGAGGCGGGCGTTCCGCCGATAGTTCGCAGCGGGATGCGGAGATGGTTCCATAATGGATCCCCAGCTCCGCATCCTGCAGGCGAACGTGGGCCACGGTGTCGATGCTCAGGCTCTTCTGCTCCAGAGCATGGCACAGTGGTCCATACACGTCGCCGCTGTCGCCGATCCATACACCCACCGCCCCCCCGGGCCTGCCTGGGTGGTCGACCTGGATGGATCGGCGGCACTGGTGCGTAACGCCGCTGCGGGTGCCCCTCCCTTTGTGGTGATCGCAAGGGAGCATGGCATCGTAGCGGCGCGTGTGGGGGAGATTGCGGTCGTGGCCGTCTACTTCACGCCGGCATCACACCGACGCATAGGGCAGTATCGGCGGTCCCTGGAGCGGCTGACCGACGTCGTCAATGCCTGTCACCCTCGCCCGGTTCTTGTGCTTGGGGACTTCAATGCCTGGTCTGAGGCTTGGGGGTCCCGGCACACGAACCCGCGAGGCAGGGCTCTGGAGAGCTGGGCCGCTACTCTCGGTCTGGTTCTCCAGAATCGCGGGGCCGAAGCCACGTTCTGGGTGGCGGAGCGCGAAGCGAGTTCGATCGTCGATCTCTCGTTCGCGAGCGCTTCGCTGTCGCAACGTGTGCGGGACTGGCGTGATGTCGTGGAGGTGGAGACACTAGCGGATCACCGATACGTTCGGTTTGATGTCTCCCCTCCCGAGAGTGATGCGCCGGTCACACCGGCCCCACGCGAGCCGCGCTGGGTGCTTAGGGGACTGAATAGGGATGCTCTCCTGGAAGCCGCCTCCGTGCAGGCCTGGGCCATGGTGCCGGACAGGCCTGACGACATCGAGGACGAGGCGGCGTGGTTCCGGGAGGCCATGACTGTTGTTTGCGATGCGGGTATGTCTAGGGCTCCAGCCTATAGTCCGAGGCGCCGGGTCTACTGGTGGACTGCGGAGATCGCGAGGCTGCGTCAAGCCTGCGTGATCGCGCACCGCCGGTGGGCCAGGCTCCGTAGGAGGCGTAGCCGCCCCGCAGACACAGATACCCTAGTGGCGGAGTTGCAAGTGGGATACAGGGAAGCCAGGAATGCCCTCCGAGCGGAGATCAAGTGGTCCAAGGCAGCTTCCTATAGGGAGCTGCTGGAGACACTGGAGCGGGACCCATGGGGGCGGCCTTACCGCTTGGTAAGAGGAAAGCTGCGCCCCCGGGCCCCTCCCCTAACCCAGGTTCTCGAGCCGGCTCTGCTTGGAGGAGTGGTGGAATCCCTGTTCCCGGCGCGGGCGGAACACGTTCCGCCGCAGATTACTCCGCCACCTCGGTCGCCTGATGCGCCCGGCGTGGTTATTGACGACGACGGGCCCGAGGTCACTTGGGTGGAACTAGAGCTGGCAGTGCGACGGCTTAGAGCCAAGAAGAACACCGCCCCGGGACCCGACGGCATTCCAGGCCGTGCGTGGGTCCTAGCTCTAGGAGAAGACGGTCTTGAACCCCGACTGCGAGGGTTCCTCAGCGCATGCTTGGAGCGGGGCCAGTTTCCGAAGATGTGGAAGACGGGGAAGTGGTCCTCATCCGCAAGGACGGACGCCCGGCGGACGAGCCGTCCGGGTACCGGCCCATAGTGTTGCTCGACGAGGTGGGCAAGCTCTTCGAAAGAGTGATTGCCAAGCGCCTCGTCGAGCACCTCTCTAGAGTGGGGCCGGACCTAGCGGACACGCAGTACGGCTTCCGCCGGTGGCGTTCCACTGTGGATGCCATCATGCGCGTGAGGACTCTGGCGGAGGATGCGGTTGCCCGGGGCGAGGTGATGTTGGCGGTGTCCTTGGACATCTCCAACGCGTTCAACACCTTGCCCTGGAGTTGCATCAGGGAGGCGCTCGTGTACCACGATGTGCCTCTCTACCTCCACCGCATAGTCGGGGCGTACCTGACGGAGAGGGCCGTCATCTACCCAAGTGCGACCGGCGTCGGTAGGCGTGAGATGTCGTGCGGTATCCCACAGGGATCGGTCCTGGGGCCGCTCCTGTGGAACATCGGTTACGACTGGGTGCTTCGCGGTGAGCTCGCGTTCGGTGCCACCGTCACGTGCTACGCGGACGACACGCTAGTGACGGTGAGTGGCGCTACACACCGCGAGGCGACCCAGAGGGCCACGACCGCTGTTGCTCAAGTCGTGGATCGGATCCGGCGGCTGGGTCTCGAGGTGGCTCTGCACAAATCCGAGGCCTTGTTCTTTCATGGTCCTCGGCGCAGGCCACCCCCGGGATCCAGCTTGACAGTAGGAGGTACTCCCATCGACATCAAGCACCGGCTGAAATACCTGGGGCTCGTACTCGACGGTCGGTGGGACTTCGGAGAGCACTTCCGAAGTCTGCGCCCCAAACTGTTGGTGTCAGCTAACGCGCTGATGCGGCTGCTGCCCAACTTGAGGGGCCCAGAGGACTCCTGCAGGAGACTCTACGCGGGTGTCGTGCGGTCCATGGCCCTGTACGGGTGCCCCGTGTGGGCGGACGCCCTGCAGGCCAGGTTCGTGCAACTGCTGCATGCTCCGCAGCAGACGATGGCCTGCAGGGCCATTAGGGGGTACCGCACGATATCCTTTGAAGCGGCGAGTCTCCTAGCCGGATCGCCACCGTGGATCCTGGAAGCGAGATCCCTTGCGGCACTGTATCGGTTCCGTAAGGAGGCGCGGGAGCGGGGATTCGATCCCGAGCCCGAAGACATTCGGGCCGAGAGGTCCCGGCTCCACGGGATCATGGTGGCGGAGTGGGAGCGACGACTTGAGCAACGACGCGCAGGGCATGCCGTCATAGAGGCGGTAAGGCCCATCATGGGGGAATGGCTCGAGAGGCCACATGGCAGCCTCTCGTATCAACTGACGCAGATTATCACCGGGCACGGGTGCTTCGGGAGGTATCTGTGTCGGATCGAAAAGGAGCCAACGTCCGAGTGCCATCACTGCGACGCGAGCGAGGACACGGGGCTGCACACGCTCACCGAGTGTCCGGCATGGGCCGGACCGAGGCGGGAGCTAGTGGCGGCCCTGGGAGTGAGAGTTCTCACCCTCGCCACCCTGCTCACAGCAATGGTCCGCTGCGCGGACGCGTGGGCGGCCGGCGTCTCCTTCAGCGAGCAGGTAATGGTCGTGAAGGAGACGGCGGAGCGGGAGAGGCGGCGCGAGCGAGAAAGACTCGCGGATCGCGCCGCCCGCGCGCGCAGGCAACTCGGGCGTCGGAGGGCACTGACTGACCTCCGTCCCCCATGAGCGCGGGCCTGGGGGTGACGGGTGGAGCCGCCTGTCACCCCAGCAGAAGCAGGCCACGGCGGCGGCGCGCTACATAGCGCGCCTCCCCATTCCGGGGGCGAGTTGGGGACACCGTTGTCCCCCCTCCTGAGGAGGGCCAGACCGTAAGGGATGGCCCTGGGTCAGCCGGGGTGCGAGGGATATGTCTATAACAACCTCACCTCCGGCCTAGCACCAAGACCCACAGTCGGCGTGCGGTTTTAGTCGGTTCGAGTCCGACATAACCTCCCCTTCCGGCTCCGGCAGGGGGGGTATCCGAGGGGATTTCCGCACGAAAAAAAAAAAAAAAAGACCCATGGTAAGCTTTATAGCTTGTGTTATGGAATCTAGAATGCGAATAAACATAGTTATATACTTTTTTTTTGTAAATACATACATATTATATATAGAAACACCCAGACCAATGCAAATAGCCATATTCATGCATACAAATATATGCACTGAGCGGGAATCGAACCCGCGCCTCCTGCGTGGCAGTCGCGTGCACTACCGCCACGCCACGGAGGCTGTCAAATTTATATGTATATATTGTTAACGATTTTTCGATGCCTTCCCCAACTCTATGCGCAGGGTTATCGATTGAGTGAAGTGATCGACAAGGGGACAACTATTCGGGACAGCATAGGAGTGTGACGTGTGGTCGCTCCATATTATTTTGAATATAATTATGTTATTGTGGCAGTAGTTTAATTTCTATCTAACAGTTCAGAAGTGAGATCTAGCTACGCCTACTAAAGTGATGCCTACCTAACGTACTCGTAGAGTTATACATAGGCTTATCGTATCGTGCCTAGTGTGTGTACTTGTTAATTGTGGTAAAAGAGGACACTTGGACACTTACTAGAATGTGGCGAGAAAAGACGGGTGTGTGTGTTACCAACCCCTATTGTTGTGCTTTGGACGATTGCATTATACCATAAGTGAACTATAGGTATATGGTATTGCCGTAAGAAGTGACATTTTTGTATGATCACGTTTAAGAGAAATAAAATTGCAGAAGAGAACATTTTGGGTTAAAAGGGATAACCATTGGTTGGAGGTTTCATTTCAACGTACCTATTGAAAGTTGCATTGAAAGTGTTGAAATTAAGAACATTCCTGGATCATAATTATTTACCGCAATCAACTAGGCGAACAAAGAACTAAGTTAAGACATTCTCCTACGAACAAAAAAAATCCATTCAAGTGCTAGCGTCGTCGGCTCCGCTGTACGCAGTCCCTTATCGCCGCGGCCCTTCACTATCAACGAACTCGGTCAGATTGTTACTATGTGATCGTTTTACTTTTTATTGGCCAGTTCAGCGAAGTGTCTATAAATAGATTTAAGGAAAGCTACCATCAGGCGAGGTGAAGTGAAATCGACGTGCCTTATATAAAAAGAAAGTAGTTTTATAAATCGATTGTATTTGTATATATTTTGGACACGATAACCCTTTTGTGTTTACCCATTTCGTACTTTACTGGCTTATAAGATGGGACGACACAACACAAGGAGAAGATCACACAGTTATTCTTCCTCGAGCTCGAATGAGAAGATCAAAGAATCAAAGAATCAAAGAATCAATTTCATTTATTCAGTTTAGGCACATAAAGAGCACATATGAACGTCAGAATTTTACAAGTAGGTAATGTCAATCACAGAAAAAATAAATAAAATAAATCATTAGAAAATGATTCTTTCGCTGGTTCGGTAGGTGGTTCTACTGAGAAGAGACCAGCAAGAAACTCAGTGAACTCGATTATCCTTCTTTTTTATTTTATTTTAAATATGGTTTTATTTATAGCATTTTTTTACAGTGCGAGCAAGAGATGAGATTAGGATGACCATGCATCTTTATCATTTAAATATTCGTCTAATTTATAGTAACCTTTTTTTATTAAGCAATTTTTCACTTGAATTTTAAATTTATTAAGTGGCATGTCTATCAGATCCTGAGGCATTTTATTAAACAATTTTATACAATTGCCTACAAACGAATTACCAACCTTATGATTGGCACTGCAAGTTTATTTTTGTTTCTGGTATTATAATTGTGTTGGTCAGAGTTTTTTTTGAAGAGATCTAGATTCTTGCGTACATATAAGATATTATCATAAATGTATTGGGAAGCAACTGTTAAGAAAAGCCGTTCTATCAGTAAGAAATATAAAAGGAACCTAAAAACTAGTGAAAGGCGGACAGAACCTCCGGAGATCCTGGTAATGGAAATGATGGAGAAAATGATCATAGAAGAAAGGGCTGAACCTATTAAATATTATAATATGAGCGAACACAGAAAGCCCAGACGTGAAAAACACGTAATTAATGAGGAGATAAAATGTGAGTAAAAGTAAACAAGGGATGTCTTGTGAAGTTATTATTAAATAATCAACCGGACCAGTCCAGTTGAGAAGTTTCGAGTGTACTGTTCAAGGCCCAGTGTTATATAAAATAGTGGAAACAATATAACGAACAACTCGGAAAAGGCTTACTTATATCACTGGTCAACGAGTATGTGGATGAAATGGTATGAAGCTATGTTACTGTAATATAGAGATGACTAATAAATTGATTGACAATGGCTCTTTTTTATCATGACATAAGAAAGTGGTTAATCAAGGCAAAATCAAAATCGTGATGTGTTTGTTAGATGAAGATTTGGAACGAGATGATCAATCCTCTATCAAATCTCGAATAAGATTATTATATCAATAGTTGCTTTGCCACACCATAAGAAAGTGGTTACTCAAGACACAATCAAATCGTGATGTGTTTGAATGAAAATTTGGAACGAGATGATCAATCCTCTATCAAATCTCGATGAAACTGGTTAAAGATCATAAGATTATTATATTAATGGTTGCTTTGCCGCACCATAACAAAGTGGCTACTCAAGACACAATCAAATCGTGATGTGTTTGTTAAATGTAGATTTGTAACGAGATGATACATTTATTTATATCCTCTATCAAATCTAGACGGAACTGGTGAAAGACTATAAGATTGTCAATAGTTTGCTTACGTGCCATAAGTGGTCGAGACAGAGAATAAGTCTATGCTCGAGACAAAAACAGATTAAGTGTAGATATCAGATGAATATTTGGAATATCCTCTATGAAATCACGAGCCTTTGACGGCGATACTTTGAGGCTGGATCGAGGTTGTATAAGTCACTGCCTTCGGGGCGTCAACGTGACATTGCCTAAGGAGCCGTATGAAGTCACTGCCTTCGGGGCGTTAACGTGACATTGCCTACGGGGCCGTATCAAGTCACTGCCTTCGGGGCATCAACGTGACATTGCCTAAGGGGCCGTATCAAGTCACTGCCTTCGGGGCGTCAACGTGACAGTGCATAAAGGGCTATACCAAGTCAC
Organism: Eilema sororculum; assembly: GCA_914829495.1. Classification (NCBI taxonomy): domain Eukaryota; kingdom Metazoa; phylum Arthropoda; class Insecta; order Lepidoptera; family Erebidae; genus Eilema; species Eilema sororculum. The sequence goes on from OU618556.1 coordinate 5,323,337, forward strand.
TGCCTTCGGGGCGTCAACGTGACATTGCCTAAGGGGCCGTATCAAGTCACTGCCTACGGGGCGTCAAGGTGACATTGCCTAAGGGGCCGTATCAAGTCACTGCCTTCGGGGCGTCAACGTGACAGGGCATAAGGGGCTATACCAAGTCACTGCCTTCGGGGCGTCAACGTGACATTGCCTAAGGGGCCGTATAAAGTCACTGCCTTCGGGGCGTCAATGTGACATTGTCTAAGGGGCCGTATCAAGTCACTGCCCTCGGGGCGTCAACGTGACAGTGCCTAAGGGGCTATATCAAGTCACTGCCTTCGGGGCGTCAACGTGACATTGCCTAAGGGGCCGTATCAAGTCACTGCCTTCGGGGCGTCAACGTGACATTGCCTAAGGGGCCGCATCATGTCACTGCCTTCGGGGCGTTAACGTGACATGGCGTTGCCTCGCTTCAGTTTCATTTTCAGGTGGTTACTGCCTTCGTGGCGTTAACGTGACGTCTAATAAGAGGCCGCATCATGTCACTGCCTTCGGGGCGTTAACGTGACATGGCGTTGCCTCGCTTCAGATTCATTTTCAGGTGGTTACTGCCTTCGTGGCGTTAACGTGACGTCTAATAAGAGGCCGCATCATGTCACTGCCTTCGGGGCGTTAACGTGACATGGCGTTGCCTCGCTTCAGGTTCATTTTCAGGTGGTTACTGCCTTCGTGGCGTTAACGTGACCTCTAATAAGAGGCCGCATCATGTCACTGCCTTCGGGGCGTTAACGTGACATGGCGTTGCCTCGCTTCAGGTTCATTTTCAGGTGCCTCAGGGGCTTATAACGAGATCGTCTATGGCGCAGTCTTTGAAAACCTGGTGATGTTACGAGCCTGGATGTCAACCGCATACTCCTACGAGGACGCAGGAGAGTCAGGAAGGCCGAACTGTTAACCATTTTTCGATGCCTTCCCCAACTCTATGCGCAGGGCTATCGATTGAGTGAAGTGATCGACAAGGGGACAACTATTCGGGACAGCATAGGAGTGTGACATGTGGTCGCTCCATATTATTTTGAATATAATTATGTTATTGTGGCAGTAGTTTAATTTCTATCTAACAATATGTATGTATATATAAATTTAAATGTACCAACAACAACTGTATTCTAAACAAAAAGGCCTCTGACCACTTTGTTCTAACGGTTCTTCGTTTTGAGAAAAGTAACACGATGACTTCAACTACATTTGTACTAGCTAAACTTTTAGAGGTGTGTTAAAGCAACGTAGATGAAACGAGTGTTGTGAATATTATGAAACTCCTATAGCTGTAAATATAGCCGAGTGTTATGTAACGCTTACAAACTTTATACAGGATGTTTTTAAAGGCACAACTCTAGCTTAATATTTAACTTGCTTTAATAGCGGCCTCGTTGACGTCGAAAATGTAATTAAGATTTTTTAGTTGACTCCATGACATATTTTTTTTTGTCAGTACGTCAACTAAAAATCTACATATATTTTGTACTAGCTTTTGCATCCATTATTATTTTAATATAATCAGGGGACTCTAATAAAGACACACATTTTGAATCCTTTCCACGAGCAGATTTGATAACGATATGAATATCAGATTTATAGTAAGTGATCAATTACTGGATGGTAATTGAACCCAAAATCAGAACCAGTTATCGAATCAATGTATTTATATTGATAACGTTATCTGAACAATAATGAGTCAATTTTCATCTGTATGTCGAAAATATTTTTTCTCGACTGTCGTTCCGTTCCCTCGAGTGTACTACCCCAATACATTTACGAAATGAACTTAATTAAGGTTCTATTACTTATTTCTTGTTGCGGACATTTCTTCCTTAGTAGATATTGGCCCTTTGCTTTCATTTTTATGATCTTGTATGAGCTTGCAGTTGAGAATAAGTTTTACTTATTTTAGAAAACCATACACGTCGGGTTTAGTGTGTAGTAAAAAATGAGACCAAACAAATCGCGATAGGATCCGTTAGAAGTAGTTTTATTTCATCATCTCTTTCTTTGTTTGCATTTTTATGCGTTTTGCTTTAGATGTGCGTGGAACATAACAATACATCTCATGTCTAATACATGAGATGTTTACAAGTGTTTACAACCATTGTTATGAATTCTTATTTCTTTGTTTATCGTATTAATAAGTATTTCAAAATCGTTGTTCACTACTTATTTTACAAATCCAATAGAAATGATAAAATGCCAAGTCATTTTTAACTATTCTATTTTGAAATAAAATTTAACAAATAGTGATTTACATTACACCATCGTTTTTGATGGAGCCTGCTAAAACTGCAAATAAAACTTATGTCGGTGCAAAGCTCCCTGCGACTTTGAATCTCAATAAAAAACTGTATCCCAGTTTTTATGTTAAATTTTCGTGCACGGTCGTAAAACAAGTGACAGGACAAATAAAACTCCGCACCACGAAATATTTGTCGAAAAAATGTTAGTAACATACTGGTGCGAGGGAAATGCTTAGTGACAAACATTATACGGAATGTATGGCTACTGTGCAGAGGTGTGTGCGTCTGTATGCTAACTGTGGTAATAGTTTGGAAAATATTACAGAGAAATGAGAGTGCAAAAATGTGAACGACTGTTTTGTGAGTGCACAGATTTTTTGAAATCGTTTTTACGTTCCTCGTGATTTATATATCGCATGCTTTATGCTTATACTGAAGTTAATATAATCTATGAACCTTACTATAGTTTATTAATGGTATGGTAGTATGAATTCCTTTTATATACACACTGATTTTCGCTAATCTGTAAACTGCTCAAGTAGCTACCTGATCATCATCCTCTGAACCTTTTCCTAACTCAGTTGGGCTTGGCTTTTCAGTCTAACTGTTATACGGCCTGTCTAAATTATGAAATATAATTACTTTTCTTTCCTTCTTTCTTTCAATAAAATATCTATACTAATATTATAATCGGAAATAATAATGAACATTAATTACAAACAACAGCTCTGTTTTTAATTTTATTTTCTTTTCCTGAATTTAGTTTTCGATTCATTTAATATTTTGGAAGGAATCTAAACTTTCCGTTTTGTCATTAAGTACTTCAAAACCCGGATAACAACTGGGTTATAATTATTCATTGAACTCCATCATATTCCAGTGACTTGCCACAGAGGATTGTATTACAACTTGTCAACTTTGAAGGAACTAACTGGAATGTCCAACAAAGGCGCTGTAAATGGTGTCGATTTCTCATTTCAGATTTTAACTGCGCGTCAAAGACTTCGTTCGGAATCCTTTGAAATAAATAAAGCAGCAATGGCTAATAAGAGCTTTTAAGAATATGTGAACCAATTTTTACAAAATATTTCACTGTAAGTTAGTTTACCCCACAGTAGTCACGTGGACTACAAATGTAATCCGATAGTACAAAATTTCAAATTTCTCTAAAGTGGTAAGTGTAGGGCCAATGTGTCTTCAGGTACTTATGAAGGAGTAGTGGAGGGAGGCACTCAGAGTCGCGCAAGCACCAGTCGCGTATGTAGTTGTTACATTAGAGCGTCAAATTTAGTAGATACAAATATTGTTTTATTTATTGTTATGTTCAAATTAGCCTTAATACCCAATTTAAACTTTGTTTTAGTATAAAATTTTCTTATAAATCATAATGAACTTTTATTTTTGGCATGCAAATGGACTCTCGACCAGAGTGTACCAGAGAGGACCAGAGATTGTCAATCTGAGGCTCTGAGAAGGAAATTCATTATTTGGAATAGTGGTTTGGAAGACGGAAGGAACATTAGTCGTCGGATGACGATGACGAGCTTTCTCAGCGATGAAGTCGAGCTAAATTTTATATTGGAGTTAATAACACATTCGAAAACTATTCTTCTGAGCCTAGAAAGAACACGTAGGCATAATATAGTGTTTGTACCTCATGTTTTTGGCCAAACAAAGCTTCTAATAATCTGCTTACAATGGTTTGTGCTCAGATGAATTGTTGGACATAATGCCCTCAGCTACATTCTAGCATCGCACCACTCACCACAGTCAAGGAACTCATCCTAACACATTGTGAACTGAATGGAACTTCATCCCATGCACGCTCAAGCTATAAATTGCGAATCTCTAATAATATGATAAAGTATTGTTGATTATGCTTGATTAAGAAAACTCAACTTTATGTTTTGATAATTAAAATAAAGAAATTGTATATTTTTTTTTATTTCAATTAACTTAATTGAAAAATGGACTACTTTTAAAGGCCTCCCAATTTATTCAGAAACCATAATTTGCGAAAATATGAGGACAAATAATAAGATTCTACGAACCAGAGGTTAAGGGTACGTACTTCGTTAAGACCCCTTATTTCCCATTCAGAGAGGCCAAGTGTCGGAAACTTTCAGAGTCGACTGAATTTCAAACAGTATTGCCTTCAGGGACAAGAGTGAAAAAGCCTAATTTGCTATAGCTAGAAAGACGGCCTTTAATTTGGTAAACGTCTTTAACAAAATTAATTCCTTAGTAGATCTTATGAATAAATGAGATAAAAGTTGCGTGCAAATATAATGCTGTAATTCATTAAAATATTTAATAAGTTTACGGAATTTTTTGTATTTTATACTGGCCCAAGATAACCACCAACGCAAGTCTATGGACACGATGCAATGAGAGCACTACCCACCAACTGGTCAAACGCTGAAAACGGGGCTGGATTGGTTACATGCTCTGAAAGGTTTGCAGCACTATACAGAGGTAATCCTTGGACTGGTTCCCCCATGGAAAGCTTAAATGAAGCGGTCTTAAACAGACTTGAAGATGAACAATCATTGCGGAGACCTAAGAAAAGTTTAGAGTGTAATGAAGCGCAAAGATCCAGACCAACAGGCATGGTGGCGCACTGTGGAGGGGAGAGGGTATCTCTGCTCTATCTTATAGGTCAAACCTTTTCTATGGTTCCTATTCAGATAATATTTCGATAGCTTCAGTAACTATCATAGATTATATTGTATACTTACAATTTTCATGTCGCAGAAGTGAAAACGTCTGATAGTTTCAAGCAATACAGATTTTGAGAAATCTGGATAAATTTTATCATCTCAATAGCTTTACTCTAGCTTTGTTTGACGCTAGATTTTATTTTGCTTACAAACGTATTGCATGAGAAATTGTCGTCGCATTCTGTACAGTCGCTTACTTCACAGGGATTATAAAAGCGTATCTGGAGTAAAGTGCTATCGTTGCAAACTCTCGGCATAATAGATGAGGAAAAACTCAGTATTGTATGAAAATTATACAAGTACATGATAATGTTTGTTCAAGAAGAGGAGAGATAAATAAAGAAGGCTTCCAGGCTTATTGCGATTTATGATGTAGTAAAATAGCTGTTGATGAACTTTTGACATTCAAAGTGAGGAAGTATCATCTCTTATATTTCTACACTTGTTGTAATATTTTCACGTTCTTCCGTTCTTACGATAATCAGCATTTTAAACCAAATAATTGGATAAGTTGTGTACCAGGGACGTTGTTTAAATATTTTTAAATATTGCAGTCCAGTACCGCTGTAATCTAGAAGACAAGGCTAAGCTGGCCTCAAAGAAACTAGGGGTGCTTAACAGGGCAAAGCAGTACTTCACTGCAGAGCAGCGACTTCTTAGATAGATATAGGGTGTCTTAGTAAGAGCGCACTTTTTAAAATTGGAATATTTTTTGTTTCATGTAAGTGGCAACTCTGAAATTTTACAGTTGTCACCTCAGTTTATTCCGATTATTACAAATGGAACGCTTTCCGAAAAAACAACCCGGTACAATTGTAAAAACTCATTACAAAATAATCGATTTATTGCAGTAACGATTTCCAGAACACATTATCTCACGAAATTCTGATGTCAACTGGCCACCAAGATCGTGTGATTTAACTCCGTGCAATTTTTTTCTTTGGGGTTTTGTGAAATCTCGCGTTTGTGCGAATAAACCCAAAATAATTCCTGAGCTCAAATCGAAAATCCAACGCGTCATCGGTAAGATACAGCCACATCTTTGTGCAAAAGTCATGGAAAATTTCATGAAAATGCCGGATATTTTATTCCATACTTAATCGGAACATGTCTTCTTTAAAATACAATAAAAATTTCACAACCCTGTCATAAAATACTTGTTTTTATTTTAAAATTAAAAAGTGCACTCTTATTGAGACACCCTTTAGATAGACACACTATAGATACTACAGCGACTTCTTCTGTATAAAACGCAGGTTCGGCCCCACATGGAGTACTGTTGTCTTTTCTTTGTCGGAGCGCCTGCATGCCATGCCAGCTTAAACCCTTCGACTCGATACAAAAACGGGCACTGATCACACATAAAAATCAAATTCACACTCGCAGGCGACGTGGAACCCCTCAGTCTTAGGAGGGGCTTTGCCTCGCTGTGTGTGTTCTACCGCCTGTGTGGTTTGTGCTCAGATGAATTGTTTGACATGATGCCCACAACTACATTCTATCATCGCACCGCTTGCCATAAGCGGGGAATTCACCCTCACACACTGTGATCGAAAACGGTGTGCACTATGCGGTATGAAAGAAAGTTCATCCCACGCACGCTCAAGGCTAGTACTATTATCTATTCTGTGCTCAAGGTGTGGAATGAACTCCCTGCCGTGGCATTCCCTACTAGCGATTACAATATGGGGTTCTTCAAGAAGGGCATTAGAAGGTTTCTTCAGGGTAGGCAGCACGTGTAACGTCCCTAGTGTTGCATACGTCCATAGGCCACGGTAACCACTTTCCATCAAGTAGTTGTCTGCCATAAAAAAACTCTCGTCATTTGTTTGACTCTATCTTTACACCACAACAAAGAAAAGTATGATACATTGTTGTCAGTTATTGTATCATGCCAATGCCCTAGTTCGCAGACATTCAATACTTACATTGTGCCCATGTTCTGTTTTAACGCCTTTAAGAGACGTTTCAACGTATGTCATTGTCAATTCAACACATTTATCTAAAGAGAACAAAAATTATTCTTTTATTATCTTTACAGTATAGCAACATCGAAGTTATGGTATAATATAAAAACAGTATAAGGTATAGAGAACAATAGTACAATTCAATTACAGGTTCTTATTTTTCGATTAAAATGAGTTGGTAAAATACCAATTTTCTTTAATGAATTCAGGGTTTTGATTATGATCAGATTCCAGAAACTGAATTATTCGAACAATGGACATGGAGACACAAGGAAAACGAGGCAAACATTACCTTCCATTTTACAATACAGTCTATCCTATGATGACTGAATGTATAATGAATTCTTTTGAAATCGGAACGCTACTACGAACAGTAAAATTAGAAAATGATTGCGCAGCTTTCATAATACACGATGCAAATTCATACAAACATAATTATACCTTTATTAAAAAGGTTAACGCGTCTATTTTTTATAATCATCTACACAATGCACTGAAAGCGCAGGTAGATGATCAAAGTAATGATCATATTCTTCATTTAAATAACAGCAATAATCTCCAGCAGGATTAATTTTGAATTGGCTGTCACAAGTTTTCAATTACAAATTAATTATAAAAGTATGATGAAAATTCGTTCATAATATTTTCCTTATAATATAAAACCAAATTAACAAGGATGAACTCGGAAAACGTTTAAATTTTTTAATTAACTGCATTGCTGGAAATTTTAATTGAGATTAAAAGTTTAATAAAGTTTGTAAACAGTTCACGACTCGAAAGAGGATTGTGCGTTGTAATTTTAAAAATAAATTGGTAATTTTCCATTCAGACAATTGTTGTTCATTGTGAGTACCTATAGTTATTTTTTGAACATATACTTGGTACTTAGCACATTGAATGAAACATACAACGACTCACCTCGACCAGCGACAAAAATGTTATAGGATATAGGTATAAAAAAAGAAAAAAGGCAGTATTTTAAATATTGTAAAAACTTTGAAAAAATAAAAATACAAATGAGTTTCTGAACGAATCATTGCCTTTTCTTTTCAGCGCCGAGTCATACAAATATAATTTGAAACACCACCTGGTGGCCTACATTTGAATAATTTTTACTCACGTTTACATCAAAAACGGATTTTGTTGCAATTTTTGAGGCGCCAAAAGCGTCCTCGTAATCCTGAAGAGGTAAAAAAGTTAAGCAAAATAAGGTTGTAATCATTTGGCATGTAGATAAATATGGAATATTTTATAATTATGATGTAGTGGAAACATTGACAGTTAAATCCAATAACTTGTTCTTCTCATTACCTATTAATTTATTTTGAGATACATTTTAAACCCCATTGATTGTCTTTAATGATATTTAACCATTGAAGGCAATCAGTTCGAATTTGAAAAAGGTATGATACGTATCATTTTTTATACAAACAACATTTCATTATGAAAAGAACTTTGATAAAAGTTCCATCTTGTTATTAACTTCTTTACGAAAAAAAATTAAAATTGGCCACGACGAAGCTATTGAGAGCTTAAAGTATTGACGTAAATAGAAATAAATTTTATTAAAAGAAACGCCATTTAAATAAGCTTTCTACGGAAATGATATAAATTACAAGGTACTGTAGAATCTCGAGTTCAATTTTGCAAACTGGCTTAATAACTTCCTCACCTAAAAGCATCTTTTTAAATAACGGTCCTTGCTTGAATTTTGTATATTATTCTAAGTGGTAAGGAGGGCGTTATAGATTCTTGGGTAACCACTTGGCATAAGCAAAGGTTCTACTTTAAACTACTAACCCTACTTCAGTGATTTCATGGGAAAGCATCACCTATCTTAACACTTATGTAATAATAATAGTCTTTATACTTGTCAGGCGTGAGTGAAATATTACAGCAGTAGCAGTAATGTTATAGTAAGGAAAAATCGAGTTAACATAAGAACAACGCGATATTTTTGCTGAATACAAGAAAGAGTTTCATAACGAGAACCATCCATCCACTTCGTACTGTGAGGTTTTTAATGAGATGGCCAAAAAATATTTCAGGGAATGTGAATGTTTTGCTTGTAATTTATCAGTCTAAATTGTGACTTTTTCTGAAAAATATGTTAGAATAATTTCCAAGAGATAGAGCCATGCTGGTACCGAGTAAAGTAGAATAGGGCCACATCATATCTTGCCGTGGGTATTGTAGAAATCAACGACGATAGAACTGTTTTCCATCCGACATTAAATGACAAATAGCCCACTTGACGGCAATAAGCTCGCCTCTGGTTAGGTGCATGGTACCAAATATCGTAGTAGCGTAGTATCTGGTGCAAAGGAGCTCAGAACATACCCGCATTTTATATATATCTATCCTTATATCTGATTAAACTTAAGTATAACCGATATTTCTATTGTGTCATTTATTTACCCTATTGTGTCATCTATGCCAGTGTGGGATGTAAACTTTACGCAAAACAATTATTTAGAAAAGTAATTTACTCGGGGCAGAAAATTCTCCACTTGGCAATAAGGCCAGATTGAATTTGGGTTGAGTGAAATTTTTGTTTTAACGTGACTTGTGACCGTCAACCGACCGAGGTCTACGGCCGAAATTGCCTCTAATGTAGTCCCATGGGTAATTAGGTACGACAATATAAGTATTTCGAGGCTCGTCAAAATAATTACCTAAAATATTTTTATAACTGCCAAGCAACACGACAGAGGTGGCGTTAGTAGTTTATGGCTTTAGTGTCTTTTTCCTGTCGGTAATGATTAATGACATTTTCCACTTTGGGCCGCTGGTCTTAATCTGGGAGTCAATTCCAGGAACATCCAAAGTTGAAGCACAACTTTGTAGCCTGGGATCCACTCTCCTCGTCTTCCTGCTATGGTGCATTTTGGGTTTTATGGAAGTGGCTGCCGCTTACATCATCGTCCGGCAACCAGTGTATGTAAACCATCACTTAAGGCGATAACACACTACCACCTTTATAAAAAATAATAAGTTGTATATTTTAGTAACGGAGTTTAGTTGTATAATTTTATAGAAAGAAAATTAGAAATAAATTAAAAGAATATTTAGTTTATTCACAATAAGTACTTCAATTTACCTTTCAGATACCGGACACTGGACAGCGAGTTATAAATTTTATTTTAATATTACATTATTACAATAAAATTTATAATAAAATTCTTTACAAAGTTAATAAAAATGTAATTGAAAGGTATTGAAATTGACGTTGATTTTATTTTGACATAATGTTCTGAGTGGCAATATTGTTTATCGTTGCTTCCTTTTATCTGGTCTCTCCCCCGCAAATGACCTTTGTGCTTTTGGAAGTGACAGAAATTTAATAATTATAATCAGAATGAGTTAAAGATTCATTTTTTATACGAACAGAATCACATTAAGTGAGAAAGTGTGAGAAAACCCATAACGATCATTAGACAAAGTAGAAATTTGGTCTATCTTAAAACTTTTTAGACATTTGATTTAAGTTACCTAAAGTCTGCAAGGGCCAATTAACGGCTAAAATACTAAGATTGTCTGTCAATAATTACATTATTCTCTCTTTAAAATATGATACCTATCATTCTTAATACAATTTAACTTTCTTTGTAATAACACACTTAATACTTAAAACCTTGAAACTTAGTTTTATTTAACTCAATTTTCTCAAGCACTTTGAATTCAAAATAGGGACCGGCCTCACATATTTTAGGAGCACCTTTCCCGTGATTTAAGGTCCAACAATCTTTTAAGCCCTCTATGTTAGTGACAACTCAATCACGGTTTATTTCTTCCATGTCCCAAACAGGTACGACTCCTAATTTGGAATTCGGTATCATATATCTTTAAGCTTTTGTTAAATGTTAGATCTATACAATACGTATACGCCTCGGGCACAATTATTTATGGTTTGATCGCTACGTTTAGTATGTTATTTGCATTAAACTCAATGTGTTAGATTTGGTAAATATTCAAGAGAAAATCAAGGACCGTGATAAAATCATTCGGAGGTGAAATCCATTTATGTAGTCATAGAAAATGATTTTTTTTAACAGAAGTATAAAAATAAGTATCAAAAATATTTTAGTCATCACGGCAATAAAATGTGATTGAAAACAAACAGATCCTAAAGAACAATATAGTCACTACAGACTTTCTACATTCTTGAACAAAACGTTCTTGGAGATTACTAATTTATCTAAACTACTAGATGTGTGATATTTTTAACTATACAATATACATTATACATCCTACAGTAAACATATAGCCTAAGATAAAGGGCTCGTTAGACGGCAATAGGCTCAACCCTATTACGTCACGTGACCGATCATAATTGGCGAAACGTGGGTGCGAATACACATTTGCCTTCCCCTTCGGGGATTTACAGACGTGAGTATATGGATGGATGGACATATACAGAAAATCAAATCTGATTTAGTCAAACAATAAAGGTTTAATACTCAAACGTAGATAAAAACGCTGTAAACATTTCAAAAGTAACATTAGAGCACCTAGTAATAACTCAGGCAACACATAGCTCCGGTGATTAATTGGCAAATTTATCAAACTCACGGCTCGACGATGCACTGTCGCATAGTTTGATTTATTCATTCCATTAATGTTACAACACAGGTTTAAAAAATGAAGCTGACGATTTGCTTTTGTAAGTGTACGTTTTATTTATATAAAACTGGAAACCATTTTTAGATCCCATTTTTAGGTATTGAGACAGTTATTAAATTGTGTACTCAATAGACTTTATATCTGTGCATTATACATCATGAACATAACCATATAATACATGATGAATGATATGATGCACATTCTGGAGATTATCGAGAACTGAAAATTATTTATCAGCTTTTGCTCGCGGCTCCGCCCGCGTGGATGTCAGTTCTCGCGACAAAACATATGTCCTTTCTCAAGGTTTAATCTACCCCTATACCAAATTTCATCAAAATCGGTTCAGTGGTTTAGGCGTGAAAGCGTAACATACAGACAGACAGACAGACAGAGTTACTTTCGCATTTATAATATTAGTATTCATCATTATCACAGCGGTTTTTCTGTTTAACCCAAAGATTACGCTTTGGAGCTCGGGAAAAAAACAAGGATAATTGATTTTCAGCACTATGAGTCTTTACTAGACTGATAACAATAATTGAGAATGAATTCTTACTGAGAATGAGTTTCGGTTTTATACACCACTAGCTTTTGCCCGCGGCTCCGCCCGCGTGGTTGTCGGTTATCGCGACGAAACATAGTCAATGTCCTTTCTCATAGTCTAATCTACCCCTATACCAAATTTCATCAAAATCGGTTCAGTAGTTTAGGCGTGAAAGCGTAACATACAGACAGACAGACAGACAGACAGACAGAGTTACTTTCGCATTTATAATATTAGTATGGATATGGATAAAACCAAAACTAGTCAGTCTGCTAAGATTCTCACTGCTAGTAAAATAATGTACGAGAATTGTCTCTGGCTAACACTAATTTAAGCCATTCATTCAAAGTAGGTAAGGCGCAACTTTGAATTTATGGTAACATCAAAATTGTAATAAACATCTGAATCCAAACGCAAAGCACTAAGAGTAAATTACTTAACTCATTGCACCTCATTTCGTAAGCATACCGTAATATTAACTATATTTTAGTCACTATATAATACAATAGTATTATATCGTTCGTTTTGTGGCGTTTAAATTTGTCTTATTTTGTGTGCGACGATGTTGAAATCACTTGCAGTATAAGCCCAACCCTTGTGGATATCGGTTATCGAGATTTTTGCTCATATCTTGGGTTCTAGGTACACAACCTATTGCGATCAAGTATTCGAGTTTGCTTTAAAGAATTCATTCGAAGTATTCGACAGTTTGATCGAGACATTTCATTTAAGCTTATCATGTCTAGATAGCCTTGCGTAGAATGCTGTAGAATATTTATTTATTTAATAATAGAACTGCACTAAAATTTATTCTGTAGTTCTTATATCTGCGAAAAAACGGACACAGACACAAAATTTAAAAACATATTTTTGTGATCAGGATAATATTAGTATGGATTAACATCCATAGTAATATTATAAATGCAAAAGCTAATTTAATATAATAAGTCGAGACTTTTTATCAATATCTCTAAGGTACAGACACGACCAATTGACAATTTCATCCATAAAAGTAACTAAAGTTAATTCCAAAAGGTACCATTTACATTAGCATTAATCTCCACCACGCTTCTTCTAGTGACATATAACCCAAAGCATCCATAAATAATGAAATCCATTCCATTTAGAAAGTCTTAGAATATATTCCCGTCTATAAATTCTTGATCTTTGCAGTATATTACTTACATTTCTGTAAATAAGGTCAACGCGACAAAATTATGAAACTACTCGTTTATTCGATTAAAAGCGTAATTAAATAGTTTTAGTATTCCAAATGGAGTAGTTGCAACTAATTCGCATCGCGCTCGCTCTGTTAATTGTTTCTGTAATATTGCGAGACTATAATTTTAAACACAGTTACATCTACAGTTCAACTTTTGTTTATAGATATTAGGATTATATATTACTACCTTTTGCCCGCGGCTCCGTCCGCGTGGATATCGGTTATCGCGACCAAACATAGCCTATGTCCTTTCTCAGGGTCTAATCTAACCCTAAACCAAATTTCATCAAAATCAGTGCAGTGGTTTAGACGTGAAAGCGTAACATACAGACAGACAGACAGAGTTACTTTCGCATTTATATTTTTTTTTTTTTTTTTACACTGGACACGTCAATTTGACTTCACCTCGCCTGATGTTAAGCTAAAGGCAAAGTCTCGGAAAGAGGGTCACCATCGTAAACATTTACCATGTTAACAGTGGTGGCACTCAGCTTGACGGCCTCATTAGATGCCTTTTCACGCCCCGCTTAAAGGACCCGGGACTGTAGGAAGAAGGAAACACGTGAGCTGGCAGGGAATTCCAGGTCTTAGTGGTGCGGCATAGGAATGAATCACTGAAACGCTTGGTTCTAGCAGGTATACTCTGCACCGTAAATGGATGACATCTCAGCCCTGCACGTGTCGTCCTGTGAAGGAAAGGGGAGGGTGGGACTAATTGGAAGAGCTCGTCAGAACATTCACCATGGTAGAGACGGTAGAAAACTGCCAAAGACGCAACATCTCTACGCATCTGCAAAGGCTCGAGGGTGTTCGTGACCTCAGGATCCCCAATAATGCGGACCGCACGTCGCTGCAACCTGTCGAGAGCATCTAATAAGTACTTTGCGGAGCCGTCCCAGAGATGTGAGCAGTATTCCACGCAGGAACGAATTTGGGTCTTGTATAGAAGACACCGCTGCTCCGGCGTGAAAAAACGTCTCACTCTGTTCAGGACTCCGAGTTTACGCGAGGCTGATTTGATGATACTCTCGATATAGTTTTTGTTATTCAGTTTGCAGCGAACATCCATACCGAGGATAGTGAGGTGATCCTGCAGTGGCAGTGGTGTGCTCTGAAGAATTATAGGTATTTCTGTCGTATTAGTTCCCGGTAGAGTAGAATAGGGCCACTCCATCTCTTCCTGTGGGTGTCGTAGAAGGTGACTAAACCCGTAGTGATCCGATAGTAAACACACAGCTCATAACTAAGGGTCCCTTGGCGGTAATAAGCTCGCCCGTTTTACGTGGTACCGGAAAACAGTTGGAGAAATGAAAAACCTGGAGAAATGTGAGTGTAAGCTACTCCTTCGGGAAGTCACAGGTGTGAGTTGTTATGGCCTGATGTTATAAGTATTTAAATTGTTGCCAATTGTTGCCATAGTTGACTTGATTTTGGTGTTATCTGAACTCAAGTTAACCATTATGAAACGATTTCATACAATATGTACTGAAACAGCTGTAAGATAAAAATTAAATTAAAAATTTAAAAAACCCCCGTCACAAAAAAACACCAAAAAGTTGAAAATAAATGAATAAATTTTAATTCAACGGTTGCCATGTCGGGGGACCGTAACTGGTTAAGTACTCCTTTATATCGTAAGGTCCCCCGACATGGCAACCGTTGAATTAAAATTTATTCATTTATTTTCAACTTTTTGGTGTTTTTTTGTGACGGGGTTTTTTTAAATTTTTAATTTAATTTTTATTTTATACTTTTTAAATTGATCTACTAGTCAAGCTCTTTCATTTGATACCCATATTGAGGGAATTATAAAGAAATATGTATTCCAACTTCTTGTGGCGGCGGCCATCTTGGACCGATTTTTTTCAAACATAGCTAAGAACACTCCCGACTAATACACCTTTCAAACAAAAAAAACTAAATCCAAATCGGTTCATCCGTTTGGGTGCTACGATGCCACAGACAGACACACACACACACACACACACACACACACACAGACACGTCAAACTTATAACACCCCGTCGTTTTTGCGTCGGGGGTTAAAAATTGACCTCGTCCACTTTCGTAACTGATGAAAGCTACAATTGTGATTTATTTTTCTTGCTTTGATAACCAGCTACGAATATGTTTGGAAAATACAGACAAGGTTTATGTTGAGAGGGTGATTGTCTTGGCTCTATTATTTGAATGGTCAGTCGTATATATGAAATGTAGGAGAAATGGAGGAGAAGAAGTAAGTAGAACCGGAGACAGACCGGAGCAGAATCGGATGCAACCGAGAGCCGCGATAAGATAATGATCATGTTGATTATTAAATGGCGATGATAGTGATTGTATTTAGTAATTGAAGATATGACATTTAATAGAAAAGTATGGAGAAGAATAAGATGTGGAGCCAACCCGAAATAATTGGGAAAAAGATGATTATGACAATAGTGATTGTGTTTCTGTCAAGCGCTTCGTCATAACAAACACCACATTTTATCATTCCTTGCCTTTCATCCATTTTCCTCTATTCTCAGTATTTGCACCGCAGGTGACAGATCGTAGCAAGTGACTGTAAGAATAAAAAAGAATTTTAAAAAGTCTTTGTGAGGCACCCAATTACTGTGCTTGTTAGCATTTCCAACTAAGGCGAATTTATGTTTCTAGTGGACTTCAGTGTATTGAACGAGATTAAAATCCGATCACAAATCCGACACTTGCTCGTAGCCTAAACGAAAATACTAACAGCTGCACTGTACAGTTTGTGGGTGGTACGACCAAGGTAGGATTATGTTTTTCCCAGCAGCTTGTAATTAACTTTTATTAATTTGCTTTCAATTCGCATTTATGTTAACCAATAATACATGTATTGTTATCTAGTCTCAGGGCTGATCAATAAGTACCCATTTTTGACAATATACTGGGTGGAAGATTTTCATGCCCGCTGATGGGGTAGTACTCGAAATACTGGAGATACAGAGTTTCATTGAAAATCAGTAGATGTATAGTCAAAGAGGGGGCAGGTATATTTAGCCCTCCGCTGAGTCTTTCCGGACGGCCTAAAATAGCAGTTATCAAATTACTTCAAATAAAAGGTAAGTCATCAATCATTGCACTACCCACAATATTTTCAAATGTTATATAGACATTCGAAAACTATAACTTATTCACATCATGTCAATACTGGTTTAGAAAAAATAAATCTATTAAATGTGGATGTATATAATACATGAGGTGTTAACGAATATGGATAAGAGAACTCCAGTAGCAGCTCTTTAGATGCAAAAACCATTTGAACATGTGAACCACGAAATTATTTTGCAAAAGATGTATGCGTACGAAGTTCGAGGTAATATATACGATTTGATCAAATTATACGTTAGTAATAGAAAACATTTTACAGAAGTCCAAAGAGTGTCAACAGAAAACAGAACAGTAGAAACGTATTAGTCAATCATGAGAGATATACAAACCAGGGTTCCTCAGGGAAGTATTATTAGGATCACTTTTCTTTCTTATTTCCATTAATGACATGCCCAAATAACTAATAATATCATGACATATTCGCCGACGATATCACAATAATATTTAATAGGAAAGATTTGGCTCTCATAGAACAAAATATCAACATATTTTTAACATCTATTATTAACTTGTTGAATAAAAATTAATTAGCTATTGACTTGGACATGAATTGAATTTTGAATTTTGACAAAGATTATCCGTCAGTCCACTCCATAGTGGACTGACGGATAGTCTTTGTCAAAATTATATATCATATCATATAAAAAAAACAATATTGAAGAAATTGATGTATGTTTGAATGAATTTTTTATAGCATTTATAGAATTTTTAGGTATTTATATTATTTATACAATCAGGTAAATTGAAAATATCATACTGAACATGTTTGTAAAAAACTTAATCAATTTTTGATCATAGTATTTCGTAGACTTAGTTAAATCAACGTCAATTGAACAATACACGCTAGGGTTCCCTAGTTAGTTACACTCATGGTGTTTGACCATCAATTTTAATTAATAATACGTTTGCCAGTAGCAACGGACTATACTCACCAGGTAAAACATCATGTAAAACAAATAACTTTGAAATGCCTACTAAGTTATGAAACAAAAAAATATACACACACAATTCTGTGTTGAAGGAAAAATTATACGGAGGTACTTTGCAAGCTGCAATTTATGATCTAATTAGTCAATGTTGCCAGTCGCAAGTTACATAAAGCCATATTTCGTGTGGCATTACTTCGGCGTAATTTGTTTCTGGAGGAATTTTGCGACATAGTTCTTTTTTTATTCTTGAGACCAGTCATAACAAATATGACTGTCTTGATATTAGTTAGTACGTAATGTAAGTCTGCAATTATTGTTTGTGTGCAATCTGGGCTCAAACTCCTGCCCAAACAAATGGGTACAAATTGTCAATAGCGGCAGCACAAATTTCTAAATGTAACCAGCAGACGATTCTGGGAACCACATTATTTAGGTGTACCAGATCAGGGGCCTTACTCCGAAAAACGAAACTATTCGTATCCATTGACGTTTCCGTCATTTAGATTCCCCGAAAGTGTTTCGTGTCGGGCTTCGGATCCGTCGTCGATCGTTTGACATAGAGGTTGTCGGTCGTTGTCAGTGCACCTACTCCCTAAATGACTTTATGGATCTTGTTATCCGAAAATAAATTATTTGAATTGAATTTGAAAATACATTTGACGTTTTCGTAGCTGTTGTTTGACAAGTAATCTTGCAGATTATTACTTGAAATTCAACGACAGCTATTGAATAGAACATAGGACAATATTATAGCACGAGGGTTTTTAAGTTCGTTCACATACACCTAAATTCTTGAAAAATGACAATTTCGTGATCTAACGGTACCTTTGTAACAAAAATCTCATATATATTTTAATTTGACGCTGTTTTCATAAGAATATAACTATATTTTTTGATTTTTCATTTGTTAACGGTATTTAGATTTTTATAATATATTGGTACACACCATTTATCTAGATTCGATCATTTGTCTATGACTCCGAAAACGGTGGAATCCGTCAGTCGTCACCGAAAGGTTTTCGGAGTAACTTTAATGGTTCGTGTTCGGCGATCGTTCGTTCGGATCCGAAACGTTCATAATATAGCTGTTGTTAACTTAAGGTCTAATTATTTTAGACATTAAGTTAATAACAGTTTCAGACGGAAGTAATAAGTATTTTTTTGAACTTATACATATGGAAGTAATTACAAACTGGAGAAGTTTATCTAACAATTAACATATTACAGGTAGCGGCACGTAAGTCTAGCGGTGAAAAAATGTGGAAGGGATGTTTGCGCATAGGTACAGTCGCGTACTTAATTGTTAGGTATCTACTATTACAATATCTTAATAATAAAGGAAGTGTTTTTGTTTGTCATTTTTCTATGTCTAAGCTAGTATCTTATGTATATATATATATTTATATACTTATATATACCGATTTTCATGAAATTTTGTGTACTGATACAGTTTTGCATTTTAAGTTCATCTGTGCAGTGAATTTTCTGTAAAAAATAATTAAAATAACATTGAAAATAATGTTTGACAATTTTTATTTCATAATAATTATACCACCCAGCAATTTTTAATGCAAGAGCTTCTTGCTGTTAGTAAATTTAATTATGCAATACGAGTAGTATCTCTACGTCATCAAGGTAAATCAACTAGATAGGTACAAAGATAATTACGTACCGTATACCGAGCACCAGGTTGCAATTAGATATCGTGCAATTAGTCGGAGGTATATGACATTCTCCTCTGAATTAAAATTTAATGTAGTACCTGTCGACTGCTAATTTCCACACTCTGTGGTAATTTAAATCACGATATTTTTCTAAAGCAAGAATAAAGCAATGTAGCGTTAATATAAATCAAAATATATTTTTGTCTGTAAACCATATTCTAACGTTTAAGATATTCCGGAATACACAGCGCTCCACACGCTGGTGGAGTGCACGGCGTAGGCGCAACAGCACCAGGTCCTCGTGGTGGGTTTGGGCGTGGACACTCTCGAGACCATCTCGAGCGAGAGAGTTCGAGAAGCGGCGCAGTCCCACTTACTCACGCTGGAGGGTGAGTAAGTGGGACCGCGCCGCCTCTTTCTGCGAGCAGGTCATGCTCGTGAAAGAGGCGGTGGGGCGGGAGCGGCAGAGAACTCTCCCACCCGAGTTCCGCAGTCGGCGGCTTGGGCGCCGCCGACGTGTATTCGCCGAAGACCGTCGGCCTCCATGACCGGGGGCCTGAGGACGGTTAGTTGGCTGCTCATCGTCCTTACAGAAGCAGGCCCATGACGGCAGCGTGACGTGACGGACCCGAAACCCCCCATAGACGCGGGATAGCACCCGAACCACCCCCTAGACGAGGCCGCATTGTAGCCGTGGGTCTGTTGGGAGCGCTGGGACATCCTCCCGAGGGCTTACCCGGGGCTCCCAACCATAGGCTGCTGGGTGTTACCGTGGGGGTTTTTTGTCGGTAGGAGTCCGGCAAAACATCCATGAAGGGTTTTCCCCCACGGGTAAAAAAAAATTCCGGAGTATTCCGGAATATCATTTTTTGAGGTTACATTTCTTCATTTTGCAGACAGAAATGGACAATAAAGTAATTACTAAATTGTCCATCCATCTATCAGGTTGAATATTATATCACAAACTAAAGTTTTTGCACCATATTTGTTCGTACCTAAAAGGGACTTATTACTAGATGATCACAAAGAAGAAATATACAAGTGTCACCAGTTCATTAAAGAAAAAAGAAAAATCTATGCAATCACAAGCAACATTCATTAATCACATTTTTTCACGAAATCTCTAGAGCATATCCTGTTAGCCTAGAATAATAGGATTTAGCAAAAAGTAACACTTAATTTATTCTATACTAAGACTTATGTGAAAGCAAAGGATAAAACCTACAATATTTTATTCATAGTTTTATTACAGCATTACTTATTGTGATCACAACCTCACTTTCATGGTACTGATGATTAAAATTCTTGTTAAAGGGAGCATTCTGTAGAATTGTCCACAACCCTAATAAATCATTACAAAACGGTTATCGATCACAGCCACTGAACCAATTCCAAATGTGCTATTGGCCAATTATGCATCGGCTTTGGTTTCCTTGAGTTATTAGTTTAATACCGTCAGGAGTTCGACCCCGCCAGTAATTGGCCTATTAACACTTTGTGCCAAATTGGCGATCTCCGTGTACGGTTGGTAAACCAGGCCAACTGTTATTTATGTAATTTAGATGAACGAGTTCTACCGTTCGTCTTTGATACTGGTTGGGGTGAAAATGGCAACCATGTAATTGCAGTGGTATATTCCTACGGGATCCCAAATAGTTGAACTATATTAATCTGACAATTATTACACAAGCAACACGCCATTAGAAGTCGTGCACATATATGTCATGCTTGTGTACATGATATACTTATCAAATAAAAGGTGGGTTTTGAGGTTAAAATTGCCAAAATTTTAATCCCTCCCCTAATCACTCCAACGACCCAGGGGTTCAAATTAACACACAGTCGGGTTTTTTACTTGGAGATTGTAAGTTTCCAAAATATTTATAAGAAATTCTGATCACTATTTTACTTTTATATATTTTTTAAATTTCATTCCATTCTACAGTTTCAATAGTAAGAACATACATAAATTATAATAGAAA
The DNA here is from genome assembly GCA_914829495.1 of Eilema sororculum. NCBI lineage: Eukaryota > Metazoa > Arthropoda > Insecta > Lepidoptera > Erebidae > Eilema > Eilema sororculum. The sequence goes on from OU618556.1 coordinate 5,344,378, forward strand.
ACGAATGATGATATAGATAGCAAGCAAAACAAATATTATTGGTATCTTTCGTATTCGAAGCATCAGACCATCGTATTTCGTTTCGAAGTACGATGTTTTGATCATAGTATTTCGTAGACTTAGCATAATAATATTATGTTGATTCAGCCGAAATCGAAGGGGTAGACATGATCCAGATACGTTATGATTTAAAATATTCAAAAGTTTGTGAGATATTTTTGATCATTATAATTTCGGTCACTGTCATCTTGAAGAAAACGCGCTTCTTCTTGGATGCAGCATTTTATCACATATAAAGTTTGTTAACTCTCAACTTATTATTTTGTTCTGTAAATGTGTGTTCGGCATATATTCTTTCTTTTTTTTAACATTCTACTCAATGCCAGCTAGACCCATGGTTAGTTTAACTAGCTTGTGCGCATAAACATACTTAGATACTTTCTTTTTGTAAATACATACATTATTATACATAGAAACACCCAGACCAATGCAAATAGCGATATTCATGCATACAAATATTTGCAATGAGCGGGGATCAAACCCGCGCCTCCTGCGTGGCAGTCGCGTTCACTACGCCACAGAGGCGGTCGAATAAATAGTTTCAGTGTCATAGATAATACAGGTATAAAGGACCCTACAAACATACTTGAGTGCCAAGCCAAGTAGGTATACCAGCTGAACAATGGACAAGGCTCTGGTGCAGACTTTTCTCTCAAGGTCGGATAGTAGACACTCCCGGAGAAGCAAACAATAATAAGCGAACCTCGGGCTCCAAAACTGCAAACTTTGGAAGGAACTAAGAAATCGTTGTGAGACGATGGTATAGGATATCGAAATATTTTTGTTATTTCAGTATTCAAATACCCATTTCCTTAAAGACGTCCATTTATATTCAATAGATTTTTTTCCTTTATTGTCATTTAGAGATGCTCAAAATTCAACTAAATTTAGACTCGGTATTAAGGTACAATGTTCCAAACTTAATAGGAAGGCTTTGAATGAAAAATATATTTACATTGGTTCGCTACGAGTACTTGAAACAGACAAATTGGAAATTTCCAATTAATTTCGAACAGCTTTGTTACTATTTTGATACAAATGATTATTTTGAGTCAATCTAATATGTTTGAATATACTTCAATGATTCATTTATTTAAAGCTGAGTTAACAGTAACTTAAATTCCCTGTATTTCGATCGAGAAACCTATAGAGAACTGTGTAATTATATGGGCTGCCACTATAGTTGACGTTTTTTTGATGAGATGCTGAAATTTTTTTGTGAAATTAGCATCTCATTTTTTTTTTAATGCGATTTCGGTACTAAAATCTATGGAACAATTGTTAAAACTTATTGAGACCTGTGGAATTATGTGGGATGCCACTAGAACTCTCGTTATTATATGAGATGCTAACAATTGAGATGCTAGGTTTACATACGTGTTAAGTACCTGGGATATGTACTTCACGCAACTGGTGACATCGTCTACGACGTCAAAACACATTGCCGCCACGTAGGCTGTGGCGCGAAATGACTGCTGTCACATGCGATCCTAAAATGCCAATTAAGCTAAAGGGGCAGGTCTATAAGACGATCACTAGGCTTGTCCTTTTACACGGCTGTGAGGCGTGTCACGGAGATGAACATGCTGCGGTGGATGTGCCGGGTCACGCATAAAGATCACGTGTGGAACTCTCGTATCCGAGGCAGCCTTCATGTCCGTGACATCGCAGATTAAATGCAAGAGAGACTCCGCTGGTGCAGCCAAGTCTTTCGGTAACCGCCAAGCTACGTGGGTAATAAATATAAATGCCTGGCAATGGCGCCCTCGCCGGTTTCAGGTAGAAAGGCCTAGCCCAAGTAGTCCTGGCTTGACGTCGCGGAGGGTGACATACGTGCACACGGTCTCATTACCATGGGGGTCCAAGATCATGCGAAGTGAAAGAGAAAGAGCCGGAAGGCGGACCCTGAGCTCCGAGAATACCGCGACCTCGGATGGAATCAGGATTGAGGTCTTAATGTGGATGATGGACTGTGTTATTACCTCTAATAGTGTTATCGAGTCCATAAACAGTTTTTAAATAAATTTAAAACACAAGATGTTGAAGTTTTCTACGTAATTTCTAATAAATCTTTACTGAATGTGTTCCACTAAGAAAAGCTGCCTGGTGGAGCGCTTATGTACTTTCTTAATTATTTCCCACATAATTTAATTGTATTTCAATTTTTGTAATTTAAAAAACCGCTTTTGTGAACGAATAATGTTTGAGTATTGGCGCTCATTTGTTGACCACTTAGTGTTGAAGAAGGCCAATGGATGGCGCTGTGCACGGATTTTTCGAACTATGCTTTGAGAATGAAGTTTCTACGAGCGATACTCTCAAGCGTCACGGCGTACGATCCCCCCCGCATTTTGATCAGTCTATAACTCGCCGCAGCACCGAACGGTGTCTATGACTCCGCCGCCGCACCAAACGGAAGTTGAGTAATTCAACTCCTCGTTTCTTTTTCTGTGTAATTCTATAAGTTCCTTTGGCCACATTCTCAAGTCAGTATAAGTGAAGTGTATCGGAAGAAAACGACGAATTCAAGAAAATCACCGGCCGGTCGAAATATACCTACCCACCAGCACGTGCCAGGAACCACGCCTGTCTGCAGCTGAATCCTCACGAGGTGGAACTCAGGTCAGTGCCGGTTTTTGTCGCTCGAGCGTAAACTTCGTCAATCACCAACCGTACGTGAAAATTACAGTAAGGTTATTCAGGATTATTTAGATAACGGTTATCTTAGTCTCGTTGATGACTCTAAGTTGTCTATGGATGGTTATTACATACCACATCACGCAGTAGTTCGATATGACAAACCGATATCACGTATTGTGTTAGACGCGAGCGCTAAAACCCACACTGGTCTTTCGCTCAATGATATTTTACATATTGGTCCCAATTTACAGGCAGACCTGTTTTTATTATTATTAAATTTTAGACTATTTCCTATCGCAATGAACGCTGACATAAATACTCACCGCAAATCGCTTGAGTTTGATGTTGGCAGTCATGTCGCAAAGGTTTTAGGTCTCTCGTGGGAGCCGTGTGGAGATAATTTTTATTTCACATCCACCTTGGTAGATGAGAAGTGCACTAAGAGAAATATACTCTCTATAGTTGCGCGACTATTTGACGTGCTCGGGTTGGTGCCACCTGTGATACTCTACGCCAAGTTGTTAATTAAGGAACTTTGGCTTAGTAAGAGTGATTGGGATGACCCTGCTCCAGAGCATATACGCTCACGCTTTTCCGCTCTCGTTCAAGAATTAAAATTGCTTGACACATTAAAAATTCCGCAACATATAGGTGTCGAAGTTGATTGCGAATTACGTCTTGTCGCATTTTGGGATGCCAGCCTGAATGGCATGGGATGTGTTATTTATGCACATTGTACCTACCCATCTGGCATTCAAACTCGCGTTTTGTGTGCGAAATCAAAGGTCACTCCGACAAAGATTACTACGCTTGCTCGATTAGAGTTATGTGCTATTTTGCTTATGTCAAAGTTAATAAGAACTGTACGTGATTCGTATGCAGGATAGGATAGGATAGGGGACTCTTTTGTCCGCACTTAGCCTCTCTTTTGGGCCATTGTGCGTAGAGAGTGCTGGCTAGAGCAGCCAGCCTAGCTCCGCCCAGAAACGCAGAAGCTTACTGGGGGCTTCACAGGCTTCGCGGAGCGACCTCACTGTGCCGAGGATTTGGGATCGTTGGGCGGCCACTGCCTCGCATTCCAGTATTACGTGGGCGGCCGTTTCCTCGGCGCTGAAGCACCCCCTGCAGAGGGGACTATCCGTGACGCCGATGGTATGTAGGTGCTTGTTGAGGGGGCAGTGGCCCGTTATTGTCCCCATAATTGTCCTTAGACTTGTTCTGTCTAGTCTTAGGAGACGTTTCGTTAGCCGTTTATTTATCGACGGCACAGCCTGTTTTGATTGCCAGCAGTCGATGGTTTGTACCCATCTTTGGTTATGTAGTTCCACAGATCTCTGGCGTATCCAGGTACGGATCTGTGAAAAAGGGATCGGCAGTAGTGGTAGTGGGCCAGCAGTGGTCATATCGGAGCCCCTCCTCGCGATTCGTATGCATTACCCAGGAACCACGCCTGTCTGCAGCTGAATCCTCACGAGGTGGAACTCAGGTCAGTGCCGGTTCTCTTGCGTTTTCATTCATAGAAGCGGTCACATGTGTATTTTCTTTTCATTACAACCTAACTGCAGGTCACAGGTTCTTATACGCTCTGTGTGCAAACACCCCAGTTGGTAGGACTATTTACACGTCCCACCATAACTTATGGTCCTTACGAGTCGGATAGGCCAGTAAATAACATATTCACGTAATTATTGGTGAATAATATTTCTTTCCTATTCATTTAATTAAAAGATTCACGTAATTTTGGTGAATTCTTTCCGCCATCTTAGTTTCATTACTTTCATTCGCTAACAGATTTACGTAAATTATTTGGTAAATTCTGTATTTAAAACGCTAAATCTACGTAATAATTGGTAGATAATTATAATAGTTGGTGATTTACGTATTAATTGGTAAATACTCATCATTCTATTCACATACGCGTAACTTTGTAGGTACCTATCTAGGTACGTAGCCAGTTACATTCCCGCCGCCGTGCTACTTGCGCTATTATATAATAAGCCGTAGTACAATTTTCAATAAAAAGTATATCTAAACTGTTTGTGTTAGATAATCTTCTTGTTATATTTCAATAGGTAGGTCCTACCTATCGTTAATTTGCAAACATGACGTCAGATCTCGAAACGAAGCTTATTCTGTTGAATCAAAAGAAGGAATTATTGTTTGCACGCATTACTCGTTGGTATAAATCGTCGAAATCCATTGTTTGTTTTGAGATAACGACGCAATCCAATGAGGATTTTTTGGCCGAGACCGAGAACATCGATGATGTTCGCGATAAGTTCGAGTCGATTGTAGATCAAATAAATAGCTTAAATTTATCATTAGAATCCCCTGTGGAATCCGACTATTCTTGCCTTGACTCATTTGATGAATTGTACTCGAGAATAAAACGCATTAGAAATAAATTATCTACGCCCAAGGTCAAGGAGGTCGCCTCACACGGGTCGAGTAATTCGAACGCGTCTGTGGTGAAATTGGAAATGCTTGTTGTTCCGAGTTTTGACGGACGCCCTGAAAACTGGAATACATTTTATCAGTCCTTTAAGGCCAATATTCATTCAAACAAACAATTGTCTGATTCGCAACGTGTGCAATACCTATTCTCAAAACTAACCAATGACGCATTAAAGTTCACTGCCGGTATTGTTCCGTCAAGTGAGACCTACAGTATAGTTTGGGACGCCTTGGTCAAGAAATACCAAGATAAACGTTCATTAGGTTCATATTATCTTAATAATATATTAGACTTAAAGAATTGTTCACCTAGTGTGAACTCACTTGATTCATTTATAGGTATATATTCCTCCTCTATCGCCGCGCTTAAAGAGTTAGGTATAAATGATTTAACGGACTTCATGTTTCTACAATGTGCCTTGAGGAAAATGGACACTCTAACCATCCAAGCCTTCGAACTTTCTGTTCGAGGTGTCGATATACCTACGACGCAACAGCTGATCGACTTTGTACAAGATTATGCTAAGATGATTGAACGGTCAAACCCGCGGTCTTCGTCATATGCGAAGTCGTCCACTGCTGGGACGCCACAGTCTAATGATAGGCGTGTACAGCGTAATTCTAAGTCGTTTGTTGTCAGTGAGCCGATTAATAATAAGTCGAATGCGCCCGCCGCAGTTGACGCGTCCTGTTGTTTATGTGGCGGCAGCGACCACCGACACCTGTATAACTGCGCTCAGTTTAAAAATATGCAAAATGCAAAGGCTAGATATGAGTTTATTAAATCTAAGCGTGGTTGCGTGAATTGTCTAAGCACATTACATAATCTCCCGCAATGTAAAAGTACGTCAGTTTGTTTCTGTCAGAAAAAACATCATAAATTATTGCATTTTTATAATAATGTTAATAATTCGCACTCGCATGCGACGACTGTTGCCTCATCCCCGCCGCCCCAGTGCAACCATGTTAGTCCCACTCCTGAGTCACCGCTCGCTTCAAGCACTGTGCATTCGTATGCCTCTAGCCATAAGTGTGATATTCTCTTGGCAACCGCTCAGGTGTATGCTCGCCCTAAAGGTAGCACTGGAAATAAATCTGTAGTCAGATGTCTAATTGATAATGGCTCACAGAATAACTTAATAACATTGTCCTGTTGTCGTTTATTAAATTTACCAATAATACCAATGAGTAATTCTGTTGTCAAAGGTGTTGGTTCCACTTCGCACCCGATAATAGGCTGTGTATTTGGACATTGAATCTCGTATTTATGCAGATCATAAGTATACTATACATGCGTTAGTTATGAATAGCCTTACGGATCAATTGCCCTCGCAATTAATTAAGTGTGATCGCGAGTTAAATCTTCGCGATTTACCGCTTGCTGACTTAAGCTGGAACATTCCAGGAAACATTGATATAGTATTAGGTGCACAGCTCTTCCCGTATATCTACTTAGGAAATAGAGTCGAGTGTGGTCCCAGTGCCCCTTGTGTACTATCAACCGCGTTTGGGTATGTACTTATAGGTGATTACCCACGTAAAGATGTTGTGCCTACAACCGCATCCTTTTCTGCGCTAGCACTAAATGATTTAGTGCAAAAACCATGGGAACTTGAGGAAGTTCCTGTGAAGCACCTATTGTCTCCAGAAGAAACCGAGTGCGAGAATATTTTCACATCTACTGTGACTCGCGATGACGTAGGTCGTTATACTGTTGCGCTGCCGTTCTGCAAGGATCCCTCTGAACTAGGGAACTCGCGCGGCGTCGCTCACCGCCGGTTTTTGTCGCTCGAGCGTAAACTTCGTCAATCACCAACCGTACGTGAAAATTACAGTAAGGTTATTCAGGATTATTTAGATAACGGTTATCTTAGTCTCGTTGATGACTCTAAGTTGTCTATGGATGGTTATTACATACCACATCACGCAGAAGTTCGACATGACAAACCGATATCACGTATTGTGTTAGACGCGAGCGCTAAAACCCACACTGGTCTTTCGCTCAATGATATTTTACATATTGGTCCCAATTTACAGGCAGACCTGTTTTTATTATTATTAAATTTAAGACTATTTCCTATCGCAATGAACGCTGATATAAATACTCACCGCAAATCGCTTGAGTTTGATGTTGGCAGTCATGTCGCAAAGGTTTTAGGTCTCTCGTGGGAGCCGTGTGGAGATAATTTTTATTTCACATCCACCTTGGTAGACGAGAAGTGCACTAAGAGAAATATACTCTCTATAGTTGCGCGACTATTTGACGTGCTCGGGTTGGTGCCACCTGTGATACTCTACGCCAAGTTGTTAATTAAGGAACTTTGGCTTAGTAAGAGTGATTGGGATGACCCTGCTCCAGAGCATATACGCTCACGCTTTTCCGCTCTCGTTCAAGAATTAAAATTGCTTGACACATTAAAAATTCCGCAACATATAGGTGTCGAAGTTGATTGCGAATTACGTCTTGTCGCATTTTGGGATGCTAGCCTGAATGGCATGGGATGTGTTATTTATGCACATTGTACCTACCCATCTGGCATTCAAACTCGCGTTTTGTGTGCGAAATCAAAGGTCACTTCGACAAAGATTACTACGCTTGCTCGATTAGAGTTATGTGCTATTTTGCTTATGTCAAAGTTAATAAGAACTGTACGTGATTCTTATGCATTACGCATTCTCGTCACTGACATTTACGCCTTTTCTGATTCCACGATTGCCTTATCTTGGGTTCACTCGTCACCACATCGGTGGTCGATTTTTGTTAGCAACCGGGTTGCTCAGTGTCAAGAAAACTTGAACGCTGAACATTTTTATCACGTCGCCGGAGCCATTAACCCGAGTGATTGTCTATCACTCGGCATGCTCCCCTCGCAACTTTTGACTTACGATTTGTGGTGGAACGGTCCAGCATGGATCCGCGGCCCCCCTGATGAATGGCCTATTAAGTCATTCTCTCCCGCACATTTCTTAATGACTACACCGTTGCAATACTTACCCTCGGCTGATCTATCAGATCAACGAATTAGTTTGGTAGATCGAAACGTAGAGTATTTGCACGCGTTGCAAGTCAGACAAAAATGGGCTACTCCCGACAAACCAGTAGAAATCGGCACCGTTGTTCTTCTAGAGCAGGAAAATTCTGCTCCGTTGAATTGGCCGTTAGGAGTCATTACTGACGTGTTCAGAGGCTCTGATGACGTGGTTCGCGTAGCAATGGTTGAAACGCGTACTGGTACTTACAAACGCGCTGTAACCAAATTGTATCCTATCCCAACGCAATAACTTACAACGCTAAATAGAATCTTAAACTTTAATTTTTAAGTCAAACTTTAAACATACTTTAGATAGAATATTGTTAGTCTAAGTTGTTATTTTAGCTATGTGTATTATTATGTTATACAAATTCACTATGGGCTCTAATCAGCCAGTGTTCGCTTGTTTGTTTCGTAACATCTTGCGATGTTCCAAAGCCGGGTGCATGGTGGAGCGCTTATGTACTTTCTTAATTATTTCCCACATAATTTAATTGTATTTCAATTTTTGTAATTTAAAAAACCGCTTTTGTGAACGAATAATGTTTGAGTATTGGCGCTCATTTGTTGACCACTTAGTGTTGAAGAAGGCCAATAGATGGCGCTGTGCACGGATTTTTCGAACTATGCTTTGAGAATGAAGTTTCTACGAGCGAGACTCTCAAGCGTCACGGCGTACGATCCCCCCCGCATTTTGATCAGTCTATAACTCGCCGCAGCACCGAACGGTGTCTATGACTCCGCCGCCGCACCAAACGGAAGTTGAGTAATTCAACTCCTCGTTTCTTTTTCTGTGTAATTCTATAAGTTCCTTTGGCCACATTCTCAAGTCAGTATAAGTGAAGTGTATCGGAAGAAAACGACAAATTCAAGAAAATCACCGGCCGGTCGAAATATACCTACCCACCAGCACGTGCCAGGAACCACGCCTGTCTGCAGCTGAATCCTCACGAGGTGGAACTCAGGTCAGTGCCGGTTCTCTTGCGTTTTCATTCATAGAAGCGGTCACATGTGTATTTTCTTTTCATTACAACCTAACTGCAGGTCACAGGTTCTTATACGCTCTGTGTGCAAACACACCAGTTGGTAGGACTATTTACACGTCCCACCACTGCCATTATAGCTTTAGACTCGATTATACCTAGGCCATTGATATCCTCTTATACCACAAGACATACAAGCATAACATTTGATTTATGGTTTTAAAAGTACGTCAAAACTATGAGTATAATATAATTTATTTGGCAAATTAAATCAAAGAATAATGTCATGAGTATATGGGAGATAGAAAATGTAATAAACTGCATATGGTATAGAAGAGTAGTCACGTGTCAGCTTTGTATCCCATGGTGAATGTTTGTTGAGGTTCATGAAAAGAAAATTGAAAGAATGATTGTGATTATTCAAGGATGCTAGGACGTTCCCCATCTGTTACTTAGCAAGAGATAAAGAGACTGTGAATTGTTGACTACGTATACGCAAGTCCAACATGGCTGCTGTAACTTCGACATTTCAATAAAGCCCTTATAACAGCTAGTTAAGCAAAGCTTACTTTGAATCTTGACAGCCTCCGTGGTGTAGCGGTAGTGAACGTTACGCAAGAGGTGCGGGTTCGATCCCCGCTCAATGCTAATATTTGTAGGCATGAATATGGCTATTTGCACTAGTCTAGGTATTTCTATGTATATGTATGTATTTAAAAAATATAACAAAAGTATCTAAGTAAGTTCATCCGCATTCTAGATTCCATAACATAAGCTAGTTAAGCTATGAACTAGCTATGCTATGGTCTAGATGATGGCGTTGTGTGGAATGTTGTGGAATATTTATTATTTACTAGCTTTTGCCCGTGGCTCCGCCCGCGTGGATGTCGGTTATCGCGACCAAACATAGCCTATGTCCTTTCTCAAGGTCTAATCTACCCCTATACCAAATTTCATCAAAATCGGTTCAGTGGTTTAGGCGTGAAAGCGTAACATACAGACAGACAGACAGAGTTACTTTCGCATTTATAATATTATTAGTATAATTAGTATATTAGTACCTATATTAGTATGGGTTTAAGTATGGGTTTATTATATTAAGCTTAAACGTAGAATTTTGTATAGTACTATATTATACTTTTTGTTTTTTTTTCGTGCGGAAATCCCCTCGGATACCCCCCCTGCCGGAGCTGGAAGGGGAGGTTATGTAACCGACTAAAACCGCACGCCGACTGTGGGTCGTGATGAGTCTAACGGATTGCCTCGCTTCGACCGAGGGTGACTTTAAAGAGTTAAGGAAATAATTTTGTCACCGCATTCCTAACAGAAACGCCCAAGTAATTTCACACAAAATATGGTCCAATGTTACGAACATCGTGAAACATTGACTAATTAGATCATAAATTGTAGCTTGCCAGTATCTTCACAAAATGTTACTTCAATTTAAGTGCACGTATTTCCCATTAACAACTCAGCATATTTCAACGACTTAAAACGTTTCATTTATTTATTTTGTGTGTCTGTTTGCATGTAACTTTTCTTCTTCATGAACTCATTAGGTATATAATTTACTTTTTTACGATACGTTTAGCCTATATCAAACTGGTGCTCCTGCTTTAATGGAACATTGCAATATTGTGAGGCATAATGATTAAATTGTTAAACTTCTAGTAAAGAACCTCAAAATCAGTAAAAAACCTCAAAATTGCTTGTATTGTTTACTTGAGACTTTTCTCAATTATTGTTTTATATTAAGTTAAAAATATTTAGGTAATTCATTAGTTAGTTTTTACAGAATAAATAGGTATTTCACACCAGTGAGTATACCGCAGAATAGATAACAGTACTAAATGATATTGCGTAAACTATTAACTCTACTGGCATACTAAGTCTATTCTATTACGCTTTTAGTTGAAATTACGAGAAGCGTTATAGCACATCGACCTTATTTATAGAAATGGAACAGCTTAAAAAGCATTAATTTCGTATAAGTACAAGTACTCTCATAGTAATGTTCATATATATATTTCATGAACATGAATATCATACATTTCATTGTACATTATAATATTATAATATTGAAATAAATCGATTTATTAAGTAATCGTTTAACAATCCATGTCCATGTCTGTCTGTCTGTCTGCAGGTTATGCTTTCACGCCTAAACCACTGAACCGATTTTAATGAAATTTGCTATAGGGGTAGATTAGACCATGAGAAAGGACATAGGCTATGTTTGGTCGCGATAACCGATATCCACGCGGGCGGAGTCACTGGTAAAAACTTGTACTATTATAATCCATACTAATATTATAAATGCGAAAGTAACTCTGTCTGTCTCTATGTTACGCTTTTACGCCTAACCACTGAACTGATTTTGATGAAATTTGGTATAAGGGTAGATTTGACCATGAAAAAGGACATAGGCTATGTTGGGTCGCGATAACCAACATCCACGCGGGCGGAGTCGCGGGCAAAAGTTAGTAATATTATAATGTTGCAATAAATTGATTTATTAAGTAATCGTTCAACAATAACGGACAAGAAAGCGCTCCAGTAAGGGTTCTGTTTTTCCTTTTGAGGTACGGAACACGAAAAAAGAATCAAATTAAATAATGTATTTCCAGTTTACATACCTACAAGCCAAAACCCATTGTTTAAAATCATTACCCATTTTCAAAAACATAAAATACTGTTATCCAATAAATGGCATGGATGTTGATTACGGCTCAGTACACTGCCGGCCAATCAGTGATCACATATCGCGACACGCTTCCGAAACAAAATGGCTTCTGATAATCCGCTGCGGCAAAATGTCAACTTTATTTTTGGTTTATGAATATCACTAAAGCAGGACTTTATTCGTTATTTGTTCAGAAATTGTGAATGTTAAACGTTTTTTTAATGGATTTTATATTTGTGAGTCAATATGAAACAAGGGCCTTTCTATGGGCCTGACAATGGTTCAACAAAAACATGCCGATGTGAGCTTTAATTACTTTGTGATTTGCATAACAGAAGTATAACGTACTTGTGTTCAACTTTGCATAATATGTTTTTAAGATTCCGTGATAACAGTTGTACACTTTTTTTTTTTTTTAACCGTGGGGGAAAATCCTTCATGGATGTTATGCCGGACTCCTACCGACTAAAAACCCCCACGGTATCGCCCAGAAGCCTATGGATGGGGGCCCCGGGCAAGCCCTCGGAAGGATGTCCCAGGACTCCCATCAGACCTACGGCTACAATTGCGGCCTCGCCTTGGGGGTGGTTCGGGTGCTATCCCGCGTCTATGGGGGGTTTTCGGGTGTTATCCGCCTTCCGGCTCTTCCTCCTCCACTTCGCATGATCTTGTGCGTCCAAGGCAGTGAGACGGTTTGGACGCATGTCGCCCTCCGCGACGCCAAGTCGGCACTTTTTGGGCCTACCCCTTCTACCTGGACCCGGTGGGGGCGCCATTGCCAGGCATTTGTTACCCACGTAGCTGGGCGGTTGCCGCAAGACGTGGCCGCAGCAGGCGGCTCTCTTACATTTTATCTATTTATATTGGTAATAAACTAATAACCATACAGAACAAAACTGTTGTTGGTGCTCAAAAGTCTTAACATTCAAATCAATTCCAGTTCAATTAAAATTTCAGTTGCATTGTGGTGTAGGAGCACATATTTTAAAATGTCTTACGGATCTTATCGGACAGCTTACGAAATCACGTACCTAAAACAATAGAAGAGTCATTACGGCAGCGATTATTAGATTGATTACTAAAATACTTCTAAAATGTCTCTAATTGTACCTTTTAGTTTAAGTACTCACCCTAACCCCCAATACATTACCCTGAAGCAGAATAAAAAATGTTTTAGTGCAAAACATAAAAATTAATAGAAAAGTTTTTCTCTGGACAGTGATTTACAGCGCTTTGATTGTCGATGAAAAGTCAAATAAATATTTATGTTGTGCTGTTATGCGACGCATGAAGTGTAATACGACGACGTCGAAACACATAAATCTGGAAGGGACATGTCGATATATTTCACCCATGAGTTTTATTCCCGATATAAAAAATGTTTTTATATTTTTATTAAGCAGTCTCGGAAGAATTATTGAAGCATGAAGTTGTAAAATGTGTTAAACCTTTTGTTTTAGTAGAAAAAAGTTGCCCAACGCAAACGATCCGGAAGGGCTTATCCCTTTCCCTATCAGAACTGTTAAGCTTACTTACCCACTCTAGTATTTTGTTTTTCGGAGATGTAGGGTAAGTTTGATATGATGCATTTTAAGCGGAGCGTGAAAATGTTTAAGTTGACGACCTCAACAGGCACTTTTTCACCACCATTTTTGATCAATCGGGAATACTTACCTTATCTCCTGAACTTCAGCTTTTTGCCATCTAACGTGGTTCAGTCAATTGACGGACTAAATAAATATTCATAAAAATCTCACATAATTTAACGATATCGATCGATCAATGCGTTACACGGCCACAACGTGGGTAACACTGAATGGGCGGGTGGAAGAAAAATGGTGTTACTATTACTGTAAACAATAGAATAATATATCCATCTTACTTTTACTATTCCTGCAATGATGCAAGTATATATGAAAAATATATAGGAACAGCATTAGGTTGTGGAAGTCAAGTAACAGTCACTTCACGGACAATATCGAATTTCAAAGTCAACTTCAACTGTGTTGGGAAGGGCTGAATATATTATCTAAAATGTTATTGTATGCTTTCAAATGGAGAATCATGATATCCTTAATACCACATCACATTGTAGCCAATTTTCACACTAAATTAATTTGAATTTGATTTGAAATTAAAATTAGAAAAATAAAAGCTAGTTCTAAGTTAGTAAGTTCTTTAATTTAAGCAAACAAACTTAGAAAATACAACATCAATCAGAACAATTCATGAAAGAAGATACAAATAAACTCAATATAACAACTGATTGGGAATAGAACACCCAACAATTAATTAAACGAGTAAATTCTTACGTTTATTAACCAAATAACTCTATTATAGACGTCTATCGTGTTACAGTGGGCTATGAAGCTGGGGAATATTTTTCGGGAAATCGCATCAATGCACGCAATGAACCTAGAAGTACAAAACGAATGGTTAACACTAGGTGAATTTGTATTCCCATAGCCTTAAAATGGCGTACCTTAATATACGACTGGTCACCGGCTCTCCTTAAATTCTATCTCAATGCATTCCAGTTGACCCTCCCCGACCAAAGCAATCTTGTCAGATGGGGAAAAGCCACAGATAAAACATGTAACTCATGTGGTGAAGCAATTGGTACTGCTAGGCACCTACTGGTGGGTTGTAGGACGCTATTAGACCGGGGTCATTACTCGCGCCGACATGATAAGGTATTAGAAATCGTACGTGAGGCGGTAAGTTTGGCGGTAGCTAGAGCGAAAAAGGGTTTAACCACAAACCAAAGAAATGACGTCGCGTTTGTAAAGGAAGGCTGCTCAAAAAAGACAAATCAAAAGCCGTACTCAATTTTGATAGCAGCCGCTGACTGGACATTACTCGCAGATTCGTATGAGAAACACTATAAAATACCGGAGGATGTTTGTGCCTCGTCATCCAGACACGATATATTCCTATTTTCAAAACAGCAAAAGTGTGCAGTACTAGTAGAACTCACAGTACCGTGGGAAACTAACATACCTAAAGACCACGCTATAAAAATAAACAAATACTTTGACCTGACCAACGAGTTAACCAAAAATGGCTATGTGGTTAAACTCTACGCCGTGGAAGTAGGAGCAAGGGGAATTCCAGCTAAATCCCTGTATAACTTATTTAAAGACCTCGGATTGCCAAGAGCTTCAGTAAGCTCTTTACTCAAACGAATATCTAAAACGGCGATGATAGGATCTTACCAAATTTGGATAGGTAGAGGGGGGAACACGACCGACGGTGGAGGTGAGCGCTGATGCATCACAAGGTGGCCACCCTAAACCTACACCTGGGTCGCAAGTCCCAGGCGCCGTCACAGTGTTCCTCTCTGTACCACACCATGGACCCGGCGACCGCACGGTGAATCCATGGAATGCTAAGAACCGGATCTCTATTTATTTATTATCACAAATTGCAAATACAGGTAGATACATTGGATGTTAAGTTCTCATATTAAGTAACACTGTATTTAGCCTTGCAGCGTGCAATATTTTAACCTTAAAAACTAAGAAATTTCAATAATTAACAACAACAAACTAACAACCAAATCAACTGTAACTTATAAAATCATGCTAGTATAAATTACTATCTTGTAAATAATCATCCACAGAGTAGTAGCATTTCTCAAGTAACATTTTTTTAAGTAAGTTTTTTACAATTTGGATACAAGGTTCCTCAAGAATTAACTTTGGTAGATGATTATATATTCTGGGAGCCATACAGAAAATACTTTTGTTTAGGTATGATGTGGAGTTGATGGGAATACAAATTTTTAAATTATGTCTCATACTTTTCATCTTTTCGAACATATGGATATTTTTTTTCACAAATATAACAGTTTCTAAAATATAGATACAGGGTAGAGTCAGAATGCTTAATTTAATGAAAAAGGATCGACAACTATCAATTGTGTTTATATTGCAGATGGCCCTTATGCATTTCTTTTGGGCTTTAAATGCATATTCTACATTAGTAGAGTTACCCCAGAAAATTACACCATATTTTATAATTGGTGCGACATATCCATGATAGGCAGTCAGGACTGTGGACATGCTTGATGTTTTGGATAGCCTATAAAGAGCATATGAGTACTGGTTTATCTTCAGAGACAGACCCTCAATATGACTCTTCCAATTCAAATTATCGTCAATATTTAAGCCTAAAAATTTTGCTGTTTGAACCTGTTTAATGTTGTTGTTGTCATATTCTATATTAAAGTTTTCTAGTTTCTTGACCCTATTTCTGAACGTCATAACACTAGTCTTATCTATGTTAATTTTTACGTTATTCTGAGTTAACCATTCTATACTGATGGACAAAGTGTCATTTATTTCACGTTCAGTTTCTTGTTTATTTTTGGCATTGAATAAAATCGTGCTATCATCGGCAAAAAGTATAGTTTTATGCTGCAATATCTTAGGAAAATCATTGATGTAAATTATAAACAACAGTGGCCCCAACACCCTACTTTGTGGGACACCAAATACAACAGTCTGCTGCTCAGAAGAGTAATTCACTATTGTTTTTTTAATAGGACATAACCTATAGATTTGAGTGGACTGCTTTCGATCACTAATAATATGTTCCCCCTTACACCATAGGCATTCAGTTTGTTTAGCAAAATTTCATGATCTACATAATCGAAAGCTTTTGATAAGTCCATATAAAGAGCACATGCTTGATTTTTATTGTCGATTTCAGTCATTACTGTTTTAAGAAATTTATAAATAGCAATATTTATATCTTTATTTTTTCTAAAACCTGATTGTTCTTCTACTAATATGTTTTTGTTTTCAAAATAATTATACAGACACTCGTAAATCACTTTTTCAAATATTTTAGATATAACCGGAACTAAAGCAATAGGTCTGTAGCAGTTTATATCATGTTTATTGTCTTTCTTAAAAAGTGGTCTTATAACAGTTACTTTGAGCTCTGTCGGAAACACGCCATGAAATATGCACAGATTTATTATATGGCTCAAGACAAAAGACAATTTTATAGACACGTGTTTCGATATTTTAACAGATATATCATCGTAACCGGTGCTGTTAGTTGATTTAAGATTCATTATTATAGAGATATAAGACAATAAGAAAGCATCTTTCCCAAGAGCGATTAGTTGGTTCGAGTCCGACACACCCACCTCATACTAAGGTTGATTATAATGTAAATGATCTGTTTATTTCAGCCTTAGCATCGGCTTCTAAAAGATCAATAGGTAGCATAATGATTATAAAAGAGAGCCACATAGACCAAATTCTACATTTGCATGCATGTTTATATTAAGAAGATAAGAAAATAACAATCTTACCAACTACTAAAGTGACTACCTATATTGTAGAACATGATGTATTTCTTAGGAAAACTAGTTCACCAAACAAATAAAGCCGCTTTTTCCCATCTGCTAATCTATTTCCGTTTTTCCCCCACACATTCTATAGTAACGACTTTTTATCTCTCCCCAAGACCCATAACTCATGTTAGTGTCTTCCGACATCAGGATTAAGGTCTATCCTGAGGTTAAATATCGACTTGACAGGTGAGCTTTCTTTATCGCCGGAAAAGTATTGTAGATTATAATGAAGGATGTTTCCTATGGAGAGGTGCGTGTTTGTGGTCTATCGGTCAAGGGTTGTATGAACTTTTTATTTATGTATTATGATTCAGGAAAATTTTAATAATACAATAGTTATATAATTAAGTTTGTCATCTGCAGTGGTATTGCAGAAATCTAATGCAGTTTATAAAGTTATTTAATAATAAATTCTATGCAATGTTATTTGAATCATGTTATGTAATTAATTTATCGCCAAGTGTATCATTACGGTATATTATTGTTCTTTAAAGTTGTATTCAGTATAAAGCATTGATTTATAATGTTACTAGAGTAACGTATAAAGTAACATATCGTCATTTCTGTCATGACTGAGTAAGACTTAATGCCCGGTATAAAAGTTTCATGAATTTTAAAAATACTCCGAGTTCCGTCCACAAAATACTGTAGTCAGCAAAGTATGATTTATGATTCAGGTAGAACTGCGTCCAGTGATACTGTAAACTTCTTCCTTTTTTGAACTTGTTTTTGTTATTTTTAGTACTGCGGGTAAACAGATTTTATAACTGTTACTTTAGTAAAAACTTCTTCTTCTTCTGAGTTCAGTGGAAAAGTAAATCACACACGAAAGAAGGAGTAAAACGTTTGTTTTTTTAGTTACATATATTTTCGTTTCTTCCCTATCAATATCCCGATTTTTGTAATGATTGTGAGTACCCAAAAGTATCTAGGAAAACTTAAAACTTAAGACGAAATAAAATTTAAAAGAGCCCTTTTAAGTAGCTACTGGGTAAAATTCGGTTGTTTAAATATTAGGTAATAGTTTAATAAACATAGTGTAACAAATAATGTTATAACTTAGTTTCTCAGGCCTACCAACTTATATAGCACAGAAGACGGTGGCTGTTTTGTTCTACAATGGTTTATTAGCTACAATAATTCAATATCGTCCGAGCCATTAAACACAGGCACAGGCAGTGCGCGTCGAGCATTGGTAACCCAATGAAGCGCATCCACATTTAATGTATTTTTAATCTATATGTATCGTGTAACTGCACTAGCTACATGGTTTAACTTCTTTTTTACACATGCTATTTTGTTGTAATGTCGAAAAACTTTTAAAAGACGTTAATCCGGCGCAATATTGCTGAAAGTTCTACCGCTATTAAGCTACATTATATGATTTTCTTAGCCTTTCAGAAAGATTAATAATTGTTCATTGTAACAAAGAAACTTCATCATCTAGAAATACCTTTTACTTCAGTGATTACAATAAATAAAAGTAAATATTCTAAGATACTCTTTTTCGATTTTACCGATTTCAAGTCGATTTCATTAAACGTATTGTAAAGACTATAGAGTATTTAGAACATCATTATAATTAAAAAAGTTTCACAATAATTTTCTTGAAAAATAGTAGACTACGTATTTCTGTTTACACACACGGGTAAAAGCTGCGGGTAACAATTAGCATTACGTATTAAATATTAAATATTTCTAATAAAGTATAAGGTATAAAGCCTCTATATGAAAAAGAGGTTATGATAAGACTTTATTAAAACAAAATTGTTGAAACTGAGTCTCAAAACAAGGTAAGACAGCAATAGTTACATGGCACCAAAACCTGACAACAGCAAGACCTATTTTGTCAGTAATAATTTTTACAAACAAGTGAGAGAATTAAAAGTAAGCAGCTTACTTTCTTATTACGCTTTTCAAATTACAACTTCTAATGTTAACAAAATAAAAGGCGAAGTAAAGGTGGGAATTGAAACGCCTTCGTCGTTAAATATTGATATTGTCAGACGTTGAGAAGATCTTATTTATCGGCTCCCGGAGAAGAAATTCAATGTAAAATGGAGAGAGAATAGAGCTGGATTTCTGAAAAATACACTAGAACAGATTATTTGAAAACACTTCAGAGTACTAACAACAAGTATTATTTTGGATTTAAGATAAGTTTAACACTGTGAAAGCATTTCGGACAGTGCCATGTAGTGTTTAGTGGTTGTTAAATAATTAAACACTCTTAGTCCAATTTATGTAGTAATTGTGAAAATTTTTGGATATATTTTCTGCTCATAAGCGTTCAAACGGCTAAACGAATCAGCCTGAAATTTAGTTCAGAGATAGATTAGGCTCGGAAGTTACACATAGCGTACTTGCCTAAAATATACATTTTACTACTATATACAAAAAGGTTTCACATTTTTCACAAATTGCAGCAAGTATTTTACATTTCAACAATATCAATTTCAATCGTATCTTCGCTAGCATAATATTGTTGATAATTTCTACAAAAACATTTCGTTTACTCAAATTATTTAAAACCAAATAGCTCTGTTACCAAAGCATTCCCTTTTAATGGCCGATAAAAGAACATTAACGTTTTGTTAATGGCTTTTAAATTAATTGCAATCAGATGAATCTCGTGGAATTTGAAAAGAGAACTTAAATATAATATTTGTCATTTACGAGTAGATCATCAAACCTTTTTACAATTAAAAGTTACTTAAAATATCGAGAGTTATGAATTTAATAAATACAATTGACAGCAATGACTTATTCATTACTTTATGTTTTGAGGTTGGATTTCAAATGATTTTATCCGATGTTCATTTTATTATTATACTAGTTCTTAATTATGTAATGGATGGAGTGGAGTGATTTTATTGCAACTTGGCCCTTACACCAAGAGCTGGACAAGGATACAAGATACATTTAATATACATATTTCGTTAATATATTGTATATATGTATAGTGTTTGTGAACATAATATTGACTAAACATAATATCTACGTGAAGGAAACTAAACGAAACAGCTAGCTAGGTAGTTATACAAATATTGTAAAAAAAAAGTTATAATGTTTATAATTTATAATGTTTTTAAGTGTGAAGAGTTTATTTTAAAACTATTTTTTTTTAACACAAGCACTGCTGACTGCACTTTCGCCACATTTTTGGTATCGTGTAATAGGGGTGAGGAGCCTATATATTTATGAGTTATGAAACTACGTACATCCTGAGTAATAATTTTTTTTTATACAGGACACGTCAATTTGACTTCACCTCGCCTGATGTTAAGCTAAAGGCAAAGTCTCGGAAAGAGGGTCACCATCGTAAACATTTACCATGTTAACAGTGGTGGCACTCAGCTTGACGGCCTCATTAGATGCCTTTTCACGCCCCGCTTAAAGGACCCGGGACTGTAGGAAGAAGGAAACACGTGAGCTGGCAGGGAATTCCAGGTCTTAGTGGTGCGGCATAGGAATGAGTCACTGAAACGCTTCTAGCAGGTATACTCTGCACCGTAAATGGATGGCATCTTAGCCCTGCACGTGTCGTCCTGTGAAGGAAAGGGGAGGCTGGGACTAATTGGAAGAGCTCGTCAGAACATTCACCATCACGTCAGAACATTATGTCCAGGCTATAAATTTAAGTACGGGCATCATGGATTAGAAGTTGAAAATATTATTCAGGGAAAATGTAGCATCCCAATGGTAAAAGAATTCTTTAAATGGGTAGTTTTGACAATTCAGATGTAGAGAGAAGAGGAATGTTACCTATTGAATAGTTCAAATAACAATTTTTGCTAGTTCAGTATAATTTCAGCAACAACCAAGCTAAACGTTCAAAGACTGTAAGTAAGAAATGCTCTATACAACTCATAAATCCAACATGTGACAGTTCATTCGAACGTGAAATCAATGCCTACGTCACTAACTATAGCCAACTCTATTCCTCAAAGTCATTCGTGACGTTAGCGACGTGTTAGCTTCACGTGTTACACCTAAGAATAACTTACAGGCCTTCATGTCAGGAGCAGGCGGATATAATCTTTGAACAGTTTGCCAAAATATTATTAAGTAACCCAGCAGTTATTTTATCATATTGTAACGGAAGTCTAAACCATTCGGCACCGCTGATATTTTGATAATGGTGTTCGAAATTAGTCTTCTAATGCTCAAATCAAATGACTGGTATCATGTTACGTCATATTCGTTAAAATATTATGTATGATGATATACATACCTATACCTGGGTTACCATTGAATCGTAGCTTAGTAGTTAAGGAGTCGGCCTTACGATCGAGAGGTCCCGTGTTCGAATGCTGGCCATTACACTACCGATCTGGGCCTCGATTCTACTAAAGCAAAACTATAGTCAAACCACAGAGATTGCAAAAAGCGGCAATAAATTATAGACTATAAAGCGATGCATTTAAAGTTCAATAGTAAATAACGGTTAACAGAGTGAATAAAAGAGTGTAATGAAACTTTTGTCATTTAATTTTGGACCTTAGTTTATAGACATAAATGGTGGAGCGCTTATGTACTTTCTTAATTATTTCCCACATAATTTAATTGTATTTCAATTTTTGTAATTTAAAAAACCGCTTTTGTGAACGAATAATGTTTGAGTATTGGCGCTCATTTGTTGACCACTTAGTGTTGAAGAAGGCCAATAGATGGCGCTGTGCACGGATTTTTCGAACTATGCTTTGAGAATGAAGTTTCTACGAGCGAGACTCTCAAGCTTCACGGCAGACGATCTACCCGCTCATATTTTTTAACAGTCGCTGACTCGCCGCCGCTACGAACGGAAGTTGAGTAATTCAACTCCTCGTTTCTTTTTCTGTGTAATTCTATAAGTTCCTTTGGCCACATTCTCAAGTCAGTATAAGTGAAGTGTATCGGAAGAAAACGACAAATTCAAGAAAATCACCGGCCGGTCGAAACATACCTACCCACCAGCACGTGCCAGGAACCACGCCTGTCTGCAGCTGAATCCTCACGAGGTGGAACTCAGGTCAGTGCCGGTTCTCTTGCGTTTTCTTTCATAGAAGCGGTCACATGTGTATTTTCTTTCTATTACAACCTAACTGCAGGTCATAGGTACTTATACGCTCTGTGTGCAAACACACCAGTGGTCGGACTATTTACAAGTCCCACCAATAAAGTCTAAACTTGAATGCCGCTTTTTGCAATCTCTGTGGTTTGACAATAGTTTTACTTTAGGAGAATCGAGGACCAGAACCTCCTCCTCCTCTCAATACTCCTAGCACAAGCAATTTAGCTTAGTTAGAGGGGTTAGAGGGAATATTAGTCATTTCGGTTCTAACATTCTTTAAAAAAAAGCCTAAAAGCGAATTTGCCTAGGTGTAGGTGGCTAGGGGTATTGAGAGTTATAATGTCAGTTAAACATTTACATGAACAGTTTTGGTAAACCAAGAGCGTTTCCCCGTAGTCGAAAATGACAGTACTACCCTTGAGCCTAAAACTTTAGGGGCTCCTAACGGTAAACTAACCAGGCTTAAGAGATTTGTGGTGCTAATCTTGTAGTAACCAATAAAGGTCGACAGAACGATGAAGCCCACAAACTCGGCGGGAAATTAGGACCCATATTTTAGGTATGAAACCCACCACAAGATTCAATACTTGATTTCATAATTCTTAAGATATTTCTATTGTGGGTATAATTTAAATCCATACTAATATTATAAATGCGAAAGTAACTCGGTCTGTCTGTATGTTACGCTTTCACGCCTTAACCACTGAACCGATTTGGAAGAAATTTGGTATAGTGGTAGATTAGACCATGAGAAAGGACATAGGCTGTTTGGTCGCTATAACCGACATCCACGCTGGGGGAGCCGCGGGCAAAAGCTAGTTCATAATATAGCGTAAATCTCATGAAGAGTTATTCAATGTCTGATACGATTCAGTTTTTGAAATAAAGTAAATAGTAGTGAAGACTTGATTACATTTAGAAATAAATAAACACCTTGAGGCTACATATAATATAATACTACTGCAAAAAAACTCCTAAAGCAAACGTCGTAAAGTATCATCTTATACTGTAATAATGTATATGACAAAAGCAGCTTGATGGACACCTCTATAAACCAAGGGATTTCGTGTTTATTGCCCTTCTTGGCTTAAATGTTATGACTGACAAACGATATGGCTAACATTATTATGTTATATGGACAGTAATCTAATAATGTAGGGCACAAAATTAACTGTATTACGTTATGTCACATCGTTAGGTTAAAAGGTTAAAAATAAATCTAGGACTATCTTCACATTTTAAAAACATTACTATTGAAGTAATTATGAAAATTACTCTGTGTAGAGATCCGGTTCTTAGCATTCCATGGATTCACCGTGCGGTCGCCGGGTCCATGGCGTGGTACAGAGAGGAACACTGTGACGGCGCCTGGGACTTGCGACCCAGGTGTAGGCTTAGAGTGGCCGCCTTGTGATGCATTAGCGCTCACATCCACCGTCAGTCGTGTTCCCCCCTCTACCTATCCAAATTTGGTAAGATCCTATCAACGCCGTTTTAGATATTCGTTTGAGTAAAGAGCTTACTGAAGCTCTTGGAAATCCGAGGTCTTTAAATAAGTTATACAGGGATTTAGCTGGAATTCCCCTTGCTCCTAGTTCTACGGCGTAAAGTTCAACCACATAGCCATTTTTGGTTAACTCGTTGGTCAAGTCAAAGTATTTGTTTATTTTTATAGCGTGGTCTTTAGGTATGTTTGTTTCCCGCAGTACTGTGAGTTCTACTAGTACTGCACGCTTTTGCTGTTTCGAAAATAGAAATATATCGGGTCTGGATGACGAGGCACAAATTTTATAACTAGCACTGGAGCACGTAATCTAAATACCCTAAGAAAGTAGTTTAAATTAATAAATTATCACTAAAATTCATTCCGAAAACAATAAATTTGACGTCAGAACTCACTTAAATAAATTACTTTATTATGTACATAAAACAAAAGTGAAAAAATTATACTTGTCTTGTCAAATTTACTATCAAGTAAGAAATATTTTCCGTCTT
This sequence comes from Eilema sororculum, assembly GCA_914829495.1. Classification (NCBI taxonomy): domain Eukaryota; kingdom Metazoa; phylum Arthropoda; class Insecta; order Lepidoptera; family Erebidae; genus Eilema; species Eilema sororculum. The sequence continues at coordinate 5,368,646 of OU618556.1, forward strand.
CAACGCCAGATACCACGGAGCTATGAAGAAGAGCCGGTTCTGCATAAAATATATCGCTTATCTATGCTACAGTCGGCATTCGCGCAGACAGTCTTATGAACATACATTTTGTCACGTCAGGTGTATTCACACACATGATGTGTAGGTTAGAAAAGCAGCGGTTTGTTTAATATATTTTGATACTGAAAATTTACTACCTGTACCTACTTTAGGCAATAGTTTTGTAAAAAAAGATTAGATAGAGCAAAACTAGATAACATCGTCGCTTAGAAGGGTCTAAGGTTCTCGCATGCGTGTTAATAATGTGTTAAACTAACACAATATTATGTAATATATTAAACATACTGGCGTATTTTGTCTCTTAAATCAGTAGTTGAATACTTAGCATGGTTATCATATTTATACGATTTTTTTACTTTTATTTATTTTCACTATTTATTTTTGGCAGTTTAGGTCAGTCAGGTTCTCAAGGATATCCTCTCTACCTAGTTCCCCGGCCACAAAGGCACATAATATGATGATAATATGAAACGCCAATTGGTTCGAGTCTGACAAATTCACTATACATAATGGTACTAGTGAAGTGAAGCTCAAGATGGTTTCCGCCCGCGGTTCTGGATCATGATAACTACAAAAATGTGATGTAGGTATGCCCGTCTAGCTTACCCATATAACAAAGAGTAATTCTAATAAAATAATCAAATCTGAATTCGCCCCTTTTATCGCCCTACACCGTTAGAATATATTACAGTGCCGCGGGAATGTAAACCAAGTTGTTAGTAACTGAAAACTTATGGCTTTAATAATGCATGTTTTATATGCACCGTTATCGTACTTTGTTGCCGTAAGAAAAATGATGTTCTTAAATGTAACTGTTACAAAAAGTAAAGGGCGTTTTCACTGGACAAAAAATAGCTTAATTTCGTAAAAATGAAATGTATGATATTGGACATTATTTTCTTAAACAGTAAAGTTGTAGATGCTTAAAAGTAATAAATTTCATATACTATATTAAATTATTACAGACAGCTCAGAAAGATGGTTATCTTGAATACAATATGTTGTAAAGAAAACCTTTTAAAAGTCTAAAGAGGAGTACAAAAGGTTGTGTAGGCGATGCGATAACAATGTTTAGATTCCTGATTTTGGTGTCAGCGATGTAGTACACAAAATGACTAATGATATTACTTTGAAATAAATAATAATGAAAAAGAAAATTAAAGCCTAAGCATCCTTCTCGCCTACACATTCCATTGACAAAAGAGCTTTATCCAAAATGTGAATAATATATTTGTTCAAAATAAACAGTGATAATTTTAAATGAATGAAGCGAGAGTAGAATGTCAGGATCGTAGCAAATGGAGATCCATGATCTCTACCTACCCCTATGGGAAACAGGCGTGATTTTAACTTCGCTAAAGAATTCGAAAATTCTGTAAAAGCCATAGTGCCCAAATGTGCAACTCCACTTCTGGACCCTAGTTCATATGTCAAAGACGCAAATGTTACCATGTTGTTAAAAACCCCTACCCAGAAAGACATTTGTAAAATTATTCATAACATAAAAATCAATAAATCACCTGGAATGGACCGAATTAGACCAATTGACATTAAAATGATTCCAGAAAAAATATCTTATGCAATTGCAAAATTAATTAAAGAAAGTTTAAAGGTAAGCTCGTATCCAAACGAACTCAAGGCAGGTATAGTTAGACCTATTTATAAAAAAGGGGTTACTAATGAGTACAGCAACTACAGACCTATTACTATATTACCTATTATCGATAAAGTAGTTGAGAAATATATTTGTAACGAAATCCATAACTTTTATAAACAACACCAAATTCTGTCAGAAAACCAGTTTGGTTTCCAGCCCAAAAAAAGTACAAATCAGCTGCTCTCCTGCTTTACAGATTATGTAAACAGCAGGCTTGATAAGAAAGAACATGTTCTCATGGTCTTTATAGATTACAGCAAAGCATTCGACACGCTGAGGCATGACATACTAATACAGAAACTGGAACATAGTGGCATTCGCGGTCCTCTTCTAGATTGGTGTAGAGACTACCTTAAAGATCGATCTTACCACGTAAAGATAGAAGACGAACTAAGTGACCAAGTGAAGGTTGTGGGAGGAATAGCGCAGGGATCCGTTCTAGGGCCCCTCCACTACCTTGCCTATGTAAATGATATGAACAATATCATAAAAAACTGTGTGATTTATCAGTATGCTGACGACACATGTCTCATCTCAGCCGATCGTGATATAGCAGTTGCAATTAATAGACTACAAACGGACTTTACGCTGCTAACAAAATGGTCTCACGATGCAGGACTAGTTTTAAATGCGCAAAAAACTAATATGCTTCATGTGTCATCAGCATACAATAAAAGGGATACGGATGTTGATATCCGACTGGTTGCCCATGATCACGACTGTTTGCATGGTCGAAAAATCCGATGCAACTGTGAATGCATTAGCCAAGTATCTCAAATTACATACCTAGGAGTAACAATAGACAATAGATTCAATTGGTCTGCTCATATTGACAATGCGCCATTCTGGCAAAATTCTCCATCCTTAAATATAAAATACCCTTCCATACCTTGCTCGATATGTACACAGCCCTAGCGGAGAGTATTGTATTATATGGGCTCAGTAGTTACGGCCGCACATTTTCGTCATACCTACAAAAAATATACTCCCTACAACTTCGTCTGCTACAATCTATTGTACCAAAACATGTGCGTATCCAACTTAAATATGAGGATGAAAAACTATTTGAATATTGTAAAATAATACCTGTCTACGATAAGGTAAGAATGACGCTTACGATAGAAAATTATTTTAAATACAATAACAATTTGATAGAACACCCCATAACCACACGCCAAATAGTAAACAAAAGGTTAATTACTAAAACAGCCAACAACTACTACGGCACGCGAACTACGGACTACCTAGTACCTAGACTAATAAACGAAATACCGCTAGAAACCAGAAATAAAATAAATTCCCACAACATACAACGAATAGTAAAAAACATATACCTAACTAAAATTAAACAATAATCTAACTTGAACCCAGACCAAAATAATTATAATTTATTAAGTAAATAAAATAAAATAATAATAATAAAATTTAATATGTAATACAATTCATCTTTATTTTTAAATAAAATATTATAAATCTCATAAGTACCTACCTATTATATTATAAATAAAATTTAAATAAATATAATAATAAATAGTAATACCTAGTAATAAATAGTATTGTAGTTGGAGGTATATTGAAATACATATACCTACAATGTATCTATTATAATTTATACTATCTGTGCTAGTACTGCTAGTACGAATTGTGAATCATGCTGTACCTCTAGCGCGTCTAGGCTCTTAGCGAATGTATAAGCGTAAACAAAAACCGGTTTACATTCAAAAGACTTGCGCACCTACCTACTCTGCACTGACTATTTAATGTCATTGGTGAAACTTGTATATGTTTTTATTGATATGTATGTACCTAGTTATTATTGTTTTATATAAATTGTATGCAAGCATGTAACCGCTGAACGTGTCAGACGGACTACTCACCGGCTGACCCAGCAGAGAGATGCACGAGCTCTATGGGATCCCAGGGCGCCTTTTGACAGAGCAGAAAAGTGTGCGTGCGTGTGGGAGACCAGGGAGACTTCAGAGAAAACCACTATTACCTCTGTTGTACATACATATATTACTGAGAGATAAAATTATACAAAAGAGGATTACAGACAATAGAGTTACATATAGAAATACAAAAATGAGTATGTCTTCACCAGCTGCACCACGGTGACCTGCTTGCAGTAGGTAGCCAGAGTGTTATGGCTAGTAGTTGTAGTACACCTCGGTCAACCCACCGTTGACACAGTTATTTCTTGCAGGGTGAAGTGATATAGATATATAGGAAAGTTACATAAATTTAATAGAGAAAAAGGGAATACGTGACCCCGGTTGTCGGCCTGCTCGGCGTCTGCGCACGTCTCTTGCCGCACTCTCGACCAGCCAAGGTGCTTCACGTCGAGGTTACAGGCTTGCGCCGACAGCGGTTGGGAACTCGACCACAGAACACGCTGAGAAGGGGTTTGAGGACCAAGGTGTCCTCTAATCCCGTACTAGGAACCCTAAGAACGAAATAACACTAAGAATCGTCTAGATTGCAGAAGGCTGTCGATAAATACAAGTAAAAACACTTACCAAAAACTGGGCAACAAAGAATTTAGTTAAGTATAAAGTATTTTCCAAGACACAGCAATACAAACGTTCCAGTCACAATTCAGAGAGTAAAAAGGATTTATATTTAGCCGGGGCCGCAGTTTTATACCCCTATCATTGGAAGGTTCTCGAACACACTTTTTTTTTAAGTTAATTTAGTGCGAACGATGATCAAAAACACCAAATCACGGTCGAAATCCTAACAACTTTAATATCACCCAGCTAAGTAGGAATCAAACAAAGTACAGCAACCTTTTGACTTGGTTGGATCATACTCACATTCTTTCCTTGAATACAACGGTTCTGAGCACGCAGAATTTGAACCTGTTTAATTTAACTGAGGAAATTTAATTTTAACCTAAATGAGATAGCCTATAATTAAACAATTAATTTTCCCATTTAGGTGCTATGAGTATTTCTAATTTCATATAATTAAAACATAAAAGAAATCGAACGCCATCTAGTGCTTAGCTAGTACAAAAGTTCCTACACCGAGGCACCGACTAACTGATGTGAGTACCACTGAGACTGCCATAGGTGGCGCTAGTAGTAATCAAATTACAGTAGATAAAATCTAATGTTACACCACCCCTTCCCTCACAGTATTCCCTGCGTAGTATGCGCAGGGAATATCAGCGACAGGATCTCAACTGAGAGATATCAAAATAACTTCCAAAACTCGCGATGACCACACTAGTTGTGAAGACCACGAACTCCAACCAAACAACCACGAACCTAACAGCTAACTAAAGAAACCAAACAAAATCACATTACTAAGCCAAGCACTCTAGAAGTGTCACCCTATTAACTGCCCGGATCACTGTATGCCCTTCATATAGGTTAGTGAGTAGGCTTAGGGTGGAAAGATACCGAACGAAGCACAGTGGCACTCCCACGATCAGCCGAGTGACAGAGAGACGGCACCGACAGAAGAAGGAGAAGGATCAGAAGGCTGTTCCTCCTCACTGTACTTCAAAATATCCTTAATGTGATAAACTCCCAGATCCTTACCATCCAAATCCGACAGTTCATATACTAAAGGCGAGCGTTTGGCGGTTACAATGCATTTCATAAATTTAGGCGCCAGCTTCGCAGTAAAGTTCTTGGCCTTGTTAGACAAATAGAAGGTTCTTTTGTACACAATCTGTCCCACTTTCAGTTCCACATGCCTTTTTCTGAGGTTGTAGTATTTTTCGTTACGCCGGTGAGCAACATCTAAGTGTTTTCTCACCTGGTCGTAGATACGATGTAATTCCTTCAACCTCTCACCAAAGGACACTGGACTATCAATGGAGACAGTGTTAGGATGGCAAGGAATCTCTTCCTGCCTATAAAGAACTCCATCCCCAATGAATTCCCTACCGTGAACAAGAAAATACGGACTGAAATGAGTGGCTTCGCTCACAGCAGTGTTTAGAGCACACTGGAGTTCTACGAGGTTCTCGTCCCATTTCTTGTGGTGCGACTTCACGTAGCAAGAAATTCCCTGAACCACGTTGCGAATAGCTCGTTCTGCCTGGTTGGTCTGCGCGTGGTATCTGGGGTTATAATAAATGTTAGGCACATTGTACTTAAGTAGTAAGTCCTTAAATTGTTTACTCACAAATTGTGGGCCATTATCCATATAAATGGTTTTGCATACCCCGTGGACTAGGAAAACATTCTTTTCTATGAATCTCGCGACTGCAACGCCTGTAGCCATCCGTATAGGACTCAACATGACAAATTTGCTAAAGTAGTCCGAGACCACAATCAAGTGAACATTTCCCTTGCTGGAAGTAGGAAATGGACCCAGTAAGTCAACAGAGATGGCCTCAAACGGTCTAGACACCCGCTTTGGATTACCCATGAGGCCAGGGCGAGATGTGTTCACAGGTTTGTACTGCTTACATGTCTCGCATTTGCCTACATATTCCTTAACGCTCTCGTACATCTTAGGCCAATAATAGTTGAGAGCGAGGCGTTTATGGGTTTTCCATACGCCACCATGGGGACTGAGTATGTCGTCATGGTACTTGGTGAGCAGGGGCAACCTGTCCTCCAACGGTACCACCAGCTTCCAATCAAAATCAGAGGTCAGAGAGTATTTATTTTTTGATAATCTGAAAAGACGGTTATCACGTATATCAAAGTTGGGAAAATGCCTAGGGTTCTTTTTCACACTGTTCAGAGTGTGGAGATACCAAGAGTCCTTAGTAACGCTGGTGTCGATTGTGTCAATTTGAATTCGTGAAAGAGCATCAGGTACCACATGGTCCTTACCCTTTCGATGTTCTATATCGAAGTCAAACTGACTCAACCTCATGCTCCAGCGCGCAAGGCGGCCTGTCGGATTCTTCAGTTTGTGGAACCACAGGAGTGAGGCGTGGTCAGTAACCACAGTGCATTTCTGTCCTTCCACGTACTGCCTGAACTGTTCCAAAGCAAAGATCACAGCCAGGAGTTCTCGCTCAGTGGTACTGTAGTTGACTTCGTTCTTGTTGAGTGAACGACTACAATATGCGACAGGGTGCTCCACTCCCTCATGTGTCTGCGTCAGTACAGCAGCCACAGAGAAGGATGACGCGTCGCTGAGAATCCTAAAAGGTAGTGAGTAATCAGGCATTTTCAAAATAGGAGCGGTGACCAAAGCGGCTTTCAGCAGATTGAAAGACTCTTCAGCTTCACGCGACCACTCAAAATTTATATTCTTAGAAGTTAATTTACATAAGGGTTTACTAATCTTAGAAAAATTATTCACGAAACGCCGATACCACCCAGCCATACCCAGGAATCTTTTCACCTCCTTAGCGTTGGAAGGTGTAGGATAGTTGAGAATGACATCAACTTTACCTGGGTCTGTCCGCAGGCCATGCTTGTCGACAAAATACCCGAGGTACTTCAATTCGCTACGACAGAACTGCGATTTTCGCATGTTGATCGTGAGACCCGCATCCTTAAGGCGCTGATAGACTCTATTTAAGAGGTCCACATGCTCCTCAAAGGTGCTGGCCACAACGATTATGTCGTCTTGAAAGGAGAACACTCGGTTATCGAACTCTGGGCCAAATAGACGGTCCATGAGGCGTTGCATCGAGGCGGAAGCACCTACAAGTCCGAAGCACATCACGTTGTAGTGAAAAAGGCCTCGCCTGGGGACAGTGAAGGCGGTCTTCTCGGCGGATTGGGGCGAATCAAACGGAATCTGCCAATACGCCGCACTTAAATCAATAGAAGACAAATATTTTGCATTATTGAGATGGTCTAAAATTTGGTTGATGTAAGGTAACGGATACGCATCGCTTTTAGAAACAGAATTGAGCTTCCGAGAATCAAGGCACAATCTCAGGTCTCCGTTCGCTTTCTCCACCATCACCACTGGTGAGTTCCATGCGGACTGAGACGGGGTCACTACTCCCATCTCCAGCATCCGATCTAGTTCCTCTTCCAGGGCTTTCTGCTTCAGGGGAGAGAGCGGGTAATACCGTTGCTTGATTGGCTTACTATCGCCCGTATCTATAGTATGATGCGCCAGAGATGTTCGACCTAGACCCACCTTGTCCGTGTTGATGGTATCAAATTTCTCAATAATGCTGTTAATTACCCGCTTCTGATCAGCGGTTAAATTGTTGTAATCCTCTAGACCACTGTTAAGAGACAGAGATTCTACCGGATTACAGTCACTAAAGTTGGAGAGATTGATATTCTGAGAGATCAATCTATCCCCTAATTGAAATTGTTGCCAGAAGTCTACTCCAAATATCATAGCAGTAGTGATTTCTGGAACAACATAGAACTTAATAACTCTGACAGCAGAATTATATTCAATAGGCAGAGAGATACAGCCCAGACATGGCAAATGAGAGCCATCTGCTGTAGTTAAACTAAAGTTAGGGCTGATGCTTCCAAGCTCAAACCCTAATTCCAAGAAAGTGTGGTGCGCTCCCTTACCCAGTACTGAGCAAGCTGCACCCGAATCAAGTAAACCTAGAACATTTAAGTTCAGGATCCTAACAACTAAATACGGTCTTATGTCATTATCCCGTTTGGTAAACAGGACCCTATCAGAGAATGCATCAGACAGAGAAGCTCGCTCCGAACCGAATGGTGATCTTTTAATAAGGCCCTGACTTACTCGTTTTTTGGCTTGGCATTACACTTCGGACACTCAGGCGATTTGACTCCCTTCTGTCCACACCGGAAGCACACCAATTCCCTTGACTGTGTACAGCCATATGCAGTGTGGCCGACTTCACCACAGCGGAAGCATCCTCGTTCGCTTGAGGTCGTAGGACCGGCCACGGCAGAGACCTGCTGGGAAGTTTTATGAACAGTTTTATTCTTAAAATGGTGTAAGTCCGAGGTGATCCCAAACTTATCTAACGCTGGTTCCTGGAATGCCTCTGCCCTAGCACGCGCAAGTTCTAGGCGCTTCCCCAATCGCTTCAGGTCGATTATCGAGTTTACCTCGTGAAGAGCCAATTCCTTCATATAATCGGGCCTAATATTATGCATCAGAATGTCCAGTTGTTCCTCACTGGGCATTTTGCACGTTAATCTCGAGAACATGGCCTGCATCGTAGAGATGTAGATGCCTAATGTTTCAGATCGGGCCTGTGTACGCTGCCTAATTTCATTTCTGAGACGGTAATCGTAGTCGGGAAGGTCGAAAGTCTCCCTCAGCTCATCCAACATGCCCTCATACGAGGTAAAGTTATTCTTGTTGGTGCGGAACCAAGATAAAGCCGGACCGTCCAATAGGTCAGAGAAAGCTGAGAGGATTTTATCCTTGGTGACTTCCCGAGCACACCTAAGCTCTTCCAGTCTCTCAATGAATACACGTACACACGCAGAGCCATCAAATTTTATATTAAAAGAGTTTAAATTTACGGGTCTATCCCTTATTACTAAATTACCACTAATTGTGTCAGAACTAGGCGCGTCACGTCGCCTCGAACGGTCCCCTCCCACCACAGGCGAGGTGTAACCTACGCGGTCACGATGAATAGGTTCAGTCTCTCTATCCGAACCCTCAGAGTCAGAGTCAGTATCTGATTCAGCCACAGACAGAATTTTAACCAAGCGGCCACGGATATCTAAAAGATCTGGACAGTCTATACCACACCTAGCTAACCTAGTGAGAAGGTAGTTCGCCCTCACTGCAACCTTAGTCCGACAATTACTATTTGAAACGACTTCACCTGAAGAGAGTGTCCCTTCCAGCTCGAGAACTTTAGGCTCACAGACAGCCAACTCAGAGGCGGCAACCGCAGGTACCGTGGCGATGGCCTTAATGCTGCCACGCCGGACAAGCCGCAATGCAGTGCGCAGCTCACTCCGCAGGCCAACAACCGTCGCATCCGGATCCGCTGTAACCCCCATGGCAGAGAGTTCATTAAAAAGTTCATCTTTCTTAAGGTAGTTAATACACTTCTGTAATTGGGCCATAGTGGTCCAAGATTCAGTTTTTATCAAAACAATTAACAGTAATGGAGATTCAACTCACAACAGGTTTATAAATTATAAATGTAGGTTAAATGAAGTTTCCACAGAGACAAAATCAACTAATATTAACAGATAATACAATAAATATGCTTCCTCTAGGTCACAATTTGTGCGGTAGCTACAAAAATCTAATAATTTAGAATAGAGAAACTATATTAACTAAATTTAAGAATAGCTTTGTCCAAGAAATATGACACCAGGTATACTTTCTTTAGATTAATAAATTAGGAGGTAGTTACAAAAAGTTTACTACTATTTTATATTATGTTACTTGATTTTGGGTAGATATTATAGAATCACCCAGATAAATATCTTCAGAATACTGGCTCAGCAACCCAATGAAGTGAATACCAGATGTTCAAATTATAGTTGAAGTTATAGAAATTTTCTTTATATAAATTACAAGTGATGTAGGTATTCAGCAAAATGTTAAAAAATTAGCTACAAATCTACTCAAGTCTATACAGTACAAAGCAGCTATGTATTTTTACTAACTACTTAATAATACACAGGTATAAACCCAAAACCATGAATGCTAGACACAGAAATTTCTAGACTAAAAGTTTGACACAGTACAATTACTATGTGAACAGACCACAATAAATATATATGTTTGTACAACACAGAAGCAACTAAATAGGAGGAAAAAAAAGAAAAAAAGAAAAAAGAAAAAAAAACTAGTTTGCCAAAAATATGTTTCCAAACTTACCGAAAGATGTGCAGTTTTTAAAATTGGAATTTGGAATTTTGGGGTCTCAATGGTTTTTTCTTGCCACTGGGATGATGGTACGATTGGCTGAAAAAACACAAAGAGGGTAAGTATTACATGCGTAACTGCAGCCGCACAACCAATTAGCGTCTTGGGTAGTGTCAGACGGAGGGTAGTGTTTCCTCCAAAGCGAACTCTCCAGACACCCACACACAGCGCACCCACAGAGAAGAGAGTTAGCCCTTAGCGTTGGTCGCCAATTTGTAACCGCTGAACGTGTCAGACGGACTACTCACCGGCTGACCCAGCAGAGAGATGCACGAGCTCTATGGGATCCCAGGGCGCCTTTTGACAGAGCAGAAAAGTGTGCGTGCGTGTGGGAGACCAGGGAGACTTCAGAGAAAACCACTATTACCTCTGTTGTACATACATATATTACTGAGAGATAAAATTATACAAAAGAGGATTACAGACAATAGAGTTACATAAAGAAATACAAAAATGAGTATGTCTTCACCAGCTGCACCACGGTGACCTGCTTGCAGTAGGTAGCCAGAGTGTTATGGCTAGTAGTTGTAGTACACCTCGGTCAACCCACCGTTGACACAGTTATTTCTTGCAGGGTGAAGTGATATAGATATATAGGAAAGTTACATAAATTTAATAGAGAAAAAGGGAATACGTGACCCCGGTTGTCGGCCTGCTCGGCGTCTGCGCACGTCTCTTGCCGCACTCTCGACCAGCCAAGGTGCTTCACGTCGAGGTTACAGGCTTGCGCCGACAGCGGTTGGGAACTCGACCACAGAACACGCTGAGAAGGGGTTTGAGGACCAAGGTGTCCTCTAATCCCGTACTAGGAACCCTAAGAACGAAATAACACTAAGAATCGTCTAGATTGCAGAAGGCTGTCGATAAATACAAGTAAAAACACTTACCAAAAACTGGGCAACAAAGAATTTAGTTAAGTATAAAGTATTTTCCAAGACACAGCAATACAAACGTTCCAGTCACAATTCAGAGAGTAAAAAGGATTTATATTTAGCCGGGGCCGCAGTTTTATACCCCTATCATTGGAAGGTTCTCGAACACACTTTTTTTTTAAGTTAATTTAGTGCGAACGATGATCAAAAACACCAAATCACGGTCGAAATCCTAACAACTTTAATATCACCCAGCTAAGTAGGAATCAAACAAAGTACAGCAACCTTTTGACTTGGTTGGATCATACTCACATTCTTTCCTTGAATACAACGGTTCTGAGCACGCAGAATTTGAACCTGTTTAATTTAACTGAGGAAATTTAATTTTAACCTAAATGAGATAGCCTATAATTAAACAATTAATTTTCCCATTTAGGTGCTATGAGTATTTCTAATTTCATATAATTAAAACATAAAAGAAATCGAACGCCATCTAGTGCTTAGCTAGTACAAAAGTTCCTACACCGAGGCACCGACTAACTGATGTGAGTACCACTGAGACTGCCATAGGTGGCGCTAGTAGTAATCAAATTACAGTAGATAAAATCTAATGTTACAAGCATTGTAATTGATGATAATATATGTACACTCACACCCAAGATAAACCGATACGGGTTTTATGGGTGTTATCATAATGTACCTACTATGTAATGCTATTTGATAAAAAAATAAAAAAAAAAAAAAATGTATGTATGTATGTATGTATGTATCTATGTATGTACAAACATAAACATCAATTTTATATATTTGTATGTAGGTGCACGTATGCTTAAAGGTATAAAGATGATAATAAGTATTATTATGGTAAACGCAAAGAATCTAAAAAAAATACCCACATTCTGCTGTCGCCAATGAATGTTAAATATATAAATTAGTCAAGTGTACTCGATTTTACCAAATAAATAAACATTTTAACATCCATTCTGGGAAGCGGTTACCTGGTATTTGTTTATTTATTGGGGTATATTTCCCAAAAACGGCACGGTTAGTACCACAGAAATTCGGGACCGGACCTCATTTACGTACATAGAACCTTGAAGCTTATTCCGCGATGAGTCCTGGAATCCATTACTAAAATGGTTGAGTCAATAGGGCGTGTAACCTTTTTTATAATACCTACTATATTCATGTTAACCTGAAAAGGACAACATTTAGATCGAGCAAGGAATGTAAGGACGATCCTTATAGCAGTGGTTTTTCGAAATACAGAAAGAATTAGTAAAATAATAAGTCTTATGCCTAAATAGAATTGAATGAGTAGGTGCAACTGTGTTTCATTTTAATGACCTATTTCCAATCTATTCCCTATGCCCAAGAACAATGAGAATATTTTAATAGATAGGTACATGACAGAACCTTTTGAAAAGAATTATTATTTCGTTTTAGGAAATTGTGATACATAATCGGTCGAATATCCTTTCCTTACACCAGAAAAATCTTGCACCTCGTACAAAATCTAAAGCCTGAATTTCATCATTTGCAGGCAAAATTTTGCCAAATCTTTGGCCCTTAACAAGATTAAATCACTTAAAACTTTTAATCCGTTCCCTTTCTGTTTCGGAAGCAGAAATGTTGTTGTGCTTCAAAGGCACGCGTTGTGCGAAACGCTTTGTCGATTGTCTCTGCAATCTGGAGTGAAAACAGATAAATTGTGAAATAGAAGTGAGAAAAACCATGCGCTCGGTTGCTATTATAGATTTAACTTTCTCGATCTCAGTTCTTGAATTGCACAATTTCTCTTGACCTGGCTTGGGAAATATCAAATTCTTAAAGACACCGAAACGTAATTAATTGTTACGTTCCGGTCTCTTTTTATCCGACCTCGCCAACGAGGGTAATGTTTTTCCCGCGTAAGTATGTATGTTTGTATGTTATTATGTGATTACGTATGTAGTTTTCTTTGTTCCCCGCTACAGGCCTAACGAATTTTGATGAGTGAGGTCTTAAATGAAAGGTTTTAATCTGATACTGAAATGTTGGTGGACAAAAATATACTCCATCTCATCGATTTGGGCGAATGTTTGAAAGTTTAGAAAAAAAAAATAACCCGACTGCTGTTTAAAATATCGAAACTTTGAAATTCGATCTTTTAATTTCTTTCATAATGCTATTGCAGGCGGTAGTCATTAATTTTTATGATTGGTAAATAGGTACCGCCGGCTAGCAAGCTTTTTGAAACAGCAGCCGGGTTATTTATTTATAATTTTTATTACTAATTTTGAATCTCTTTCAGCCTTACTCTGTTTGGCGTTCTTATGACTTCAGTCGTCCTAACTAGAAATTCATATTATGTACCTAACTATAAAGTCACCATCACATGCACAAAACTGACGAATATCTAATTACGTTATAATAAGAGTACTGTTTCTGTTAACAAAATGTCTACCATAGACAATACTATTTTTCTATCAACATTTCTATAGCAAAGCTCTGGACTAGTCGTTACCGCATGTTTGTTATGCAAATCGAGTTTCGATGGCCCTTTTCACTTCCGGCACATTTGATTTCTTCTTTTCAATTTGCGATCATTTTGCTAACATTTAAGGTTATTTGAATTCCAAGTGATTATGCTCTATGTAGACATATTGTTATAAATTCCTGTGTTGTATCAAAAATTATTCATAATCATCTGTGATGAGTAAATCCAAATTTCATCAAGAGACAATTTGAAATGGCTTTATACCTATTTTATGAAGTAAATTTCCTTCATTGTAATTTGAATATCGAATATCATCAGTCTATTTTAATTCTCTTGTATTTCAGCTGCCATTATCTTCACTTTACATATTATATAAATTTTAATAAATGTCTATGAAATCAGCAATTAAAGCAGCTTGTTGTTTCTTGCTTACATCTATTTATTATCATAATATAATACAGGCCTATATAATTATGGTATATTCAACTACACAATCATAACATTTTGAGCAAATTTAACATTTTCAATATCACTAGTATTATTTGAATTCAAGTGAAACCTGTGAAAATGAAACTTCTACATTTTCTTAAGGTGCTTACCAGAGACGATGCCTTAGAGCGAAAGGGCGGAATCTACGAATGTAATAATCGCAGCCCCGCACTACCCCGCATTCATGTCACTGAAGTGATTATAATATTAAAATATGGGAAAAGATGTCGGTAAAAAGGGTACAGAGTGGATCTTGCACTCAAATAAATTCCTATGATGTTCATTAAAATATTATGATACAAGGAGAAACCACCACATTATTGTTGCCGCAAGAACATGACATAATAATTATTAACATGTTCTCCTATTTTCATCATACAATTATTGCTCTTGTATTAACATTTCATTTCTAAGTTCTCCGAACCCATACCTATAAGAAGCTTAACGCCCTAATGCGATGCCTTTTTTATTTATGGATGATTAGATGATTTTATGTACGGGCATTTAGGGTGAATTCACGTTCAAGATAATTATAATAAAAGCTTTGAGAAAACTGTTGCATAACAGAATATTTTATTTTTATAATAATCATCTTGAACGTACTTATGTTATTGTACTACCTCAGAGGCCTACCTAATACAGTGAACAGGTTCATAGCTTTTAAAGACAGGAGCTATTTCATAAATCTACCAATTGAGCCAAGGACAAGTTTTTCAGAATCATCTTCGCATTGATTTATATCCAATAATGATTACATACCATATTCTATTGGCATACATAACATCGTTTACGATTATCCAAAACTTCTCTCTTACTAGAATAAAAGCAGTTTTCTTACAAAAATCCAAGCATTTCTTCTAAAGTAACCAAGATTTTATTACCCGGGCTCGTTGCGAGATATAAAACATATTAGCCACAAGACAACTGGCGGTGCCGTAAAAACATCTCCAAGGTAGGGTTACCATGTTCAATTCGAGAAATAGAATTCGAGTTAAAGTTAGCATAATAAATGCTATAAAAAATTCATTCGAAAGTTAAAGTATCGATACGAGTATGCTGTGTTGTAATATGTTAATGATTTTGGACGGTAGATTATGGAGTTGATTTTATTGTAAGCTAAATTAAACCTTAAATACGTTGTTACGTCCTACTGACATAAATATAATATGCCTATATTCAGAACCTGTGATATCTTGGTGCCTAAGTTTTAAGCAGGCTATTAAAACAATTTTGTTACAAAGTAATAACATTATCTTACTAAGTTACCAGAAACAACGTGCTTAATAACGAGCCCGCTAATGACTTGTAATATATACCTAGCTATATTTGACGGCTAGAAAGAAAAATTCAGACTAATAAACCTTACATTTAGTTTTAACTAAGTGCTTCTATACTTATATGATATAACTAGCTTTTGCCCGTGGCTCCGCCCGCGTGGATGTCGGTTATCGCGACCAAACATAGCTTATGTCCTTTCTCATGGTCTAATCTACCCCTATATCAAATTTCATCAAAATCGGTTCAGTGGATTAGGCGTAAAAGCGTAACATACAGACAGACAGACAGAGTTACTTTCTCACTTATAATATTAGTATATGGATTTATTGTTCCAAAAATGTAAATTCAAGTTGCACCAAGCTCAACCTCAATCTCTTCAGTGCTTATTGATGACTGAAAATGGCTCTGCGTACTTCCACCTAAATGGAATACAACCATTAGAACAGGATACAACACTTATACAATAACTAGCTTTTGCCAGCGGCTCCGCCCGCGTGGATGTCGGTTATCGCGACCAAACATAGCCTATGTCCTTTCTCATGGTCTAATCTACCCCTATACCAAATTTCATGAAAATCAGTCCCGTACTTTAGGCGTGAAAGCGTAACATACAGACAGACAGACAGAGTTACTTTCGCATTTATAATATTAAGTATGGATAAGAGATCAATCTTTTGACAGTAAAACATATTGGTCTATAACAAGAATCTTGTGAAAGAATGTTGGTTATCCTACTCACACAAATGTTTCACGTAAAAAACATAGAGGGCACCCATTAATACTCCGGCAAAGTTTTGAGGCGGTCGAATTAAGGCTTGTATTTTTTATTTACGAAAACAGGGACCGGGGAACTTCTTGAATCGTCTGGTAATCGTTGGGGCTATCTAAAGTGATCCCTAACGAGCTTTGGGCCGAACTAAGTGCAATACACATTGGCTGAGTTTTCCTTTTCGTCTATATTCCTTGTTTTTTTTATTTAGAAGTTAGGTTCTTGTCTCGGTAATTGTGTTTGTTAAATGAACCATAGGCATTCTAATGACTGACACTCAAAACGTTTCAGTGTGTTTTCTGTTATGCCTTAATTGAAATTCAAACAACTTGTGGATATTCTTTTATTGCCGTTGACATAACAATTAAGAAAAAGAATATTTATTTCCTAGAATATGGTTGGTTACAGTCGTGTTAGGAGTGTGATTATGGTAGTTCAGGATATATAGCATATTCTGCCATATAAGGCGTGCAAATATAAAATTTATTAAAATTACAGATTTTCACAGGCATTACCTCCATACAATTGGAATTAATAATTGCTTCATACGCTAAGTTCTAACTCGTCTAAACCAAAATTCAATGTTAATATAATGTCAGAATTTAGTTAGGTAGATAGGTCAAAAAATAATAATTGGGACAATAGAATTTATACATTTGAAAATTTGTCATCATAATCGTAATAATTCTTGTTACATAGGAATTCACGATTTTTTTTTGCGGAATAAGGTCATTGGTAATTTCTTAAGACTACCTATCAGGTACATGGTTATATTTATTTTAATACACATGCACTAAACGCAATTTCTGATCAATTCCAGGTTTATTTTTGGTATTTGAAGCCTGTCTGTATGCTTCGTTCGACTATTTTGATAAATAATTACCTTACTCTTAAAAAATTTAACTTATGTATCAAATAGTTGGCCAGTAAACGTTATATCATCAAAAAAGCTCACGAACTCTTTGAATTAGAACCGGTATGTCACCATTTAATCAAAATGACTACATTGTATGGTTATGATTTTTTAAATGAATTTTATAGCATTCAGTATGCTAACTATACAAATCGAATACATAGGGAAAAATAAATCTTCCCAGGCGGCACTTGAACTTTCCCTTACAGGGGAATGCCTTGACCAACTAGGCTGTTATGAATTTGTCAAAAACTGATATTTCTTTTTTATTCTGATATCACTGTTTATACATTTTTACACTCCGTGTCCAATATAAGTAACATAATATTCTAATTGAAAGCTATTATAACCGAAGTTCCGGTACAAGGTAGTATGACATTGTAGAAAGTTGTAATTTTTTGTACCTAAGTCAGCGTAAACATTGAACGTAGTATCGTTACTCACAATCAAGGTATTAACGTACTTTGTAAAGAAACCCCAAAATCGGTTCAACCTTCACAAAAGGTTGATCAGCTAAGCTCTTTGTCCTTGAAGCTTGTTACAGAACCTATTTTATTTATTCTAAGGGGATTTAAGGTTCGTTTTCACTATACCTTTAGTATTTGTTTTGTAACACAACATAATCTTATTCTGGCTATTACTGTGCGAGATAAACACGATTACAAGTAGTACAATAAGAACGGTAGGTATATAAAACACATACATGAATTCTTTCCACTTGAAGCGTTGGTAGCTTAATGGTTAAGGAGTCGGCTTTACGATTGAGAGGTCCCGGATTCGAATCCTGGCCATTACACTACCGACGTGAACCCACTCCTAGCACAAGCAATTTATCTTAGTTGGAGGGGAATTAGTAACCTCGGTTCTAATATTCTTTAAAAACTAGATAAGAATCTCATATCAGGTTATTATACTTAAGGGTCCGTACTACTCCAGCTCGAATTCAAATTTTACCCCCGCGCGCCTCAACAACGCTCTCGCGCCGGTACTACTCGCGCGCAGATGCATCTATCTCACTCCCACGATGACCCCGGGCCGGCCGACGCGAGGCTCGGCCGCCAAGTTCACGCGTGTATCAATCGATAGGGTAAAGTAGCTAGTAATTAGACATCAAGAAAGTTATGGCAATAAACAAACTTTTGAGAAAAGTGTGCATATTGTAATGATAATTTACATAAAACTTATAATATATTTATACTTATCCTATTAATATTATAAATGCGAAAGTTTGTGAGTATGTATCGCTGTATGTATGGATGTTTGTTACTCTTTCACGCAAAAACTACTAAATGGATCTGGCTGAAATTTTATACAGGGGTAGATTAGAACCTGGAATAACACATAGGTTGCTTTTTATTCCGGGTTAAGGTTCCCATGGGTTGCGGGAACGGGAACAAAACTTCACGCGGGCGAAGCTACGGGCAGCAGCTAGTATAATATAATAATAGCAGCCCTTTCAATGTCTCACTGCTGGGCACTGCTCTCTCACCTGAAGGTACCTTGGTGGCCAATACTGCCGCCTTATTGTAAAAAGGCATAACTAACAAAAACAAAAATGTAAGATAATCGAGTTTGAAATTTTTCAAGGTTTTTTTAGCAAAAATAATCCTTTGTGTATTATTGGGAGAAACAAGTTATTAATTGAGGTACACAATCGAAATACCTATCCAACCATGTATAGGAATATATTTATTTATTATTTTTTTATACAGATAATCCCAATTTTCCCTTTCATCTTAACAAAATAATTTCAAATAAAATATCTTTTTATCGTTTTAAAGGCACAACTAACCAGATAAGTCTTTTCTTTTTAAAAACAATTCAATATTAAAATGAAAGGACACATAATTTATGTAATTATGTCTTTGTAACGTAATCATATAGGTTCATTTCGAGTTTAAAAGAGTGCAAATTTTACATAAAATTGTTACTTTTAAAATGATTGACTTTTTCACTTACTTTTTAATTATGAACATTGAACAAATAACAAAAAGTTGGTAATCAAAACTCTTTATTTCAAATAAAGTGATAAATTTGACGTTACACTTTTTAAACCACCGTATTATCTCTGATTTTGGAACAAAATCTAATTCTACGGGGCCGGACTCACGCACGAAGTGTTTCAGTTCAATTATCTAGCTATAACGGTTCATGTAATAATACCAAAACCTGGTGAAAGACAGATAGCGAATCTTAGTAATATAGTCCCATTTTTACCCATTAGGTACGGCACCTGAATAATTCAAAGCAAACATGAATTTAAAAATAAACTAATTAAAATGCTAAACAACTCCATTGTCAATAATTGTTTATTTCTTTGAGTTATAATTTTTTAATATAATAAGACTTTTCGTCCATTTCGTTCAAATAGATTTAGAAACACAACTTCAGATATCCGGCATAAAAACTAGAGTCTGTAGCTTTAGTGACTGTTTAATTATAATATACGTCGTAAGCGCGCGCGGGTAGGCACTTTACAAGGGTGTGCGTCGTGCGTAGAGGGTAGGTTGAAAATATTACTCCATTTTCCAAAAATTGCATGACATGATTTAAAATATTATCATTTTTTTGGCAAGTTAATTAGCCTACCCTCTGTTCATACTACTGTTATATGTTTACCTATTTGAGTTATCAGAACGAATTTGAAAAGTTATGATTATCTAAGCAAAAACATCTGATTACATAATCATAACTTAATTTAAGATTTTACAATGAAAGAAACAACATTGCTTACGAATAAATCAGCTTGCGTTTACCTTGAATTGAAAACATTGGCGCAATGATGAGCGCAAGGACACCCCCACATTCCTTAGCTTCCTTAGTGGCGTCTTAAAGAAAAGGCACAACTGGTCACTTGTGACTTCTCTTTATAACACTTTCAAGACATAAGTACGTATTTATGTTGTTTCTTCTTAATCGGTGTCAAATAAGCCTTTTCAATTTATTCAATAACAATTTAGCCGTTAGATGTGCCTTTCGGGCTTAATGTATTTCCGTAGATTCTAGAGATAAAATTACACAAAAAATTGGGTAGATGCACCTTTTTCTCCTGATTCCGAATATGTATATAACTCAATTTTGAAAAAAATGTTGGTTAAGCCTTTTCTCCGTAATACGGCAGAATAGTCCACCAAGGAGGGGGGCCTTAATGGTCGGTTTCGAGTTCTCCGCACGCGCTCTGCTAAGCCTAGCGGAGAACTTTAAGGGCGACGAGTACTTTGCCACTAAGCGATCAGTGGTGAAATACACGGTCCCATGGGGACCATCGATCGGCCGAGCCGTACCGCCGTCTGGCAACAGAGGGGCATGGTAGCTCTTAGGAGTTGCGAGGAAGAAAACCTCTATAAAAAATCACCCCGAACCCCACGCCTGGCAATGGGATGCATCACTGGGGGGAACTCAGTGCCTAGGGCGTCACTCACTCACTCCCACCTTTCCTATCCTCACATACAACCTCTCTACTTCCACCTCAATGTCGGTGGACATTAACCGTAAAATAAAATATGGTTATGGAAACGATAACGGATAAATCTACCCATGAGGGTACCCGGACTCCGTCTGGGGAATCCCTAGCTGTGACTGGTGATCGAATGGACACCCATTCGGTGACTAGCCATGGCGACACCCGCCCATGTTCATCGTGGGTCTGAATCATCGAACAGCGAGTAGGACCTTCCTAGTAAGGCTACGCTAGACGGCTAGGCGCGGGTAGAGGACGAAAGCCGACCTCTACAGAGCGAAAGAGAGAGTAGCAGAGCCGCCAGCGATTGTGTCCCCGCTACCAAGGGAGGTCACGGAGGTGCCGGCGGTGCAGAACATCCTGGCGGCTCTTTCCCGCATTTCTGCCGCCAAAAGGCCAGAAAAATATTACGGGAAAGAAGAGGGTCGTGGCGGACGCGATAAAAGGTGCCGCCAAAGCGCTGGAGGAGCTCCTGGAAAGGAGCGTCTCCAGTGAGGAGGAGAAACTCCGGGCTCGGGTTGCGAGCCTGGAGACGGAGATTGCTGACTCCCACAAGCAGCAACGGCTGATGCGGGAGGAGATCGGTCAGCTGACGCAGCTGGTCCAGGGGGCCGGGGAGGCTCGGGGTGTGAAAACCCCCGCTCTCCGTGCTCCATCTAAGGTGACACCAATGGTGGTCCAGCTGCTGGAGGTCATCGAGCGACGCCTTGGCGTCCTCGAGGACCGGGCATACCGCCCACCGCTGGCGGCACCCATCGTCGCGTCTTGAGCGACGACGGCTGCACCCAGTGGTGCTACTGGTCCCAAGCCAAGGCCTCCGCCCCTAAGAAGACGGCACCTAGGGGAGGTGGTGAAGAACGACGTGCCCGTAGTTACGGAGGGTGAGGAACATCGGCTACGATTGGGTGCTGCGTGGTACGTTGCTCAGAGGGGTCAGCGTAACGTGTTCCGCCGATGACATCCTCGTTTTTTTTATCGTGCGATAAATCCCCACGGAGCCGGTGGAGGTGGTTATGTCGAACTCGAACTAAAACGCACGCCGTCCCAAGTCCTTGGTTGCCGGAGGTGAGATTGCCAAAAGTATATCTCTCGCACCCCGGCAGACCCAGGACGACCATCCCTTTCGAGATGGCCTCCTTCGGGTTGGGGGGACCACAGTGTCCCCATCTAGCCCCGGTTACGGGGAGGCGCACCTTGCGCCGCCGCCGCGGCCTGCTTCTGCTAGGGTGACAGGCGGCTCCACCGGTCACCCTCAGGCCAGCGCTCATAGAGGACGGAGGTCGTTCTGCGACCTCCGACGTCCGGTTCGCATGACACCATAATTACGGCGCGGGGAGCAGCGCACCGAGACGCAGCACTAAAGGCCACGGCAGGGGTTGCTCAAGTCGTGGGTCAGACACGGCGGCTGGGTCTCGAGGTCGCTCTTCACAAGTCCGAGGCTCGGTGCTTCCACGGACCTCGGATGGAGCCACCTGCGGGATCCAGCCTACAGATAGGGGGTGTCAGCATCGGCATCGAGCCCTCGATGAAGTATCTGGGGCTCGATGGCCGGTGGAACTTCAGACATCACTTCCGAAGTTTGGTCCCAAAACTGAGGGGGGCATCAGCCACACTCGCGCGGCTGATGCCCAACATCAGGAGACCCAACGCTCCCTGCAGGAGACTGTACCTGGGGATCGTGCGAAGTATGGCCCTATACGGGGCCCCCTTATGGGCAGAGAATCTGACGGCCAGTAATGTGGCTAGATTGCTGAGCCCACAGAGGGCGATGACCCTTCAATAGAAACAGATGAATGGAAATTCATAATTACGTACCTACTGTCTATAATAAATATAGGAATACGTATGGTAGTAGTACCTAACTACTGCTATATTTATATTATGATCATTCGGGTTGGTAGGTACTCATGTATTTACAGAAATATTCCGTTTATTCCGAAACTAACCCGAAAACTTGACCCGGTCGCGGGTTAGGTAGAAACTTCAAAAATTTGTTCCGAACGTAACCCTCTTCCTAACCTGACCCGACGGTCTCGTTCCTATCATAACCCGATCTGGCACTTCGCCGTCCGCTGCTGCGGCACGCTCGCTACGCTCGCTCGGCTCATGCGTTGGGGTCACAGTTCTAACCTAACCTACAGAAGTTGGAGTTACAACACTTCGACTTTCGGCTCTGAGTCGCCCAACCGCGTCGTCCGTCGCGTCGTCACAGTGAGCGACCTGTAGTAGGCAGGACCTGCCTGAAAGACTTGGGCTGCTACTGCAAGATTATTTTTGTCGATACATAGGCAGGTATGCCTATTTCAATCCAAATTTTTGAAATAGGTAGGTTTTTACTGACCTATTTATTACTTTCTACTAATATAGTACCTATTGCAAATTGTTATGTACAGTATAAGCTACTTAGGTAGGTAGATTAGATACTTACTATAATAATAAATAAATAAATATTCCACAACATTCTACACAGCGCTATCTAGACCCATGGTAAGCTTAATTAGCTTGTGTTATGGAATCTAGAATGCGGATGAACATACTTAGATACTTTTTTGTATGTACATAAATATTATACATAGAAACACTCAGACCAATGCAAATAGACATATTCATGCATACAAATATTTGCACTGAGCGGGGATCGAAACCGCGCCTCCTGCGTAGCAGTCGCGTTCACTGACGCCATTTTTTTTTATCGTGCGAAAAATCCCCACGGATACCACCATCACGGAATCATCATCAATACATACATATTATACATAGAAACACCCAGATCAATGCAAATAGCCATATTCATGCATACAAATATTTGCACTGAGCGGGAATCGAACCCGCGCCTCTTGCGTGGCAGTCGCGTGCACTACCACCACGCCACAGAGGCTGCCTACATAATACATATGTTTTAATGTTTTTTTACGCCAACATACACTTTTCCTCTTTCAGTTTACTTTATTACCCATTTCGCCTGCCAAAAGATAGGTACTTGAATACTTTCGTATCGTCTATCGTAATCGTCTGCGCAGAGCGCGTGCGACACAAGCTCCCCGTATGATAGCCGAAGCAACACTGAGGAGGAGGCCGGGCGGCAGGGCGGTTCTAAGTTTAATGGTATCGCTTGAGTAAAAATTTAGATATTTGCTAGTTACGCAGAAACCAATGTATATTTGTAAAATTTGAAACACATAATGTCTCTTAACCACTAAACTGCAATTATTGTGTAAGTTTAGTGATCCTATTTTGCGTAATTAATCCATAATATCGTTTTATTTGTACGGTTTAGAGGTAACTTTGCAATGGTTTTCTATCAAGAAAATTTTACGTAATCATGTTTTTGCCACACATAAACATTAGTATATATCCTCAACTTTACCACAAATGAATTAAAAAGTCCATGCTTTAGAACTTTTGATATTATACACGTTTATTCTATGTCATTTGAGGTAGTACGGACTCTTAATAGCAGCAATCGATGGTTTTACCCAAGGTATCAGATTTAGACAATTGACTCAATAGACAAACACTCGGGTTATCTTATGGAAAGTGCTTACAATGACTTAGTGAGGCCTGGTTAAACCCTAAGTCTTAGTCAGTTAGACAGAGTGTAAACAAAACAAATTTAGAATTTAAAGTAGGGTAGATATCTAGCACTACTAAAAACCGCAAGTAACCGATGCATATCTTTCAATAAAGTTATACATTGTCAGGTTTTACCCAAGGTATCAGATTTAGACAATTGACTCAATAGACAAAGACTCTTGTTATCTTATGGAAAGTACTAACAGTGATTTAGTGATTCCTGTTAAACTCTAATTCTTAGTCAGTTAGACAGAGTATAAACAAAACAAAATGTAGAAATTAAAGTAGGGTAGATATCCAGCACTCCAAAAACCGCAAGAAACCGATGCGTATCTTTAATTAAAGTTATACAATACATTGTCAAGTTTGCTCTAACTAAGACAGCAATATCACAGCATAGTGTATTGAATAGTGAGTACTAGGCCTAACCTAAACACGTTTTTACCATTTAGCTTTCCTAGTAAAATCCACCGTATCCGACTTGTAACAGACGAAAATACTGAATAAGACCGACAAACATTTCGCTAGGAATTGCGCATGGAATTTAATGATTTGGGTTATAGGAAAAATATTCATGACTAGATTAATATATCTGTTGAAATGAGCAACAGCTTTTAACTACTGATAAATTATCCAAGTTTGAAATATTATAAGTCTTAGTGATAAAAAAAGAAATGTAGTTTTTAAATTATATCTCTTTACTGAAATAAAATCTATCTATCAATCTATTTTCATTTTTTCTTCTTCTAACATAATCTCGAGATTCCTCAATTTATCATTAAACCTCTACACAAGCCAATATAGATCGCGTCTTCAAGCGGAACAAGCGAAAAAATCTGGAATCCCTCCAGATTTTTACGCTTGTTCCTCTTAGGTAATTTAGTTTTATGGTAATATAGCCTAAATTATAAATCGAGTAAGGTAAGATCTTACGTAGGTAATATTAGTAGACACAAAAGATTTTTTAGGCAAATATGGCTACTAAAATATTCAACCAACTGGTTAGAAGCTGTATGCATAAAGGTATTAATATGAAACAGAATGTCTACAATCATCTACAAATATTCATGAATTAATTTGAAATGACAATTATATCTACTTTTATTAATTTTTAAGTATAAATATTGTGTGAGAATTATTATTTATTATAGAATTATATGAAGCATGATGAATTGTAAATGTAATTATTATAATGATGTATGTTGTTGCTACTTTGTCGCATTGGGTTTGCCTGTAATGACATAGTATGTAAATAAATAAATATTTCCCAACATTCTACACAACGCTATTTAGACGGTTCCGTATCAGAATATCTAAAATCATTTTAACTATTTTCAATACAACTACGGTCAAAAAAACTACTATTTAAAACACCTAATGATCGTTTCACATATTTTTGTAATAACTACTGGTCGAAACAAATAATGAACGATTCACCTACGGTTTATTCAACTATTATTAATTGTGCTAAGGTTGATTGAACTATGTATGAAATACCTAATAGTCGATTCGCCTACTGTTTATTAATACTACCACTTTGTGACAGAACTTCACATTGTTGCAAAACCGACTTCACGTAGTCTTGTCTGCCCTACCCCTAGAGTGTAATTTAAGCCCGCGAAGGCGCGGAGGGGCGAGGCGGCCCGCGAGCTGAGGAGCAGGTGGTTCTAACGAGCACTGCCGCGGCTGAGGCTGGCCGGCGCAGCCGGCCAGCAAGCCGAAGCTGCGGTAGTGATCGTCAGATCTATCTGCGACGATAAGGTCGCGTGGGACCGCCGGAGCCCCGCAGCGCCGGAGCCGTGACAGAAGCCAAGCATGCAAACAGGCATGCAGCATGCAAGCAATTATGCAGTAAGCATGGCTTCTGTCACGGCTCCGGCGCTGCGGGGCTCCGGCGGTCCCACGCGACCTTATCGTCGCAGATAGATCTAACACTACCGCAGCTTCGGCTTGCTGGCCGGCCGCGCCGGCCAGCCTCAGCCGCGGCAGTGCTCGTTAGAACCACCTGCTCCTCGGCTCGCGGGCCACCTCGCCCCTCCGCGCCTTCGCGGGCTTAAATTACACTCTAGGGGTAGGGCAGACAAGACTACGTGAAGTCGGTTTTGCAACAATGTAAATTTCTGTCACAAAGTGGTAGTATTAATAAACCGTAGGCGAATCGACCATTAGGTATTTCAAACATAGTCAACATGTACAATATCTTAAACGAACATTATATTAAATGAATATTATATTAATCGTCCGTTAGTTCAAATAATTTTAGTTTATTCAACATTATGTGTATTAACCAGTAGTCGAGTCGACCAATATGCGTTATGACAATATGTGAATCAACCGTAGTTGTCTTGAAAATAGTTAAAGTGACTTTAGATATTGTGATACGGAACCATTTAGACCCATGGTAAGCATAGCTTAACTAGCTTGTGTTATGGAATCTAGAACGCGGATGTTTATCCGCGTTCTAGATTCCATACTTAAATACTTTTTTTATGTTTGAAATAAATAAATTAATAAATGAATAAAGGAGATGTTTCATTTTGGGCCAACTAATGTACACTACACAGAAAAAAAGAGAAAAAAAACTGGTTCTTGGAAAAAATACAATTACCTTTGTTTGACTCCGAAATACGTTGTAGTAATTGAAAGAAGAATGTGACATTTTTATTATATGACAACATTTTGCGAGATAGATAATGGCTACCAGTTACATGATGGACAATACCGTTCTAAAACAGCCTGAAAACAGCATATATATAAATTACTAACGGAACTTCAATATTTACTGTTGAATATTTTTCACAGCATTAAACACCATGGTATATTTAATTTAATACTGACAGCCTCTGTGGCGTGGCGGTAGAGCACACGACTGCCACGCAGAGGGGCGCGGGTTCTCGATTCCCGCTCAGTGCAAATATTTGTATGCATGAATATGGCTATTTGCATTGGTCTGGGTGTTTCTATGTATAATATGTATGTATTTACAAAAAAAAAAAAAAGTATATAAGTATGTTTATCCGCATTCTAGATTCCATAACACAAGCTATAAAAGCTTACCATGGGTCTAGATAGCGTTGTGTAGAATGTTGTGGATTATATATATATATATATATATATATATATATATATATATAATTTTTTTTTTTATATTGACGACAAACAAAACATGCTGGTTATTTTTGCGGAACTATATTGTGTTCAATGATTCTCGTATAAAAAGACCCGTTTGTACTTTATTTCTGAACGGCCATGTTTTGACAATTGCCATGTCATTGTCAATTTTTCAATTGTCAACATGATGTGTTATTTGACGATACTAACAACCACAAGAAACTATTTAACCTTACGCATATATATATTTTAGTGTTATAATAAACAGAATTATAAGTTTTAAATTGTTTTTAACACGATTCACGAATTACAATAATATCTAGTTTACAAAGAGAACGCGCATAAGTCCGCCATCTTTGTTGTGTTGCAATTATGTGATATAATTATTTCGATTTAACACTTAAACGAAGTAATATTATAAAAATAGAATAGTGGGAAATGGTAACTATATTGCTTAACTATATTTCTCAGTAGTGTACAATAGTTGGCCCAGACTCCATACATTTATGAAACATCTCCTTTTACCTAAAGTTGGAATCGTATTTATTTCACATAATTACATAGGCTTTTTCTTCTTCTAGTGTTGATGCTGACTCATCTAATGTAGGTATTGAGTATTTAGGTGTTTCTAAGTAGTTTAAAATTTGTTGTGTACATGCGAATTCACTTATACTAATAATACGGCATGTAAATAGGTAACTTTATGGGCAGTGAAACTACATCATACTCGTTCAAAAAACATCACAATATCTAAAACTGAAAACCTTTTAAGAATTGAGATATAGGTATCTGACAAAACGAATACTTTCGCTATTTTTCTCACTCGATCTAAGAAAATAAAAGTGTATATCAGACTTAAATACAATTCCAAAGATGACAAATGACGATTTGTTCCATATATCGAAGAAATCCTTCTGTGTTCCAGCGAAATACTCGATGTCGGTAATGTAGGTCACTCGTTCTTTGAAATCTTCTATCCCAAGATCCGAACGAGGTATGCACTTCGATTAGCACCAGTTTCATAACAGAATTTCTCGAATTCCGAGATATGAAGGAAATATTTTGTAAAGCAAAGAGCAAAACATTAAACTATACGTAGAAATCTTGATATTTTCTAGCAAAGCTATAAAATCAATTGTAAGTTAAAAATTCAATTATTGATTCACATGGTCTCAAGTTGCACAGTATTTATTATAGGTAATTTATTATCAACAAAGCAAATTACATAGTTATTGTTGGTTGAGTTTTAAAAATGCTGACGGATTTAAAATTTGCTTTTAGTTCAGCACTGCGCGTAGTGAATCCTGCTGAAAAATACGCCGTACCTAATAATATATTGTGCACTGTGGTGAATAACGTTAACGGTAAAAACCTTACTACCGAAGGTTTTTTATCTTTTACGTACATTACAAATGCAGTATATCCTTCAAAACTTGTTTTAGGTACGAGAATATATGAAGAGAATATATGTTACTGCTACTTACATAGTTGAACTTTACTGTGTTTTGTGATTACATTGTTGCCACTGACACGGAGAAGAAGAACACTGTGTTTTACTATTTGAAACTTATTTCTAATTCAGTATGAAACTCTGTTTTTGCTACTATTGTATCTTGAATTATATTTAAGCTTCATATTGTTTACTAAAATTAACAGTATTCTGTTTAACTACAGCAACCTTTTGTTGGTTACAGAAATGTATACCTACTTGAGAATTTTGATATTTTGCATTTAGTTTAACTATGGTTAACTAACTATTGCTTCTCCGAAGAAAATTAATTAGATCTCAACGAGCCACTTTTGCACTTAGTGGGTTGAAAGACGTTTGTGAATAAGATATGAGAATTGTTTTATTTGTAGGTATATATTTTTAATATTCGGTGTCGGTCATTGAACTTTTGTCTAAAATGGTAGTTATTGACATGGCAAAATGATAATCGTGTTGTACTACTGAGTAGGATAATATTTATTTTAAATAAATAGCAGTAGTTAACCACGTAACCAACCAATACAAGATAAGACACAGAAACTTGAAATTTTGCATTAATGCTAAAAAATCCCGTGTCTTCAACTGCAGGTATTCCTAATACCTTTAAAACATTTAAATGAAGTTGGTTTTATGCAAATGATATCTCTAGTTTTGTTAGCGTTTCTATAGTAACGGTAACCACGTACCATAAGTTGAGGCGTACTTTCGTTCAAGTAATACAGAAAAACTAACTTAAAGATTAAATTTTTGCTAAACGGTTAGGTAAACGCAGAATTTCATTCTCTTGCACAAAACGGTATGTGAATCACGTCTTTAACAATAATTGGTGCGCATTCAGACGCTACGTGCAATCAAGTATGGTGCAGCCTGAATAAAAATTAGCATTCTCGTCTGGTAAGACTTTGCTGGCCTTTTTGGCTTATTGCCAAGTGGTGGCAATTTGGCACAGATTGCTTTACAACCACAATTAAACATTTGAATATTTTAGAAGACTTGGAAAGGAAAAATGTCTAGCAGCATTTTAAATTGATTTGATACTAACTTGGCATTTATTTTTCTCGTAACTCGGGACTCCTTAGATATGTGAACTGACAGAGATCGTATCTCAACTTCTGGTAGCAGTTTAGTTTTACAAAAATGTATGCCAAATATTAGTGTCCCGAGGTACAAACCATGATTATACTCTGTCCATTCATTTAATTTCTTTTTGACAGGTGTAAATAGTGATTGCACAAAAATTCAAAATATCGATTAAGTTCTTTAATACTGACCTCTATCTCTAATACTGAACCGATTTGGATGAAATTTGGAATAGGGGTAGATAAGGCCATGAGAAAGGACATAGGCTATGTTTGATTGCGATAACCGACATCCACGCGGGCGGAGCCGCGGGCAAGAGCTAGTTATAATATATTTTACACAAATCGCACATTTAGTAGCGGCAAAAGCTATGCAAGAATTCAAAATAAATGGTCTCTTGGGAACTAGCTCTTGGCCCTGTCCTACTTTATATATAATATAAGTTTTCATACATTTTTGTACAACGCATTACGTTGGGCATATTCACATACCTACATATATGTCTCTCAATCCCCGAAGGGGTAGGCAGAGGTACATTAGCACCCACGTTTCGCCAATTATGATTTTCGGTTCCACGATAATAAGAGGCGGGTCTATTGCCGTCTTGCTTTTTTTGGGCTGTATGTTTACTGGCGGATAAAGGACATATTTATATATGCCTTATTAATTTCATAAATATTAAACTGAATTAATTTACATAAAAGTTTCGACCGAGAATAATTTAAAATCATAAAAGGCTCAACAGGAAATAACTACGTATATAATTTCACAAAAGCGCATAAACAAGTAAATAAAGATTACATTCATAATTATTATCCGAAAACATTTTATTTTTCAGACAAAATCAAGTTTACAACGAAATTAAATCCACCAGAGTATCGTTTTGAGGAAGGATGAAATTAAGGTAAAAGTAATAACGTAAAATAACACCCGCTTTGCGTAGGAAAAAGGCTGTCGTAATAGCTTGTAAATGTTCTATAAGTGAACACACAAAATAAAATGTACGTTCATTAAGAAGAAATTGCTTATTTTAAAGATGTTCTATATTACAGTCTTTGTAACGTTTTTATTATATTTCAAAAGAATAGGGTAGGTATTCTTAATTCGAATGTTTTTGAGGCCCCATTACAATTACAATTTGAAGCCCATACCAACCATCGGATCAAGCTCTGGGGAAGGTCAGACAGCAGCAGGTAGCTCCCATGAAAACCATATGAGCCAAACTAAGAAGAGAAGAAGGATTAAGTAGAAACCGATTTTTGTAATGCCAGGACAAGATCTACTGTATAAAAATTCTTACATAATCTAAGAATTATTCATCATAATATTTCAATGTGGCGAAACTCGGCCGCGTAGCTAGTGATACACAATTTTATCTTTTCATATCTTACCTAGTATACCACTATTACTTTAGTTCACTGTTATTCTTCAGTAATTTCTAAAAACATCAGTTATTAGTCTGCAGTATGCTGGTGTTGTGTTCATATTCTCGACTGCATGCGCCCTATTTAAGTAGTTTCTCAGCTCCAAATTGCAGGAGAGTAATATGAACTTTATTGTTGTAGTTGTAAAGATCGTGTGCAGATAATATCGAGCACATTTGTATGTTTTCAGTTTAGCTTAGCTTTATAAATCTTGCTTTATTCGATAGACCAAGTAAGTAAAGTTGAAATGAGTTGCGTAAACAGATGCGAGGATGAAAGTTTTATAATTTATATAAAAACTAAGCATTTGTTTTGTAAAACTATATTAACTGTTGAAACAAGTTTAGCATTAGAAGATGTGAATATCTCATTTATATATTATTTTGCAAATATGTAAATGGCCTAACTTTTAATATACCTTAGAGGCATTCTAAGGTATATTAAAAGTTAGGCCATTTACATATTTGCATTCTAAAACAGACTTTTTTTATCATCACATTACCATGACGTAGTCTTAAAATATAAATGCCCTAGAAGAATTCTCGAGAAAGAACAGATGATATAGATTTTTATTCACTTTTCAACTATCAAAATTGGTAAGCTTACATAGGCTGTGGGTATCTAAATTTTAAATCAATAACTTTTTATGTAAAATAAATGGCATAAATTGCAATTTACGTAGCAATGCAGGTTCAAATTCCAAACCACCTTTGGACTACAAATTAGTGAATCAAAGTCTTGCCAGCGTCAGCAAGGTCAGCTATCAAAGATATTTTTAACAACGATCTTAGAAAGATGTCAAAGAAAAATCACGGCTCTATGGCTCCTGGCTTGCACATAAATGCGTTCGAGTGACTCCGGTGGACGACCATAAAACTTATTGAAAAAAAGTTATACCTATAAACCATATAATCCCCTGCTCGTACCAATGGGCACTTCAGGTAGCGCCACGTTACGGTAATAGAAATAATACGTTCGGAGAGCTCGCTTTTAGCACAATCAGCCCACTATTGCCCAGTCACGAACGACGTTGGCCTCGTACGTGATTGGGCAAATCGTGCTGATAGCGATAATAACGTGCTTTCCAAACGTACCCATAGTATTTTTGACGTTGAGGTCTTGTATCGCCTGCAAGAAATGGTCAATTGTTTCTAATATGCTATGTAACTAGAAAAAAGAAGAAAGAAAGAAAGAAATAAAATTCGTTAACGAAAATATAACAAGCAAAAAAATCAAAACAAAACAAACAAAATAAAAGAACCCCAAAAGAATTTCTTCAAGGAATTCATACTATTGAATTATAATAGATGCTATTACGTTACATTATTACAATTTGAAAATTAAAATTACTACGGTAATATTATTTTAAGTTTGATATTTTCTAAAGTTTACGCGAATGTCACTCATTGAAATAAAACCACTTTTTAACCCGACGTTTCGGCTGCTTTGCAGCAGCCATTTTCGCGGTGTGAGTCACACCGCGAAAATGGTTTACTGTTTCTATACTACTGTTTTATTTCAATTATTTTAAGTTATTTTGTGCGCCTTTGTATATTGGTCCGTCAATTGACTGCATCATGCTAGATGGTAAAAAGCTGAGGTGCAATCTAGAAGATACGGGCCATTATTTTTGATGCTATTGACCTTAAAATGATGATCCCTAACTTGACAGCCTTTTCACACCCCGATTGAAGACGGACTGTAAGTTTTCTTAATAAATGCATTTCATTCACTTCTTCTAATTTTAAGATATTTATCACATTGGAAAGGTATCACAATTCACAGTGTAGAACATGTGAGAATCATAAAATGTATCTAATATATAAAATTCTCGTGTCACAGTTTTCGTTGCCATACTCCTTCGAAACGGCTTGACCGATTCTCATGAAATTTTGTGAGCATATTGAGTAGGTTTGAGAATCAGCCAACATCTTTTTTTCATCCCCCTAAATGGTGCAGCGGGAACGGGATCTAAAAAATTTGGCGGTAAGAAGTTCGCCGGGACAGCTAGTATTTTTATACTAATCATGTGTACAGTCATACACATAATTGACGTATAATTTTTTTCTGTAACTAAGTAATTAACTGTCTCATCACTCATTCTGTTTCATAGAATTATATGCAACTGAGAAACTGAAATGAATTAGTATTAATAGATATAAGTTAGTTCTGGCCATAGTGTAGTACCTATATGAAACTGAAACTTTGGGCAATTAAGTAAAGTACAATAATTGGGAACCCGAGTGCTTACGGTATTAATAGCTAATAGGGAGGTTTAGAGTTAATCTCATATCCTATCAAGCTTGGGTAAACTTTTAGATTTTATGCCTTTTTAGCTATATGATAATAACATAGCTACAGAGAAGCCCTTAAATAATTATCTGGCATATAATATATGGTACATTTTACGATGGTGACCCTCTTTCCGAGACTTTGCCTTTAGCTTACCATCAGGCGAGGGGTGCAGCTCCGTGCAAAGTGATGTGAAAATGAAATGAGGTGAAGTCCTTTACGTCCCGACGTGTCCTTTTATAAAATAAAAAAGTTGCAATTGACTTGATTAGTATTCTAAAACATTCTACAGATCACTATCTATGGTAAAAGGTAAGCAAATAACTAGCTTGTGTTATGGAATCTATTTTTTGGTGATTATACTTACAAATAAACTTATACCTATGTATAAGTTTATTTATAAGTTCTACAACCATCCAGATCAAAGCAAACATCCATATTCATGCATACAAATATTAGCACTAAGCGGGGATCGAACCTGCGCTTTCAGCGTGGCGACCGCGTTCACTAACGTTACGCCACAGAGGATAACACCCTTCACAAATATTATCTGATTTCAACAATCTATATTCTGCTTCTTGATAATGATCGAATTTTTTTACTGACTTGTTCTGCAGTGAAACATTAAAATACATGATTTGAGATTGACATGGTCATTAACATTAATAGTATAACACTCACCTGGACTATAAGGTCGAACGACAACCTGCGTACTTACCATACATGAAAGGAGTGACAGATAAGGTCGCCAACATTTTAAAGAAGTACTCAATAAAAACTATCTTCACTCCTTTCAAAAAGCTGTCACAATACCTACGCACACCTAAAGACAGTTTTCCTTTAGAACGTCCAGGTGTCTATAAAGTTGAGGCGGGAGCTAGTGTCGGCCCTGGATGTGAGAGTTCTCACCCTCGCCACCCTGCTCACAGCAATGGTCCGCTGCGCGGACGCGTGGGCGGCCGGCGTCTCCTTCAGCGAGCAGGTAATGGTCGTGAAGGAGACGGCGGAGCGGGAGAGGCGGCGCGAGCGAGGAAGACTCGCGGATCGCGCCGCCCGCGCGCGCAGGCAACTCGGGCGTCGGAGGGCACTGACTGACCTCCGTCCCCCATGAGCGCGGGCCTGGGGGTGACGGGTGGAGCCGCCTGTCACCCCAGCAGAAGCAGGCCACGGCGGCGGCGCGCTGAACAGCGCGTCTCCCCATTCCGGGGGCGAGTTGGGGACACCGTTGTCCCCCCTCCTGAGGAGGGCCAGACCGTAAGGGATGGCCCTGGGTCAGCCGGGGTGCGAGGGATATGTCTTTGACAACCTCACCTCCGGCCTAGCACCAAGACCCACAGTCGGCGTGCGGTTTTAGTCGGTTCGAGTCCGACATAACCTCCCCTTCCGGCTCCGGCAGGGGGGGTATCCGAGGGGATTTCCGCACGAAAAAAAAAAAAAAAAAAAAAAAAAGGTGTCTATAAAGTTGACTGCAGCTGTGGGAGCTCCTACATAGGCCAGACCAAACGCACTGTCTCATGCCGGATCAAGGAGCACATCAGGGCGGTCAAAAACAACGAGCCACAGAAATCGGCTATCGCTCAGCACCTGCTGGAGGAAGGGTCGAATCACTGGATTGAGCTACACAGCCCTCAGATTCTCTCGACAGAACGCCACTACATACCCAGAATGGTGAAAGAAGCAATTGAAATTAAAAAATACAAGAACTTCAACCGGGAAGATGGGTTTCAACTGTCGAGTGTCTGGCATCCAGTGATTCGAATGTTCACAAGACCTACAATTTCAAAACCCGTGCGAGTGGATTCAGTGAGTGTTGTATGTCAAAAACGCGATCGAGTACAGTGCGAGAACGCGGACAGTGGTAGGGACGACGAGCGTCATAAACGAGTGCGGAAGAGGGTAGACAGATACGGTCTGCCCAATAACAACTAGCTCGGCGGTCGTCAGTACACCGTGATCATGGCGCTTGAAACAGCGCCGAAATATCGGTTACCAAATACCAATTATAAACATGGTAAATATCCCGGTGAGTGTTATACTATTAATAAAAATACATGTTGTGAAATCTCTGAGCCGATTTGTTAATTGTTTCAACTCGAAGCGAAATAAAGTAAACCAATTAATATTCTTCACATAAATTTCAAATGAATTACAAATCATAATGAAGTGTACAAAAGCAAATGACAAAATTATGTTTGGCGTTGAGTAGAATTTACTCCAAATAATGAACCATAATGGATGAATACAATAACATTCATCATTGTTTAATATTCATTTGGCACACTGTTTGTGCCTAAGTTAGCTAGCATGAATCAAATGTTACATTTTAGGTTTAGTATTAATATTTACATTTGCGTAATTAAATAAATAATTAAAGTGAAATACTGAATATTCTTTAAAATTTTGGTTAATTTCTGCACCGAAAGGAGCAAAGTTTCAGGAGATAATGTAATTTTGAATTGAATGGATTTTAATGATGAACTATTTTTAAAACCTAGATCTAAGAAGTGGTGTCGACGAAAACCACACGTATGTTTCCTGATTTTAGTGAAGTCACAATGTTCAACTTAGGCCTTGATTTGTTGAAAGGAAGAATGCAAATTCATGAACGTGAAAGTATAAGTCATATCTTCCAGCAATATTTATCTGATGACATAGACGATCTCGGCGGTCTGATGACATAGATGAATCGGTCTTACAATCGAGAAGTCCCGAATTCGAATTCTTACCCGACATGAACCTACTCCTAACTATTGTTAATAAACTTGGTTATTAATATTCCAATGCAAATAAAGTCGTTTGCTTTTTAGAATACCAACACGAAAAATGATGTTAAAATATTCCATGTCAAAAGTAAAGAAAAATTTGTAAACCACCTACTTTTCAGCACTTCAGTGCCAATGACTCTTGCTGAGTGTGACATTAATTGGTTCAATTTTTGGCTAGATCGCGGTCGTCTCCCAAATAGCTTTAAGTTTTGCACGAATGAGAGTTTTAGTGTTCACTGGTCGCCCTAATTACCACAGATTTGTTCCATACGTTGGCTGCCAACATCATAATATGAGACATTTACGGACTTTTTCATTTATGAACGCTATTTCACTTTTCCAACGAGTGTCTTCGTAAGTTAATATCGAGCTGCAAAGTAATTTGATTTGTGGGTGCAAGAAATTTCGTGAACAAGTATTATATCAAATTAATAACTTCAGCTAGCAGCAGCCAGAGAGCCGCGTCGTTTCCGGCAGAGTTGAATTTGGTCCACCCCATCTCTTCCATGTGAAGAGATGTGGTGGACTTCCATGTCGTACAATGCGACTATGGGATAGGGCTGTTTAACATCAAAATTAATAACTTTAAATTGAATAATTTAACATCAGAATTAATAACTTTAAATGGGCGGAGTCATCAAAATTCAATGTTTAAAAAAGGGTTTTTTTTTTGACCTTGGGGGAAATCCTTCATGGATGTTATGCCGGACTCCTACCGACTAAAACCGCCACGGTATCGCCCAGCAGCCTATAGTTGGGAGCCCCGGGTAAGCCCTCGGAAGGATGTCCCAGGGCTCCCAACAGACCTACCGCTTTAATGCGGCCTCGTCTAGGGGGTGGTTCGGGTGCTATCCCGCGTCTATGGGGGGGTTTTCGGGTATCATCCCGCTTCATAGGAGGGGGGAGGCGTGCGTGAGTCCGTCACGTCACGCTGCCGTCATGGGCCTGCTTCTGTAAGGACGATGAGCAGCCAACTCACCGTCCTCAGGCCCCCGGTCATGGAGGCCGATGGTCTTCGGCGAAGACACGTCGGCGGCGCCCAAGCCGCCGACTGCGGAACTTATGTTTAAAAATGGTTGAAAAATCATTCATTGTTTCCAATAGTTCGTAAGAATGTTGGTAGATGGCTCCACCGTCGCCCTTAAAGACGGATATAAAGAGAAGGAAAATTTGAAATCATTCAGGTGTGGCTCAATAGCTCAGTTCGAAGAGCATTCCCCCTGTAAGGCCGCGTCCTGGACGACGGCGGGCGGAGCGGGCGGAGCGGGCGGTGCGGGCGTTGTGCGCGGTGTCCTTCGCCACGCCGCGCCGCCCGCACCGCTGTCATCGAGAACAGCTTCACACAAATGTACGACTTTGATAAAGACGCGGGTGCCGTCGCCCGCGCCGCCCGCTCTAGCCGCCGTCGTCCAGGACGCGGCCTTAGGGAAAGGTCGTGAGTTCAAGCTCACTTGAGCATTTCATTTTTTCCGATGTTTTTCGAACTTAAAAGTTGCATAATAAATGCTATAAAAAATTCATTCAAGTATGAATTCTTTTTAATCAACTAGAGTAGCAAAATTATGCCTACAAGTGTATTCCAGTTCATCTATCCATCTTCAAAAAAATTTATATTTATAATATTTGTAGGATTCAGATAAAACACCGTGATTAAAACAATTTGTACATTTTTATTGTGGTTATTCTAGATTTTTATTATGGTTATTCACGATCATAGTACAGGTAACTT
The DNA here is from genome assembly GCA_914829495.1 of Eilema sororculum. NCBI lineage: Eukaryota > Metazoa > Arthropoda > Insecta > Lepidoptera > Erebidae > Eilema > Eilema sororculum. The sequence continues at coordinate 5,406,861 of OU618556.1, forward strand.
ACTTACTGTTCCTATATCTGTAATCTGTGGGGCGTTTCAAATTAGGCTAAGCCTGCATCCGCACCGTTGTTGTACTTAATGCCTGATTAGCATAGTCGAAGCACTATTAGCACGTGATCAGGTAATTGTGTTTGTATGTCATCGTCATTACTTACTGCAATTTGCATGCTAGTTATCTGAAACTTCGACCCGTGTAACTGTAGGATGGGTTTTGTCGGAACCTGTAATTTGACTTGGGCTTAACAAATCGCTTATAGAAAATGCACCGTTCTTATTTTCGTCATCATCGTCATAGAATATTAATACTTTTACCACCTGTCATACTTTTAATTTGCATGTTTATAACTGCGCATTGCTATCTCTACTGAGAAAAAAGAAAAGATGAAGAATTAAGAAGTTCTCACAAGCCGTACAACATGTACAAAACAAAACATATATTTATAGTACTGTCTGCGTTGAGCTGATCCATTAATACTTAAAAACATCGAGCTAGCACTAAAAGTAAAATACAGCCAGAAATATACTGTATCTTATCTCCGGTATTAGCTACATCTCTAGACTTCTTGAATGTAACCCCATATTATCAAGAGGAAAATAGTTTTTCATAAGCACGACAGTGCATAAACCTTTTTTATAGCCGTTTACAATGCTACTCGTAATAGCACACGGGAGATACATCTGGTGTTGCAAATGGTGGTTAGATTACATTAGCCATTATATTATAGTAAACTCTTACTCTCAGGGTGCACTAATAATTCTATAGGTATGTGCGGATAGATTTATGTTCATACCAATACTTAGGAAATTTGGCTATTTAAGCACAGCATACTGTCTACAGCTTTTCTTCCCTACTCTTTTTATCTATCAAATGGTTGCCTGGAATAGATGGCCAATATACGATAATGAGGCTAAATTAAACTTCTGTGATTCGCCCTTCGAGATCACATTATAATTTACTTGTAGTAGCACGCGTGAGTGCTGCCATCGTACACAATTTTATAGCAACATTTAAAAAGAGAAAAAAAAATGATAGCTAACTTGGGGGTATTTCATACACGTTTTGTGTGGCGGCCATCGTGCACTTGTTTTTTCTTGTGTGTTAAAATAAATTAGATTTGTAGTGATAGTTTGTGTGATTTGTGTCGGAACAAGATGGAAAAGCGTAAACATTACAATGACGATGAAGAGGAATATTTAAAACGAAAAATCAAGAAGCTTAAACGCCAAAAGTCAAAGATTCGTCGCAGGCGCCGTCACCGCAGCTACAATTCGACTTCCAGTAATCTACAAAATCAACCGATTGGGATTATGGTGAGTACGATGACGATGTGTGGTGATGATGATATGGGACGAACATCCTTGGCAAGTGCGATAGCATATGGAACTGGAGTCTCCATTCCTCGCTAACATATCGTTACGAAAAAATCGCATTCCATATAAAGTCACAATAATGTTGTATAACTCCCTAGCTGAATCTTATATCCAATACGGATTAAGCAGCTACGGTCGTACATACGAGTACAACACATATCTGCAAAGTATTTTTAAACTTTAGCGAAGAATTATTCACAAAATTGTATCAAAAAACATCAAACAGCAGTTCAATGATAATGACTATGGTCTGTTTAAATATTGCAAGAGTGCATACCCAAGTCAAGCATTTGGTGGTTAAGAAAAACTTTTTTAACCAACATTTTCGGCACAATCTATGCCGTTCTGTATACACGCGGGCTGTGGCTCAAGGCGGGGCATGTTGTGCGAGCCGAGCAGCGCGAATAATGCCTACCACGAACGAACGACTGCTTACCTGGTTCCTCGACTTACTAACGCACTGCCCCTGGAATTGCGCAATGTAGATAACATTAAGCCTCATAGTGTCAAATCACACTATTTAATAATAATATAATAATAATAATCTTTATTTATTCACGCAAAACAAAACAATATACAATACAATAATACATGTGTCTACAGTACAGGTATTGGTTTTTGTTTTATGATATTAATAATGTTCGCAACTGGTACCTTAGCTAGGATACGTAGTAGCCTGTATTAAAGATACCAGTTATCTCCCTTAAACTTATACCAAACAAGCAACCATAAGCATAACGGGTTTCAACCAGTAATTATAATTTATATAATATATAACTAAAGATTAAGCTGTTAACAATTATTTTGAAATTAAGATAATCTAAAAATAGTATAAATAATAATATCAACAACCACAATGTAAATTTAGTACAGTTCATGTGTGTGTGTGTGTGTGTGTGTGTGTGTGTGTGTGTGTGTGTGTGTGTGTGTGTGTGTGTGTGTGTGTGTGTGTGTGTGTTACATGGGTCTACCAGCCATTTCGTCACGTCCCAACATCAATCAGGCTCTCCGCCTCATCGTAAGATAACCCTAGGAACCACTCACGAACACTAGACCTGCAAGCTTTTTTGGACAAATGATGTATAGGAAGCAATCTATTTACTTTGTTGTATAAGGTGGGGGCTAGAAAATAGTTAAATTTTTGGGAATGACTGAAGTTGGCCCTGTTTGTGATACATATCCTATCCTTACGTCTTTTGGTTATGGGTACATAAGGGGTCTTGGCATGCTGCAAGAGGATTGTTTGATAAATAAACAATTTCCTTACAGTTAAGACTTCGCAACAGTGGCGAAGTGTCCATATAACCCGATTCCTACCGGCTTACCTTTGCAAAAACCCCTAAGCATTGTCTATTAATAAATTATAAATCAATGAAACCACATCTATTCATTACACAAAAATATAAAACAAAGAGTATTCTGTTACGTAAATCGCAATTATAATAATTATTTACATACAATACATATTACACATATTTCTCATAACGCCATCTAGTTCTCAATTAAGGAAGGAAACCTCTTGTATGATTCTTTCTGAACGCGCGCGTAAGCCAACTGCCAAAATCGGAATCTGTAACTCTTGTTTAATACGCAGTCGCACGCACACATGCGCAATTTTTTTTAGTAGTGTTCGTAGAAATATGTAGCGACATTAAGCCGCTGTTCAACGGGTTATGACAGAGAGAGAATATACGATAAGAATTTGCGAGAGCGAGAGAGCACTTATATGAAGTTTGTTTTGTTTACATACACTGAATGTATTCAAATTCAATTGCTCACCACAATTTTGACATTCATTTTTGATTTCATCAATAATTATTATGTTATAAATAAGTTAGAATTCGCTTTTTTGTGTAAAGTAGTTATTACTAAGTGGGTGAATTTCTCAAACGTAAAATTTTCGCGGCGTGACTGAAAATCATACCTTAAAGTTAACATATAGTAATGATTATTTTTTGTAAGAAAGATATCGTTTTTCTCTATATGCACGTATAAATTATATTATTGAAACTATTTTTGTGAGTGTGTAAAAAATGTCTTTTCACCTAAATTCTAAGCTTGGTGGCGCGTCCACAACCTGTTTTCTTGGGAATGATCACAGTTTAATCAAAACTTCATTAGTTTACTGAGTATACTTAATAATAATTCGATTCGGCATTATTTTAGCTATCTCCGATACTGTCATTCGTAGTATTTAGTACTATACTTTTTCTTAAAAATAATTTATAAGATGCGTCCGCGGCAAATGTAAAATTTTGGTGGGATTTATAAAATCATCGAAGGAGTCGTATTGAAAGTACCTATAAGGACGACACTATCATCATTGGAAACGTTCAGTTGGGTGTTAATGAGCACCAGTGCCAGTTGTCCCCAGTCCCGTTTCGTTTTTCTGCCAAACACGTAAGTAGGTCGCTTCATAAGCCTCGGACAAAAATATTGTAATTTTTGTGTTGATTATTTAAAACGGTTTATTCTCATTGTATGTTTTAATATTTAAGTGTAGTGTACAGGTTCAGTATGTGTATTAAATTTTGGTAATGTAACCACTATATTCTAAATAGTATTTTTATAAATAATTTTTTTAGACGTGAAACTAATTTTGGTGGAGCAATTTTGGTGAATTTGGTGGGGTTTTACTAATCATCAAAATTGTATATTTACACCAAAATTTGTTTTCATAGTTATTTGATTAAGCTCCTACGTAGTCCGACGGGCTACTAGGTCAGGTGACCTCTACGTGGTATACCCTGGGCAATGGAGAAAGCACCGCCTCTCTCCCTAGGCGGGAAAGAGGTTGTTGGCTGTTGAGGGTTGTTCGGAAGCTTTCCTAATTTTCTCTCAGATTAACCATTAGCATATGAACTACCCATACAAAAGACGGGTGAGTAGTTGGGTGAAGTCAGCTGATGCCGCAGTAGGGACAGGCCGGTGTGGTGGAGCATCGTGCGCTCTTTCCGTCACCTGCTTCTACTGGCGTGAAAGGCGGCCTCACTCTTTACTACTAAGCCTACGCCGTTAAAACCTGCCCACCCTTCTTCCCTCCTCTCCACTGTCAACATCATTTGGCTTTTCTTCCTCTGCTTTCTCACTTACATGAAAGCTACCGTGGATGCAAGAGTGCCTCATGCAATCTTTTGCACGTGACTCCACGCAACAAAGCGATGAAGTCGAAGATGTAGGTGACACGCAACTCCTGCTTATGTTGCTCCAGCAGCTAGCACTTTGCTATCGTGTAAAAGGTACTCAATCTTCTCCACAGAAGGCTTCTGACCTCTACCGTCCTCAAGCTCCTACATCCACATCCTCACATGTTGCACCAATCTATCGGCGTCCACCACCGATATTAACAGCATACATGGGCAGTTATGGAGTGATTGTCTGATGCTATCCGACCAAAATACCACGCTGATTGGGAATGGACTAAGGACAGATCACAGATCACAGAGACAGTGATAAGGAAGATTCTCATATTGCCAACAGCGGTTCGAACAACGGAATCAGAATCGTGGTACATGTCTCGGATGGTGTAAACCTCTGGAACCCTTTTGAACCGCAATGCCCATCAGCTCACCGCGTGAGAAACTTAGTTGAAGGACTCCTGTAAGTTCAGGAATAGACATCACACTACCAACTTGTCTTGTCACTACCAAGTGTCCATGGCATATCTTCCGTCCACCCTTAGGCATACCGAGTACCACCTCTCCCACTTTGAGAATAACTGCCTAAATCTTTTCCCAGCAATCTTGAATAAGTTTGTCTTTATGTTTTGCTTTTATACTGATACTACTATTAACTAAAGTGGTTTTGCCATATAAAAATGAAGTTGGTGATAAAAGGGTAAAAATTAAGGGTTATATGTAACTATTAAGTGCCAAATTCTAGAAAAAAAACTAAGAAATAGTATAAGTAATAATAAATAAAAAATAAAAATAAGTTGATATGCAATTTTGGTGTTAGACACCAATTTCGGTGTATTGAAAATTCAGGTGTATAAAATAAACAAGTAATTCCCAGGGCTAATTAGACTATTCAAACATAATAGGCATAAAATATGTATTTCTAGCTAAATATTGAAAGAGATTACCTAAATACCTAGAAATAAAAAAAATCACCAAAATTAGCTAAAAATTCATAGATGTTGAAATTCACCCAAGTATAATTTGTGCTTGTGTTGACTTGTGTAGTGTATTGACTGTTGTGCATTGATTGACATTATACTGTCGTAGTATCTACGTAATATTTTGGTAAGTAGTCGTTGTATTATATGCATTTGTAGTGTATTTTGTTGTTATAATGGCTGCGTTAATAGCATTAGATTGTTGTCTGACTGATTATTTGTTGTGTGAGAAAACATCTTTCTCGAAATAGTTGTACTTATAGTTTTACATAAGTTCGGGACAACTTTATAGTTTTACATGAGTTCGGGACAACTAGAATCGAAACATTTTTCACGAATACCTATGAAGTACATAATCGAAAAGTAGATCGTAATAGAAATCTAATGAAACGGTTTATAGATACCTACAGTAATTTTTTTAGGTAAACAAGAGTTAGCTTTTCGCGGTCACGATGAAAGTTCAGGTTCTGATAACCGCGGGAATTATATCGAAACCTTATTATATTTAAGTAAATACGATTCAGTAATGGACTCACAATTAGAACAATGTTCTTTAATGCAAAATCCCGTATTTTCTGGTATTTCTAGCGACATTCAAAACGATTTAATACATAGCATTGCATCCGTTTTAAGAGATCGTATTAGATTAGAGATAGATAAAGCTCAATTTGTATCGGTTATGATTGACGAAACACCTGACGTAAGCCATAGGGCGCAACTAACTGTAATATTTATAGGTATATTTAACTGAAACTGGCATTGAAGAACGATTTCTAGGATTTTACGACGTTAGTGGTAGTCGAACTCCTGAAATCTTATTTTTTCAAATCCACTTTCATTACACTTGGTAGACACTGTTATAATAATCATCAGTGCTTACACGTATAGTAAATGTGGGTTGAAATTTCCTCAACCATTTGGACCTAAGCCTCGACCCATTCAGTCACAGCTTTTGAAAGGAGTACCTACACATTACAATCGGCCATGGTAAGGTTTTTCTTACGATCGGCTTCCCTTTTAAAAAAATCCACCCTTCGCCACTGCTTCGCAATCCCCATATAGCTCTTCAGTAGGAAAAGTGAACTTACGGAAAGTACTCACCTTTAGGACAGCTCTTTGTGCTATTTCCAAGTCTAGGAAGCCAGTTTTACCCATACCTCCCCATGTAGTTATACAATATGTCAAAAGAGATTGACACAGTGCATAGTAAACCTGTTTAACCACTCGTGCCTTGGCCACGTGACGAAGAGATTTAAAGATATAAATAAGTTTTCTGACTCTGCCCTGCAAGCTTTCAAGGTGATGTGAAAATTTTAGATTGGCATCGAGTGTAACTCCCAGGTACTTGATGGTTGATGCACTCTCGAGTGAAGGGCAGTTGCAGTTCAAGTTGTGAGGAGCAGGGCACATGTGGACTTTAAGGGACAGTGAGGTTGCAGGCTGGGTTGGTTGCCTAAAACTAAAAGACATGAATTTCGTTTTGGTGGCGTTAAGGGTCAGAGAATTTTTAGCCAACCATGCCGATACCAAATCTAATCCGGACTGAGCCGTAGTAAATGTCTCGGGCCAAGAATTCCCAGTGACAGTCAGGGCTGTATCATCTGCGAACGTTGTAATTCTGATGTTTGGCAAGCTTGTTTCACAGAGCTGGTTAATGTACACCGGAAAGAGGGTTGGTCCGATAACACTGCCCTGTGGAACGCCAAATGTAACAGGAAGTTCGTTACTTGTATGTTCACAGATTTTTACACATTGAGTTCGTCCTTGTAGATAGTCTCTGAACATGGCTAGGGGCAATCCTCTAACACCAATAGTTTCTAACTTTTGTATTAGGAGTGGAATGGAGACCATGTCAAAGGCCTTTGCGACGTCCAGGAAGATTGTAAGTACTTTCATTTTGTTGTCTAAACTTCTTATTAGATGGTTTGTTAAGTCTAAGACAGCATCAGAGGTAGATTTATTACGCCTGAAACCATATTGGTTAGAAGATAGTAAATTTTTGTCTTCAAGGTAATTCATCAGTCTAGTATTAATAATGCGTTCCAGAATTTTAGACATTACAGGAAGCACGGCAATTGGCCGATAATTATTGACGCACTCCTTGTCCCCGCTCTTATAAACAGGGTGGATAAGAGACCTTTTGAAGTAAGCGGGAAATGTGCCGAGCTCCAGGCAAAGGTTATAAATATATGTAAGAACAGGTATTAATTTGATACTGTATCGCTTAAGGAAAGACGTAGATATATTATCCCATCCCACGGCACAATCTGATCTCAAGGAAACCAGAATAGATGCAACCTCATCACAGTCCGTTGGCAACATCACAAAGGAGCTACAGGGGCTAATAGAAGAATCAGTAAACGTAGGTTGTGGAGGAGCATGGATGGAAGGGATTTTAGATGCAAGTATTTTTCCAATATTCGCAAAGTAGCTATTCACCTCATCCACCGCGAGCCTGGGAGTTGGAGCAGACTGAAGCAAGGAGTCAGAGGATGACTTAGATTCTGAGCAATTGATCACTCTTTTTATAACTTTCCAGATCTTTTTATTGTCAGTACTAGCGTCCATGAGCTGTGCCTTATCATATCGTCTCTTCACTTTTTTTAAAATCTTATTACAAAAGTTTCTATACCTCCTATATGTTAATTTCAAAACATCGTCATTAGGATGAAGTTTTAGTCTCTTATGCATATTGTCTCTATTTCTGATACAACGCAGAAGGCCAGCAGTAATCCATGGTTTAATAAGATTATTACGCTTTGATAATTTTACAACATTAGAGTTATTGCTAATTGTATCCTGGGGCGGTGGATTCAATTGCATGCAATAAAGTCTGATACCGCCCCAGGTTCGGGGTGGTGCACCCAAACTGTGTAACTTTTTCATTGTTTTGTTTTGTTTTGTTTTGTTTTGTTTTGTTCTGTTTTATTATCTACTAACATTAGTTGTAAGCTATTTACTAACAAATTTATGGAAGAAATTCTGAAATAAAAAAAAATATATTATATATTATATATATTCATCAGAATGTCCACTAGGAGTTTCGTGGCCATATTTGGGTCATTTAGACCATAAACTGATTCAAAATCTAGTTTGTGAACTGCAATGTCAAGGGTTGTATAATTTATTTTTTTAATATGTAAGTGATTATTTTTGTTGTGAACAAATTTGTGTGGGAGACAAAGTAAAAGACAGTTATGGTCAGTTAAAGAAGAGTCAAGAACCAGAGTAAGTGCTTTATGTTTGGATTTAAGCATGAAATGGTCCAAACAGTTAGGGCCGCGAGTAGCTAACGTATGTGCAGGAAGTAGGCCGTGACATGCCAAAAGGTTGAGGTACTCTTTTGTTTGTGTGTCATATGGAGTATGTCTAATTTCAATATTGATATCACCAGCTACTAGAATATTTTTAATTCCGGATAATGAGCTTAGAACTGAGTCCAAGGAATTTAGAAACTTTGCAGTGTTACCGAAGGAAGGGGAACGATAGATGCCGACAATGGCCATTTCACTTCCCCTTATCAGCATGCAGGTTCCCTCCATAAAATCGATCTGTGAAACTACGTAATTTAAATGACTTTTAACATAGATCACTATCCCATCGTTTTGGTTTATATGGTTTGTGGTACAGTAAGATGTGTAGGTTTCTATGGTAGGAATATACATTTTATTCGGCTGCCAACATTCTGTCAAAATCATAACGTCGCTTTCTATTTTTATTGTATGCAAAAGAGTAAGAAAACTGCCAAAATAGCAATTTATTGAACAGATATTCTGACACAGTACTTTGAGGTATTTCAATGGTTCTGTTATATATGAACAGCAGTCCTCGGGGCTACAACATATGCTATCAGAAACCGACAGTTGGTCAATTCGTTCAGTTAGTTCAAATACGTTATCGAATGATATAGTTATTGTCAATGATTACATAATAGGTTAACTCGGCAAGGATTATAAACAAACACATTTCTATAGTATAAAACAGTGAAGTATGTATGAATAAGGCAACGGGTGACTGATATTTAGTTAGTAGACCGTATTTGACTGTGAATGTTGTTATTAGGTAATATGTTTTAGTGTCTGTGTTAAAGTGAGTGATAGAAGTGGCTGATGTGTAAAAGAATGGATAAAAAGTAAGTGCATCAATTATTATATGAACTGTTTTCTGTAGTTTAAAACAAATAGTGAATGTATATATTAGGATTATTACAATTGAACAACATTTTTTTATTATGTAAATTTTTTTGACAATGTGGGTAAAATTAAAAAATATGTTATTGAAATTTATAATACGTAACAAAAATAACATGCAATATTGTTTGTTACCGGCAGGACAATAATAAAGAGAAATACAATATATTCAAAGTTTAGAGCTAAATTTCTGCAATTGGTCAATACTTTTAATTTTTTTTTTTTATTTTAACCACTACTGATGGTTCGCCATCCGTTTTTTTTATTAGAACCTTACCGTCGGCAACCCAACAGTACTTAATTTTGTTGGATTTTTTCAGTTCGCGAGCATGAAAAAACAGCTTTCTTGCGTTTGCAGTTAGATGTTCAGCTATATATATGGGGTTTTTTCCATTTAGGCCTATGTGGGTAAGGTTTAATTTATTTGTTGGATACGATATGTTGTGCGATTTTACTGCACTGATAATAGCGTTTTTTTGATATAGGTCCGATAATTGGATAATAATTGGTTTTTTCGTATCCGGCTTCCCAGGAATACGGTGTATATCACGTATGTCTGTAGTTTTTAGATCAAGATTAAGAGATTTTGATATATTCTGAATGTACGTAAGTAGGTCTTGTTTACTCTCTTTATCTTTCCGGGGAATATTTCTCAATTCGATGGTTGTTAATTTGGAACATCTTTGTAGATCTTCGACTTTTTCTTGTAGACTCGATATGTCGTTACGGTAGGCTGCACATTCATCCTCTAACGTTTTTATTTTATTTCGCATTTCGTTGTGTTGTTCACTCATAAATTCAACAGACCTTTCGATGTTGTTCAAGGTTGTTTCAATTTTGCAATAGTTTTCTTTGAAACAGGAAAGCATTTTTCTTATCTCATTTCTGAAGTCATTGAAGTCATCGTCATCGTTAACTCATCAAGTCGGCGCTTCTGTCTTTGAGCCATAAATGCAGATTGTTGCGATGTAGATTCCCGACTGTTAACGTTCAGAGCAGAGTCCGAGCCAGATTTGTTTGGCGACTGCATCGTCGTTGTACAGTAGTTAATCACTTTAATCAGTGCACAAGTTGGACAAATAGGTGAGTATCCCGTAATTATGGATTGTAAAAGTTTGTATAGGAGTCGTCGGTTAGATACACTTTTTTGAAACTTGCTTGTAGTTGCAAAGTCGCTTTATTTACGGATGTAAACTTCACTAGGGACTCGATTTGTTATTGAGATTAAGGTTTGCTGTATGATTTGATAATCGATATGTATTAACTTTTTGCACAATGATTTGCACTTTTTTTCGAGGGGTTTTAATTTCACTAATTACTTCGGTGCTATAGTAATATGAGGCAAGATAACGCCTCCACAGTTGAGTTTGTTTACTTTACACTAGTTTATAACGCAATCACTTGTTTTTATATCTTATATTTAATAAAAACCATGAAAATACAAGGGAGCACTTCTCGGAGGGTATTCACTAGACAGCGCCACCTAGCGGAAATAAACTCACTTGTATAATGTTATTTAACACCTTAGGCATAGATAATAAACCGCATAGGTTTCTGTAATGCTTATGTATCTTTGTTGTATACAAATTGTTTAAACGATAAATAAATATGAAAAAAGGTGAATTTGAAAAATGTAGTAATGAAAAGTCGGTCGTCAATATACTCGTAATAACATCCATGTCTGGAGTACAGTCCGCGAGGCTCGTACCATGACAAACTTTAGAGTGTTTTGAGTCGGTAACCAATATACCTAATAACACCCACGTCTGGAGTACAATCCGTGAGGCTAGTACCATGACTAACTTTGGTGTGTTTTGAGTCGGTAATCAATATAATAACATCCATGTCTGGAGTACAGTCCGGGAGGATGGTACTGTGACTAACTTTGCAGTGTTTTGAGTTGGTAATCAATATAATAACACCCACGTCTGGAGCACAGTCCGTGAGGCTGGTACCATGACTAACGTTGCAGTGTTTTGAGTCGGTGATCAATATATTATCATCCATGTCTGGAGTCCAGCCCGTGAGGCTGGTGCCGTGACTAATTTTTGGAGTGTTTTAAGTCGATAATCAAAATAATAGCATCCATGTCTGGAATACAGTCCGCGAGGCTGGTACTGTGACTAACGTTGCAGTGTTTGGAGTTAGTAATCAATATAATAACATCCATGTCTGGAGTACAGTCCGTGAGGCTGGTACCGTGACTAACGATGAAGTGTTTTGAGTCGGTAATCAATATAATAACATTAATGTCTGGGGTCCAGTCCGTGAGGCTGGTGCCGTGACTAATTTTTGGAGTGTTTTGAGTCGGTGATCTATATAATAACACCCAGGTCTGGAGTACAGTCCGCGAGGCTGGTACCGTGACAACCTTTGGAGTGTTTTGAGTCAGTATTCAATATAATAACATCCATGTCTGCAGTACAGTCCGTGAGGCTAGTACCGTGACTAATTTTTGGAGTGTTTTAAGTCGGTGATCAATATAATAACATCCATGTTTGGAGTCCAGTCCATAAGGCTGGTACCGTGACTAATTTTTGGAGTGTTTTGAGTCAGTAATCAATATAATAACATCCATGTCTGGAGTCCAGTCCGTGGGCCTGGTACCATGACTAACTTTGGAATGTTTTGAGTTGGTGATCAATATATTATCATCCATGTCTGGAGTCCAGCCCGTGAGGCTGGTGCCGTGACTAATTTTTGGAGAGGTTTTGAGTCGGTGATCTATATAATAACACCCAGGTCTGGAGTACAGTCCGCGAGGCTGGTACCGTAACAAACTTTGGAGTGTTTTGAGTCAGTATTCAATATAATAACATCCATGTCTGGAGTCCAGTCCGTGAGGCTGTTACCGTGACTAATTTTTGGAGTGTTTTAAGTCGGTGATCGATATAGTAACACCCAGGTCTGGAGTACAGTCCGCGAGGCTGGTACCGTAACAAACTTTGGAGTGTGTTGAGTCAGTATTCAATATAATAACATCCATGTCTGGAGTCCAGTCCGATAGGCTGGTCCCATGACTAACTTTGGAGTGTTTTGAGTCGGTAATCAATATAATAACATCCACGTCTGAAGTACAGTTCGTGAGGCTAATACTATGATTAACTTTGGAGTGTTTTTGGGTTATGTTTATCACGTCGGCTAGATTAGACAAATATATGTGACTATCTTATAATATAGACACGTTATTATAGAAATTCCACGCAGTAAGGATGGATTTGACGTGATCGGCACTATTGATGCCGATGACAGTCCTACTAACAGGGCCGCGTTATAGTCCATGGTCTTGCGGCTCGCTAGTGTGGGGCCAACCGCCCCGCTGCCCGCGCCCGCAGCTGCGTCCACGGCCGCGCCGGCGCTGACGCCCACTGGGCCTTTTCTGCGGATACGCTCGCGCCGCTGACTTCTACGGAGCTAAGTATCGAATTAGAGCTAGATATATTATTATGTTTATTGGCCCTTGTATACATAAGGATGTTGCCTCTCGGTGGTCTGACATTTTGGTTAATGGCTTGAATGAAAGACGAGGTGAAAGGGGACATTATTAAGTCCTTCGTTGTTGAAAACAAAAAATATTAGTACACGCCATAACTGGCGTAGCTAATACTGTATCAACTCTATTAACTTCAGCTCTCATATATAATGATCATAAGAATCAAATCCTAAAGAATCTTAGTGACACTGGCGGACTTTTATTTCACATTCATTTTTGTGAAACGCAAGTTAGCCGTGCTCTTTTGTTGAATTGCCTTAATAAAGAAGTCAAAGATAATATTAACGATCTAAAGCGAGAGGACTCACTTTTTGGAAAGAATTTACAAGAAAGTCAATGACAGCCATTACAAGAACACGCGCAGAACTGAGACCTCCTGTCGTTAAGCAGAGGGTGCAACCCAGACGTAGACTATCAGATCATTCTACATCGAGGGTTTTTTAAAATGGAAGGGCCAGCCACTGCTCGCGGCGCCACCACCACCTCGCCGAGCGCTAGCGAAGACGAGCTCGATGCGTGGTGGGTACAAGCGACCGCCGCCGCGCCCGCAGAGCGACCGCCGAGCCCCGCCCGCCGCGGGGCTCGCGTCGCCAACGCCGGGCCTGGGTGACTACACCGCACCGCCGCAGGCTTAAGTTTTTTTCTAAAAACGGTCAAAACAAGATTTTACCAAATACATAAAATTTTTGGAGCTGACCGCTGCGCGCTGCTTTCTTAGTTCTAAAATTTTTGGCAAAAGATTGCAGGAATTGGATCGAGAATTCTACAGCAATCTCATACATCAACAGAATGCAAGGCATTCAATTCCCTCATTTAAGTAACTTAAGTAGACAAATCTGGCAGTGGTGCGAAAACCGTGGTCTGTTTATATACGCATCTTAAATTAGCTCAAATATAACTACATGGCCGACGAAGCGTCTCGTCGAACGCATGCGGACATAGAATGGGAACTTGCAGACAGCGCATATTTTCGAATTAGCGATTCCTTTTCACACCCTGAGATTGACTTATTTGCGAACCGAATAAACAAAAGATGTACCAAATTTGTGTCTTGGCATTGCGATCCTGACACGTTCAGGTTCGACGCGTTCACTACAATATCATGGCCACAATATTTTTCTACGCGTTCCACCTTTTCTGCCTGATACTAAAGGGGTTACAAAAAAATATTTCTGATAAAGCTGAGGGTATTGTTGTAGTGCCATATTGGCTTACACTACCCTGGTTTCCTTTTTACGTGAAGTTTTTATTTAATTTAGATAGAATCGAATTCCAGCCTAATCCGAATTTACTATTCCCCCCAGCACAAGATACACCGGGGTCTTACCTTGGTAGCCGGAGTATTGTCAGGACGGCGTTTATGAACCAGGGTATTACATCAAACGTCGTGGACCTACGTTGTACCTAACTTATTTCAACGAACGTCCTTCTATTTGCCTAGCAAGGACTCTGGAGTGTTATTTAACTCTTTCTGCGACAAGACATTCAAGTAATTGTAATTTTCTTTTAATTAGTTTTAACAAACCTTTCCGTAAGGTATGTTCACAGTCGATTAGTCGATGGATCAAAGTCACCCTGGCAGAAAACGGGATTGACATGTTAGTTTTTAAAGCGCATAGCACGAGACATGCAGTGACTTTCGCAGCGAATAGGCTGAATAGGTGTAAGTATAGACCCCATTGAGAAAACCGCTGGTTGGTCTGGAAATTCCCAAGTTTTAGTGAAATTCTATAATCGAGATTTGGTGGGGCACTCCAGTGTGACATTCGCCGCTCGTTTTACAGGGTAGGCTTGATTAATCGTTTAACAATAAGATTATTGTCCATTTTTTATAATAAGCATTACATTCGTAATGCAGGTCTGTAATCTATTCGTTATTTTTAGAATATAATCAAGTTATGGCCTGACGTCTTTTTTTTGCTTACTGCTATTTCGTGTACTCTAAACATCCTACAAGTAAATGATAATAATGTTATCTCGAAGGGCGAATCACAGAAGTTTAATAGAAAATCAAACGAACTTACCTGTAAGTGAAGTTCGATGATTATTAAACGATGTGATTCGCCCGAGAGATTACAACCCCCCCGACCCTAATCTGGACCTTGTCCAGATAATTCCCTTTAGACCACGAAAAAGCGCATAACACAGATGGCCTTACGGGGAAAACGTGTATGAAATACCCCCAAGTTAGCTAACATTTTTTTTCTCTTTTTAAATGTTGCTATAAAATTGTGTACGATGGCAGCACTCACGCGTGCTACTACAAGTAAATAATAATGTAATCTCTCGGGCGAATCACATCGTTTAATAATCATCGAACTTCACTTACAGGTAAGTTCGTTTGATTTTCTATTGTACTATATACCTAGCCACGTATCTTATTTTCTTGATGTACAGTAAAGAGGTTTATCTATATAATATCTTTACTTTCAAGAATTCTAGTAGACATTCTTAAAATTTTAATACACATGCAATTTTTTTTAAAATCTGTCTGTCGGTATACACACATGGTAAGGTAAGGAGTACACCGAGACCATGTCTGATTCCAGGAGTAGAAGACAATGAACGCATCGACCCCAAATAAAGGGCCAAGGGCAGTCAGATGATGAATTTATATTGCAAACCTACCTACTGCAAATAGTTTTTAGCCTGTGCAAATATTTGATGTTGCGGGCTTGCGGCAATAATGTGCGGGTAGCATTAACTATTTTCTACAGATATATCTGAACGCTGAAAATACATAGTCGATAGTGACCTCTGCTATATGGAGTGTGATAAGGGATCAAGGTTCTTAGGTCTCGAATTTTTCCTTTTTCCAGATATTTGAACATTACATAACATGAAATACACACATGCACGTTTATTGAAAGGAACGCTGTCGCTGGTAAATTTTTTGCATTTGTTTGCTGGTTTGATTTAGACGCATATTTGATTTTCATTATAATCTGGCATAGCTTATGAAAACTTTTAAAATTCTGGATAGAAAAAAATATCCTAAGATAATATAATATGATAGAAACTATAGTTATAAAAAAATGTTGGATATTTATATAAAATAGCGGCATTAGTTAAATTTTTAGACACAAACAGCAATTTTCATTCATTATCATTTTATAAATACGTTGTTCAAAATGGTCAAGCACATGACAACCTAAATCAAGTAAAACTTTGGTTATGTAAAAGGTATCCCTACCTATATTTGTACATGGTGCAAATTTGAATGTCACATACAGCTGTCGATTTCAATTATGAGACGTGACTCGTTCAGTGGCGCGTTAAGTGACGCGTTAAGTGGCACGTTACGCGTTTAGTCAAGCGTTTCCCTATTCATGATGAGGCAGTGCGTGAGCACGGCCGTGCCTGCAGTATCATATGTACAAATTGTAAACGTAAATGATGGTTGATACGTTATCGAGTTCTGTCAAACGCGAGGTGCCCTGGGTTAAAGCATTGTGAACTATCTTGTCCAAAATTCTAACCAATGGGATAAGGAATTTCATGAACGATTGACTCGATGAAGAATAAAAGGGATCCTCGACTGGAGTGATCCTAGGAAAGATGGTAGATGAATTTTTACAGCATTAATCATGCTAACTATACAAATCGAAAACATAGGGAAAAAGAATAATCATCTCGGGCGGGACTCGAACCCGCAGTCTTTCCCTTACAGGGGGAATGCCTTGACCAATCGGCTACCGAGACACGCCCGATGTGATTCAAATTTCCCATCTTATACGTCTTTAAGGCGACAGTGGAGTCATCTATCGATTTTCTTACGAACTATCGGAATCAATGAATGATGTTACAATCATTTTTAAACATTGATTTTTGATAACTCCGCCCAAACAATTGAATGAATTTTTACAGCATTAAGTATGCTAACTATACAAATCGAAAACATAGAGAAAAAAAGAAGAATCATCTCGGGCGGGACTCGAACCCGTAGTCTTTCCCTTACAGGGGGAATGCCTTAACCAATTCGGCTACCGAGACACGCGATTTTCGAGATGATAGATGGGATGAGAGGTAGGAAAGACATAAAAATACCATGGTTACTATCAAGCCCATAATTTGAAACTGCAATATAATAAAATGTGCGTAATGTCTTCAACAATTGTCAAGTTAGTGCTATGATTCTAAACCACTATTAACCCTCACTAATCCGAGTCCACTATCGCTTAAATAGGTCAAATAGGCAAATACGTATGGTTGAACACGAACCAATTTGCAAGTCCAATCGACACAAATCTCCAACAGCTTATAACTTGCGAACAAATAATCCCCCGTGACCGAGGACCCTAATAAACATGAATAAAATAAAACCCCACTGTTTAGTGGTGAAACGCTCTCAATAATAGATTAGAGCGTCAACAATTCACTGCCACGGACCCTTTTTAGACCACTATTATTTATATGCTAAAGAGGGATAGTAGTGCAAGAGTAGGGTTGAGACACGACTTGTAAGATTTGAAGTTAAGATGGGTTATTTACACGGTCTTTGGTACTTCAGAAAAAAAGTATTTTATTGTTTGATTGTGATGACATATGAAATTATTGTAGGTACTATTTATACAATAATTATAGAATTTGGAGCTGGAGGATGCAAAAAGAAACCAATTTCTTTTAATTACTAGGTTTAATGAAGAAATTACAAACTAATACAGGTATTTAATTGCTCGTTGGGTAGGTATACCATGAGACTGATCTCTTAAATTAACTTTGGCAATTTGTCATACACAATGCTTTGGAAAATTATTGCGAAATATGGTGGCGTGATCTTTCCTGTGTGGTTCGATTATTCGGTGTTACTCAATTGTGTCGATTCAGCACCTCGCAGTTTCCATGCGCTGCCTGTAAAGGTGCGATGCATCGTCACGATGTTAGGTTAATTGTACAGGTACATTGGAACGTAACACGATACCAAAAAATTCAAATACACAAAACAAAAACTGAAGTTAACAGTTGCAGTTCTAATTTTATTTGTCCTAATTATTATGATTTCTGTAATATACCTACTATTATAATGTCTAACTGATTAACTCGGATTAATGATTACAACAAAAATGTTAGACAAAGAAATGAAAAAGTTTAAATAATATTTTGATAACTTGTTAAAATGGTCAGCCCTGCGTAGTTCCAAGTGGGCCTACTTCTCGTAGTTATTCACATAGTGGAAATTAATCTTGATAATGAACTAAATGATCCTAAAATTCTCACTTATATATCTAAAGTACTCATCTTGCAAATCCCAAACCAATCGTTATCCCTTTCTCTCAAGCAGAAACCTGCCAGCCCTAGCTAAGGTGATGCCATTATTATCTTGTCTTTTAACCTCGGTTGGCTATAACTTATAGCCGAGGTAACCCTGACAGGGCGTGCGTAACTCAAAATCGTAATAATTTATCAGTTCAACCGCAAAGTTCGTCTTAACCAACTATCAAAGATACTGTTCTGGTAGATTTATTGTGGCAAGTTTTGGTATATGTCTTCGTTAACAGATAAGGAAATAGTTTAAAAGAGTTGATGCACGGATGGGTAGTCTCATTTGGTACATTATTAACTTTAACTATTGTTTATTACTGATAATTTTTTCATTAACTTTCAAGTGTGTTTCACGAAATATTTGAAGCCCTTCTATGGGTGCAAAGTGGAATACTTTAGGTGAGCTTCGTGGAATAGGAAATTATATATTTTATTTTTTTATTTGAAGCCCACCTTTGGTTGCGCTAAGCGGAATACTTTAGGTGCGCTTCGTCTGGGTGCAATACCTCTAAATTTTGAAGTAATACACAAATCGTATTATGGGTACTTAGTGACCTCGTGAATATAATTATACCAAGCTTTTTACCAAAAAAAATCGGTAGTGTCTACTTATCTTTTCTGACTGATCATACCATATTTAATTTCAATGCAATTAACACACTCAATATTATCTTCATTGAAATTTTAAATTAACGTACCAAAATATATAAAAAAAATATCAAGTAAAGTCACACCAGTGTCGTAAGCAACTTAAATCCTTTTAAACCTTAACCATAATCCAGGAACTTTGTCTCATATTATACATCAGACTTCAAGTTGCCGGTGTTATCACACCTATATCGAGGCAACATGTGACCCAAAGGTTATGACCAAACTTCGGGAGCTTAGAGACTATCCTATATTGTGTATCTGAAGTAATTAATAAGTTGTGTTAAACAGAGTTTTGAAGGTGGCTTTGCTTGTTTAAATTGTTGTTGTGTATCAGTAAGTTTAAAGTCAATTTCGTTGTTTTCATTGACTTTTCAATTATTGGCTGTACTTCTCTGTACTTACCTGCTAAATTAAAGCGTACCTACATTTTCCACCTACTTCCAAAAATCCACAATTTTCGTGAATTGTTAAAATCGAAATCATATAGACAATTTTGTTGTAATCATTGTCTTTAAAAAAATTGATGCAAATATTTACGCAGTACATTGCGGTTTATAACATTGCACAACAGGTTTATTGTAAATAATGATAAGAATAACAAAATCGAAATAATAATCATTACCATAATTTTCCTCTCAAAACTGGAAATAGGAGGCTCCAATTTGGGTGAATTTTATTGAAATCATCTCACTAATTAATTACAGCATTATTTCTAAATGTACAATATATACAAAAATAAGAAAAAAAACAGGGGTGGAAGAGACTGTAACTTTAGGCATCGTAGAATTCCTCCCCATCGACCTCTACCGGTACCGTGCCCAAAAGGCTGGCGGCGTTACCCCGCTGAATAGCGATAGCAATTCTTTGACCGAGGTAAAGGCCAGCCCTATGGTCACGGGAAGAGTCAATTAGACTTGGGTTAGATTCTGTAAAATTTTGTTAAATTGTTAAATAAAATTGGGTTCGAAACGCGGCCCATACCCTGAGGAGACTCCGGCAAGAAACTCAGCGGGCATTTTCTCATTACGGTCGGTCTATCAATCATACTTATGTATTTTATTTTTACATAATAAATAAACTGACATTTCCACTGTAGTTATATATAGGTAGACAACAAAATTAACATATTATCTATGTTGGCATATAAAGGTATACGTTTTGATGGACCGCCCGGGTTGAACGCTCCTATGTTGTATATTTTAGCACCTACATATTATATTTTGGCTAGTGATTTAATTAAATTTAGCGTAGTATGTAAATAGAATTGTTCATAGCTCTGAGTGATGAAAATTCAGATCTGCATGATTAATAAATTGGTAATCGTCGGTAGCTTAGTGGTTAAGGAGTCGACCTTACGATCGAGAGGTCCCGGGTTCGATCCTGGCCATTACACTACCGACGTGAACCCACTCCTAACACAAGCAATTTAGCTTAGCTGGAGGGGTTAGAGGGAATATTAGTAACTACGGTTCTAATATTCTTTTTATTAAAAAAAATCAGTTTAGATATAAATACTGTTAAAATTTTCTGTTAAACTTTTATACTCGTATTCGTATCGATAAATAGGTGTACTTTTATTTGTAATCTCCAACAATATACATACATACATATACTCACGTCTAAAAATCCCCAAAGGGGTAGGACAGAAGTGTATTAATTAACGCCCACGTTTATCATATATTTTAACAACTATGATTTTCGGTCTCGCCAAATCTGTTAAATAACATAGTTCGGTCAGTGTTATTAGCGCGACGATGTTTGATTTAGTTTGCACTATCAAACAACATTGGCATCGGTATAATAAATAAGTATATTTCTATAAGTATGTCTTAATTAGAAAGGTAATATTTTAACGTTAGAGTGCGCGTGCTATAGGTATAAGCGAGCTTTTTGAGTTGTTATATGTAAAACAGCAAATGCTTTCAAACTGCGTCCTTATTATAATGTTCAGTATTAGGTATTTCATAGTTTGCGGTGTAGTCAAATTATTTGATTCTCTTAGATTCTCTAGAAAAATAACTGAAATTTAATAGTTTTATGTAAAATACATACTCTGAAATTGTATTATTTGTCAGCCAACTGACTTATTCAGATCAGTATCAACTGTAGTCCTTTTATCTTAATAGACTTGACTTAAAATATATTTTACGGAAAAATAAATAATAAAACAGATTGAAATGAAGACCCAGTAGTCTACAAATCGAAAATTTCATAAACTGCAGGAGAACGCTAATTTCCCTTCAATAATATCAAATCATGCTAAATTGTCTTTATAATTAATACTGTATGCATTGGACAGTGACAGCTCCTGTTTTTGCCATTTCACGTATATCAATTAATACTATTACGTTTAACGGTACAATGGTCCCTAATTTCCTCTTCATTATACAGCGCTTATTATCAACAAAATTTGTTTTTCACTACTAAAACTGTACATCGATATTAAAACTCTATCCCAGATGTCTGCTTCTGACGTTCCATTAAACCAACAATCGGGTTCGCTTTGATTGGCCTCTTTAATTTTCTAATCCAATATGCCTTTCCTTGCTTTTGTTATTGTTGAAATTTTGCTTTGGGTTATTTAGTTAAAGCAAAATTTCGATAGTTGATGACGGGTGAGATATAGCAATAAAGTTTATGATTGTTTAAGTTTGTATTATACAGTTTGTATCGATAGTACTATTTAATATCCTTTCTCTCAATTTTGAATTTAGAATCTCGTTTTATCGCATATGCACCTGTTCTATTAACCATAAAACAAAGGATAAACGCTGGATTCTTCTTATTTTTTAAAATAAATACAAAGTAATAATGTCTTTTTCTTTCCAGATGTGGAATGGAGTACTAGATACAATCCACATAAATATTTGCAGTGCTAGAATACTTGGAGGGTATAAAAATAAAACGGTCGGCTCGCCGTTTAAATGAAAAATAATGTTCTGTAGTGTCAGGGGCCGAGTGGGAAGCTACGGGGAATAAAGCAGTATGTCGGGTGAAATATGCATTGTGATACCATTGTGCTGTTCAGAAATTTTATTTTATAAGATTTTACTGTAAATAAACTGTTAAGGATTTATTGTATATTGCGTATTTTATGGAATGATAACAAAATATTGTTATTTTAAATCATAACATAACATAAACTCACGCCTGTATTCCCTGAAGGGGTAGGCAGAGGTGCTAGCACCCACATTTCGCCAGTTTATGTTTAGGTCCCAATGTAATAGGTGGCGAGCCTATTGCCATTAACCGGGCACTTATAAACCTGCGATAAATACACACATAACTTCGAAAAGCATCGAAAAGTCATTGGTGTGTGCCATGGCAAACCTGGGATCGAACCCGAGACCTCGTTTCAGCAGTCCATTACCCATACCACTAGGCTACCGCCGAGGTATTTTAAGTCATCATTCTAAAATGATCTATAAAATATATATCGCAAAATTAACCGATTCGTATCGCATATCGAGCTTTTGCATTTGCATAGAGCGTAGAGACATGGCTGTTTAACAGCATTTTAACGCATAACATGACAAGTACTCGTATTTTTAAATAAATATAGACACTATTTCAGAGCGGTAAATCTGCGGTAGCCTAGTGGTATGGGTAATGGACTGCTGAGATGAGGTCTCGCGTTCGATCCCAGGTTTACCATGACACACACCAATGACTTTTCGATGCTTTTCGAAGTTATGTGTGTATTTATCGCAGGTTTATAAGTGCCCGGTTAATGGCAATAGGCTCGCCACCTATTACATTGGGACCTAAACATAAACTGGCGAAATGTGGGGGCTAGCACCTCTGCCTACCCCTTCGGGGAATACAGGCGTGAGTTTATGTTATGTTACTATTTCAGAGTCTTACTTCTTAACTAACTTATTCAGACAGCCCCTGTGGCGTGGTGGTAGTGAACGCGACTGCCACGCAGGAGACGCGGTTTCAATCCCCGCTCAGTGCAAAAATTTGTATTCATGAATATGGCTATTTGCATTGTTCTGGGTGTTTCTAAGTATAATATGTATGTATTTATCCGCATTGTAGATTCCATAACACAAGCTAGTTAAGCTTACCATGGATCCAGATAGCGTCATGTGGAATGTTGTGGAATATTTATATTTATAGAAATGTTGTACAGGTGCTTAGGGTAATATGGTACAGTCAGCATAAGAAAGATGTTGATGAGCAATGTACTCAAAATTACCTTAATTTTTTCTTTCACCCCCTTTCAGTTTCTGATCTTTCTGATATTAGATACTCACCTTTAGTGCGGACGTGCCCGCCACGTCCAAGTTCCGTCCGGCGCCTTTTCCGTTCCGCGACCTGTAATGACCCTGGATCAAGCAGGGCTATGCCAGATGCAATCTCACCTCCAGTAACAAATAACCTAAGACGATGGTTTTAGTTGGTTCGAATCCGACATAAGCACCCCTTTGGCTCCAACATATCTTTGGTTGACTGCTTCTATGCAACAATCAGGAAGAGGTGCGCATCCTTGGTGCGACGGGTGCGGGCCAGCCCCAACAGCATCCTGAGCATGGTTGCCAGCAGATTAGACTGCATATTTATAAATAGGTGCTGCAAGGTTTCTTCTTCAGTGATAACCTTGTAGCAAGTTAAATGTAATTGGTTGACATTAATCATATGGATTGGTAGTGGGTGAGAATTGAGAATCTTAATTAAAGTAATGATTAGATTAGATTATTTGTAAGATATTATTATTTAATTTAAATTCGATAATGAAATTGATTTATTTATTTAAACTTTAGAGTACCCATATTTGAATTAGCTTATAATTTATTATTCTATTATAATAATTTGGACATAATATACATACTTTTATTAAATACTGACTTTAAATTTGATTTTAATTTTCATTGCACATTTTAATTACCCATCTTATGTACCTAGTGTCAATACCATTATTTCCTATTTTATTTTGACATCTTAATTTTATTTGTATAACTAACATAGCCAAGTAAGAAATTGTCACTAACCCAATGAGCCAATGTAGCTTAAATAAAGAATTATTATTATTATTATATCCGTGGGGTTTTGCACACTTTTACAAAAATCACTACACACTTAAATTAACCCGTGTAATATTATTATGTACTAGCTTTTGCCCGCGGATCCGCCCGCGTGGGTGTCGGTTATCGCGACCAAACATAGCCTATGTCCTTTCTCAAGGTCTAATCTACCCTCATACCTAATTTCTTCAAAATCGGTTCAGTGGTTAAGGCGTGAAAGCGTAACATACAGACAGACAGACAGAGTTACTTTCGCATTTATAATATTAGTATGGATACTATTTGACTACAAGCTTGTAACTATGAACCTCATTAAAGTCGAGCAACGATTCTATGTTGTTCAAACAAACAAATCTTTCTTTCTTTAATTAGCGCGCGCAGTGTTAATGTTGCCAATTTAAATTAAACTTAACAAATAAACCTTAAGCTTCAGTATTTATCTCTCCGCTGAGTTATAAACATCAATTTGAAACTTTTAATTTCTTATGTGTTCTTAAATATATGTAATATGAGAGAAGTTACGAATTGTAAGAAAGCATGGAACTTTATAACTTTAATAATTTTGACAGAGAATGATGAATAAATGTACTGTGGTACGTATGTCACAGTACATGTAACAGTAAGAAACTTACATAATAAGAAAAGTAGGGCAGTAGGTATGGACAAGAAAAGGAACTTAGTACTTAAGTTACACTACGCAAGATTAACATAACTTTTTGTTATAACGGAATTATTTAGGTATCTTGACGTATATTACGAGGATACCACATCAAATTAGAGTACAAGCTCAGGAATATCTGGTTAATGACTTCAATGATTACTACCGACATCACCGGGTTCTTGGATCCACCTCGGGGCCAACTCATCTGCTAGCTTTCATCCTGAGATTGGAAGATTAGACAACCATGCTGCTCTAACACCAAGAAGGTACATATGCGCATGCCACTGGCGTTCTCTATTAGTTTTTTTATATCACTTAGGTGGTAGACAAGCACACGGCCCACCTGATGGAAAGTGGTTACCCAGGCCTATAGACTTAACCAAAGATGGTGCAAAGACCGAATCAGTATGTAGGCATTATTGAGAATACTAATATTTATATTTAACAATAGCAATAATAGTGACACTATGTGAATCACGTTACAAGTTTATTTAATAAAAACTTCAATATCTACGCGTGTATGAAATATCTATCTAATATGATATCATGTGATACAATAATCACTGTGTCGTTCAAGTGACAGCGACCTCACTTAACCGTCACGGTGACTCGGAGGTTTCATACCCTTGACCGTGGGTAAGGGTCACTGCCCTCCTCCTACGATCTTCAGCTACATGTAGGTAATCTCATTGATAAAATACCTTCGTAAAATAATACGTTTACGAAACAACGTTGCAAGAATACTAACTAGAATTTTAAACAATATATCTCCTCAAAATACAAAATAAAAAATAAGATTCATAAGTTATCACTGAAAAAGCTGAAAAACTTTACAGAAAGCAACTAAGCCGTGAAGTTTCACGACTTTTATTCAAGCCAGTTTAGAGCGTATTATTCCGGTTAAACAACTCGGAAATATGCCGGATTTTCACGGCTTTGTTAGCCGGTGAGATGTCACCATCTCGGGTGCTCGAAATTTAGGGCTAATCTATGCGCTTTAAGAGTCTGTCACACTAGTCAGCTCACGACTTAAATTTTTAACAAGCTATTTGATTCGTTACATAAATTTGAGAAGAGTGCGAAAACCAGCTTATGTTTTCAGATATTCAAATTTATTCTGTTGAACAGAATCACACATTTCCTTAACCTGATTATCCCGGTTGCGACCGAAGGTTTTACTTAGGAGCCCGTGTTTTGTTTACCTACTTTTTACACACCACTTAGCTCGATCTTTGACCTAATTTTGAGACCTTTGATCACTTATTTTCTGATCTGGTGACAGTTTCTAATAGAATTAGTCAGCAAGCTGTAACTGGCATAAAACTAAGTAGATATTTGTTTTGTCACATTGAAATACATTGCCCTCCTTTGTAATCCTCATTTGAGTTGTACAAAGCAAGTCTGGCAAACCTACAAAGCAAATCTATTGCCTGGAGAGCTGGGCTGCAAACAGTGTAATAGTATCCACTGTATTTGACAGGTATAAGTTATCACTTATAATGAGTATTTCCATTAGGTATTAGTATTAACTAGAATATTTCGCTATGTGTATGAAGAGCTCTTAAATACCAAAGTATTATACGCCTTGTCCTTTTTTTTTATACCACTTAGGTGGCAGACAGGCCCACCTGATGGAAAGTGGTTACCGCGGCCTATGGACGTATGCAACACTAGGGGCGTTACACTCGTGCTGCCTACCCGGAAGAAACCTTTTAATGCCCCTCTTGAAGAACCCCATATTGTAGTCGCTTGGGAAAACCATGGCAGGGAGTTCATTCCACAGCTTGAGCGTACTTGGGATAAAGTTCCTTTTATACCGCACGGTGCGCACCGTATTCGGATGCAATGTGTGGGGATGAATTCCCTGCCTATGACGAGCGGTGCATTGATAGAATGTAGCTGTGGGCATCATGTCAAATAATTCATCTGAGCACAAACCATTATATAGGCGGTAGAAAACACACAGCGAGGCAAAGTCCCTCCTGAGGCTGAGAGGTTGGGAAGGGAAGATGCTGACACCTCACTTAGATTTCTGTGTCTCTTGAAGCTTCCAAATCATAGATAGTTGTCTCCCACACCATAAACGACACAGTTCTCGATATAAAGAGTGGAAAGAACATGGGATCCTGGGGTATATACCAAAGTGATCAGTTGGAAATTGTGTTTTTAGCAATGGAGTTATACAAGGGGAGATGCTGACACCTAACTAAGATTTCTGTGTGTCTTGAAGCTTCCAATACATAGGTAGTTGTCTCCCACACCATAAACGACACAGTTCTCGATATAAAGGGTGGAAAAAACATGGGATCCTGGGGTATATACCTTTTTTTTTTTCGTGCGGAAATCCCCACCGATACCCCCCCTGCCGGAGCCGGAAGGGGAGGTTATGTCGGACTCGAACCGACTAAAACCGCACGCCGACTGTGGGTCTTGGTGCTAGGCCGGAGGTGAGGTTGTCAAAGACATATCCCTCGCACCCCGGCTGACCCAGGGCCATCCCTTACGGTCTGGCCCTCCTCAGAAGGGGGTACAACGGTGTCCCCAACTCGCCCCCGGAATGGGGAGGCGCGCTGTTCAGCGCGCCGCCACCGTGGCCTGCTTCTGCTGGGGTGACAGGCGGCTCCACCCGTCACCCCCAGGCTCGCGCTCATGGGGGACGGAGGTCAGTCAGTGCCCTCCGACGCCTGAGTTGCCTGCGCGCGCGGGCGGCGCAATCTGCGAGTCTTTCTCGAGAGCGCTCAGTCGAAAATTGTGTTTTTAGCAATGGAGTTATACAAGGGGAGATGCTGACACCTAACTTAGAGTTCTGTGTCTCTCTAAGCTTCTAAATCATATGTAGTTGTCTCCCACACCATAAACGACACAGTTCGCGATATATAGAGTGGAAAAAACATGGGATCCTTGGGTATGGGACTGTCGACGAGCCTCAACGCACGTCTTTGCACCGAGTCGAAAGGGTTAAGCTGGTTTGCGGGAAAAAGATGACAGCAGTACTCCATGTGGGGCCGAACCTGCGCCTTACAAAGAATGAGTCGCTGCCCCGCAGTGAAGTATTGTTTCGCCCTGTTAAGAACTTCAAGTTTCTATGATGCCAGCTTGACCTTGTCCTCTAAATGACTGCGGTACTGGACGTCACTTGAAATGTCAACGCCTAGGATCCCGATACTCAGGTCAATGTCAAGCCGTGTGCCCAGGAATTGCGGCTCTACAATAAATGGGGTTTTCTTAGCAATGAATACACATACTTGTGTCTTGGTGGGGTTGAACTGGACCAGGTTTAGTCGACCCCAATCGGATACTCCCGAGAGAGTAGTCTTATATCCTATACAGGGGTAAATATAAATATTATATTGGTATAGATAAATATGTGTGCTTTATTCAACGTGTACAACTTTGTTGGCCAAGCGAAGTGGATTATGACGAAATTGCACCCCTAAAACATACGGAGTTTCCTTACCACAGTTAAGACAAGGAACTGGGGTAGTCTTTGCGAATTTGATCTTACCCGAAAAACTGTATCTTTGTCAGTAATCTATTTGTCAATAATATTTTGTGAAGATATTTCTTACGATATTTCTTTGCAAAAAGGAAAAGCCGTATTCACGGTCCTTTTCTCAGTTTATGACAAGGATTAACTGAGATAAATATCTTTTGAGATCTAATTCATCATGTTGTAGTATTTTCTACTTAACATACTTAATGTTATACCGCTCGATTGGCTTTCACTTATTACAAAAGGTACTACAAACAAAAAGCTTGTATGAATAGAGCTTTACTCAGCTTATCGCGTACCTTTATTTAGAATGTCAGAGAGATGGATAGGAGGTCGGTACTTTGTTTTATTTTGTGTGAATATCTGTGAGCACAATCTCCATCTTATTTACAATACAAAACGTGTACGGGTGTTAGGTGTGTTTCGATATTTCACTAGGTATTCTATAATCGCATGAATATGGGTATTTGCAATTGCACTGAGCGGGGATCGAACCCCCCAAAGGCTCCTACTACCTGTAATGTAAATACATTACAGATAGTTGGAGCCTTCAAAAGTCCAAAAACTGGTTTAACTGTAATGCTTCGGTATCGCTTTTAGGTTGCAGAGGCAGTCGCTCCACAAAAAATATCGAAGTTCAGCCAAATCCGCAGTTAGACTGGTAAAACAGACCCTAGACTCCAAGCTGAAAGAAGAAGATATTAAATTACAGTTCACATTTAGGTATTCATAAATTTGAGTCATATTTTAATTACATTACAATTATAATTATTATCACTTTGATTAATTTGAAAGATAAAAAGAAACGGAAGCGGGCGTTTGCGGATGAGGTTCTGGTCTAAACTTTCCTTTAAGCTTGGGAGGTAAAACGGCAGTTACTTATATAACCTCAATAAAACCATATGGGCCATACCGAATGGTGGAGAAGGAGTAAGCTCAAATGTACCCGGGATCAATACGAAAACGCTAATGTGATTCAGTAAAATGGAGCTGTCAAGGACACAATATGACAAAAATAAAATACGAGTATTTTATAAACTTACACTGAAAATGTATAAGGAGCGGTTTTAGCGTTAAGAGCGATTACGGCCAGGCAAGCGTTCGTTGAATAGGAACGAAAACGGTCATTCTCCGATTCAGCGTTCTTTGTCTAATTACCGTAACCTTTTTTATTTTTCATTGATTTGACTCAAACACATTAAAATATGAAACTAATCAAACGTACGAATTTAATAATTAATGTGGCATGTAAAAATTACTGATAGTTTTTCAGATACTAAGACTTTAAAAAAATTATGAGTATGGTAATTAGAAAAATAATATTTAATGTAACGGTAATTAGACAAAATCACGAGGTCCATGTAAAATATGATATAATGAAATTATAATAACACATATTAATAATTGGTACACATATAATCATAATTAAAGCACTAGAATTAAAAAATAAGTAGGGTAGAACTTACAATAACATAAATCTTCTTGGATAATATCTAGCTTAAAGCTACTCACAGCTCTTTTAAGATTTGCTTATATTAATATCACTGAGTACTTTTACCTATTTAATAAAGAATCATCATAATTGGACTTATAGACTAGTATGTCATAAATTTTAATCAGTCTCGTATTATAGTTTTTTTCCATTTAACAATAAAAAACAATAAAAAAATCAATATTTAAAAAATAGATTCGTCAGAATCAGACAAATTTGAAAAAAAGCCTCTAGTCTTCTTATCCTTAATACTATTATTTTGAGCATTTGTCATTGTTTTGAAGGAAGGTATTGCAAGACTAAAATCAACAGGAGACACAGGAGCCCAAAAACTATCTGTGTCAGATAAATTAAAGCTACTTTCCGCTTTTTCAAACTTCTCAAACCTTTTAGACATTTCACATTTGGAAATAAGAGACTTCGAAGACCCAGGAAACACATCAGCTGGCTTTACTAGCTGATTAGATAAAATTTTAGGTTTATCTGAAGATTTCTTAGCACCAATGGACCGTGATGTATCGCAATTATATTTGTTTTGGGCACGTGCAGATAAAATAAATTTGGAAGGTGGAGAAGGTCTAGCCTCTTCTGCCTTTTCCAGATTTAAAGAGTAAAATCCATGATGTCTACCATGCTCACATTCAATAGCTTGATACATACACTGTTGGTCATTACAGCTTAACTTACGCATTGCAAGTAGGTTCGGTTTTGATGAATTCCAAACGACTTGATGGACTTTCATTGTGCCCTTATACTCTCGTATCTCTTTAGGGATCAACAGATCTTTTTGAAGTATATCTGCTTCTTGTACAATATCTGTAATGACTCCCTTGACAGCAGCTTTCAATTTTTCAGAAAGAGTTTCGATATCAACAATATCGCAGCCCTGAGCCACGATCCTATCTGCAGTTCGTTTTATCGTTGCTCCTACGCCATCTGCTGAGCTTTTGCCATGACCAGCCTCTGTATAGTTCCAGGCAATCACTCTTAGATTAGAAAAGTGCCACTGGAGTTGAGAGATAATATAAAACATTTTTTTATTTCGATATTGGCCAGTCGGAGAATCTGATATAAAATGGATGACATTTATATGAGGAGCTTCATTTTCAATGAAATTTAAGATAGGTATAAGATGACTCCAAACTGCAACTGCGTCATGTCGGAGTGAAGAACTCAATGTGCAAAACGACTGAGTCCGCAATACTCCACTTTTCTTAAAATAAATAACAGACGTGTGCAATGTAATTTGCTTACGGCTGCCACCAAAATGGAATGATTGAATTTCATCTGTGTATTTTGTATTATAATTTTCACTAAAATCAACGTTGATTACACAGTCATTTTCAGGTAAATTTTGTTTTAAATGTTTAATGTAATTATTTTGAGAAACTTTATTAGCACAATGGTTCATGTATGGTGGCAGCAACTTTTCAAACTTTTCGATTATTTCTTTAGGGCTAGCTGTAATTTTCCGTTTGACCGTTTGATTACTGGTTTTCTCTTTCCCATCTTTAATGTAAGTTACCTGTTTTGTTATCCAGTGGTAGTAAAAAATCTGCTTTGCATTATCGAATTCTTTATAATGAATATTCCTATTTGCGCAATCTATACATGTTCTTGAAAGACACTCCGTACTTTGAGAAACACAGCATAACGATGATAGAACTTTGTGAGCGGAGCTTTCATCGATTAGGTCAAATCGTTTGAGTGACGCTATGATCAAGTCCATATTAGTGTGGGTCTTACACATGCAAGTCTCTCTTGCTCGTGAATCTGGAATTACAACCCAAAATGGTCGCATCTTGCAAAATGTAGAGTAGCTGATTTTATAGGTGTGTAACTGAAGAAATTTAGTGTGAAGATTTAATAAAGTGTCTGTCAAGAAACGTTTTTGCTTTTTTGTTTTTTTTCTTGAAATGTATTCTCTCTTGCCAGAACAAATGCGACTGTTCTCATCTTGTTCTAAAAAAATTTGGACGTCTTGTTTGATTTTCTCTATGTTATTCTCTTTATTATTATTATGTAAATACTTTGGTTCATTTTCGTTATAATGACTTTTATTTGATTTTGCATGAAGTGTGTTCACATATTTCAGTCTTAATGCTTGCTTCCTATACTTTTCTTTTGCTCTTTTTAACTCCTCTATTTTTTTTCTCATGTATGATATTTCTTTATTTGTTTTATATACATGTCTTCTTAATAACAATAAGGGTGAGATTTTTTTCCGTTTCGGTTTCTCAACAATTCTC
Source organism: Eilema sororculum (assembly GCA_914829495.1). Taxonomy (NCBI): domain Eukaryota; kingdom Metazoa; phylum Arthropoda; class Insecta; order Lepidoptera; family Erebidae; genus Eilema; species Eilema sororculum. Next base: position 5,438,867 of record OU618556.1, read on the forward strand.
TTCGATGATAGTGAAGTTGGTGTTGAACACATAGAAGACGCGCATTCCGTAATATTGAAACTTGTATCTTTATTTTCTGTCAATTGCTCATTATTGCTTAATAATAGCATACTTTGAGTAGAAGATGATGATAGAGCACTAGAGGGACGTGGCGTTGATGTGATTAAGGTAGGTTTAAAATTTAATCTCTTCTTCAAGGGAACAAATTTTTTTTCAAATGAAGTCGACGGTGGACAAATTTCTTCTTGCTGATTATCTAAAGATATTCTTCCAGTGTAATTTTTTGAGCGCAGCGAGTATGATAAATTATGATGTAGTGGTGTTGATAGAGTTTCAAGAGGATCTGTTATATTGTTATCAACCACATCTAGATCTACGATCACTTCTTCCTGAATTGTTTCCAGTTGTCCCTTTTCCTTTTGTCTTTTATAGTAAGCTCTGAAATTTTCTCTATTTCTTTTTTGAGTTTTCTTACGATTTTTTGGTGACATTTCACAGATTGGAAGTATTTTTTTATCTGTTTTTCTTTTATTATACCTTTCTTTCTCTTTTTCTTTTGATTGCTGATATAAAACAGGGTCATTTTTAATTCGTTCTCGGCGTTGTCGTGCGGCGAGTCTTCTCTTTTCTTTAACTTCCTCTTTGATCTTTTTAGGTTTTCCCATTCTAAAAATTAAATAGTTTGATGAATGATAAGCATAATAATATAGAGATATTTACGAAAAATGATAAAAATAATAACAATCTACAATAACCGCGGGAAAACTTTCCATTTGTACAACATCGCGGCTAACAATTAGTAAACAAGTATAAATTTTTCATACAACGGTAATTAGAAACATATGGTAATTAGACATACGGTAATTAGAAAACGATATATTTTCTTAAAAATGTCGAAAACCGATGCAGTGTGCGAATATTAGTTTAATACAACGTACAGAGGTCAAAGTACTGTCTCCATTTACATGATCAATTTGGTCTAACTTAAAAGAATCAAGTATTAAAATAAGTAAAACGGTAATTAGAAAATATTTTAACCAAAGGTACGGTAATTATATACTCACGTGTTTCATTGGCGGTACACTAACGTTAGAGACGTGCAACTGCTGATCGATCACGGCACACACTGAGGAGATGCGGAGCGTACGGTAGTGATGTGCCAAATGCTGTTATTTAGGGATGTGCACCCGAGAATAGAAACTGTCACGGCAATTATGACTTTCGACTGGACATGCGGTTACTTAATTATAATTATTTTTAGACTGGTTCTATTGGGTCGATATTTTGTTATGCGATACTCTTCACTTAATATCGTTTAAAACATTGAATGGATCAAAGTAAATCTGTACGTTATAAAAATTACAATCAAGTTTTAACATCAAGTTGGTGTGCGGACACGCCACGGTAATTAGAGAATAGATGTTTTTTGAACATAATTAAATTAATTTAGTCTTAACTACTTAAAACAGAAGCCTGTGTTTTTGTTTACGGCTTGATACGGATGCTATCTAACATATAAAAAAATTGCATGATTGAATATGATAATATTACGGATTTTGCAAGCCCGGACATGTAAAACTTGCTAATCGGAGAATGGCCGAAAAATAAGCAGAATTTAAATATAGGCAGTGGACGATTTCTACTGAAAATGATAGAAATGTGACAACTTTGAATTTAAATATTCATCAGTGAAATTGTGCCGGCAGCAATCTTTTAAGTTGAGATATTGCGTCAATATTGATGATGTATTTCCATCTATTGACGTAATATCTAGAAAGAATAGAAGCGATCTTCAAGGTAGTGCTAGCATTGATGCTAAGTAGATAATGCTGCTAATTCTGTTGATTTAAAATTCTCTAAAATTTTCTAATTGCATCTGTTTCTTTCATTATCAGATAGAAAAGGACAGATGATTTATTTTAGTGAACACCTGTCAAATTAAGTCGGCGCCTTGACGGTACCCTTCCATTTTAGTCGACATCTATGAACATGCGACTAACATTAATGCCCTATGTTTACAAAATTTGTGTGAATTGTTCCGGCCTTATGTGTATTCCCGAGTACTCAGATTGATGGCCTCATCAGATGTTTCTTCACGTCCCGCTAGAGAATCTGGAATTGCAGGAAGAAGAAAACACGTGAAGACATTATTAATTCCAAATATTCCAATGATTAAAAAATCGCAGAATACAGTTATTTCGTTCTCGGTAAACAATTTGAGAGACCAATAAGGGCACATAATAGTACAAAAGTACGAATATAATGTTCCCACAAATATAATCTGCTTTAAAGCAAGAACATTATGCTTGTATGACGTATCACATTACGGTCGTATATTAACTAGTTCATTATACCTCATGAACACAATAGTATTTAAATTACGTGCATTCTGTGTTCATGACACATATTGCATTACGGTCGTATTTCCAAAGTGAACTCTCTGTGCTCATCATTACTAGTATTATTTGCCTACATGATTAAATTGCTATAATGTATGTTTATGGAAGCACTTGTGGCCAGGAGCACACACTGTTCAGTAAGCGATCAGTAGGTTAAGCTGCCTGGTTAGGTTGCCGTTTGTATGGGTGACAGTTTAGTGATATTTAATCGAGCGCTCCCGTGATTTGGAGGGCACGTCAAAAGTTGGTCTCGACTGCCGATAGTCGTTAGGTCAAGACGGACGCCTACTGAACACGCCGCCTACTGACGCCTCTGTTTGTGATTTATAGGTATCCCGGTACCTCTAATAACAATCTGTCAGTGGTTGACTACTAAGTAACCACAACTCCCATCCAAGATGACTGCCTTGGATGCGACCGGAATCAACCAGTATGAATGTATAACTATGGCAATTTAAATAACTATAAAAAGCTAGCAAACAGCAGGCTAGAAACAACTTTTTGTTTTCTTTTTTGACCCATGTCTTCGAGAATACACTGAAATTACCAACCTTTTTTACTCTGACGTTAATCCCGGTCGTGTTCGAAGCTTTCAGCTCATAGTACAGTTCTTTAAGCGCCTTTTTCTAGTCCAACTGCGTGTGGTTGGCGAAGTCCAACTCTTCAGTTCGGTAGCTATAAAACAAGGTAATCCACCTTGAAACCAAGTTGCGAATGGAACTTTCCAGAAATTGATTCCATGAAATACATTTATCCAAAAATTAGACACCTCAATTCGGCTTAAACCCTACCGTAAGACAACCCAAATAACTTCATGAGTAGGTATCATGCTAAATACTATGTTTTTCCTCCGTGTTTTTGTGGCCCAGTTTCGAATGTTCCATGATAGTCTTCTCTTTTTAGACAATGTATGATATTACCTACATGAAATGGAAAGGGAAATGAGGCCGAATATTTTGAACCCATGGGCAATATTACAGCACGAAACTTACGCACGGTAACTTGTTCCTGACTGCTAAAATATCTCGTAAAGAAACGGTGCAAGTTTGTACGATCTTATTTCACTAAAAGGAAAATATAGTTTGCTATAAACCAATGTGCTTACTAGCTTATTGAAATATGCATGGATGGAAGTGGATGCAATTACTGTTAGAGTAGAAGCCAATTGATTGAAAAAGTTGGAAGATATTTTTATAGTAGGAGCATAAAACGAACTTTATTTTACGCATAGACGAAATATGACCTGGTTGCGAGGCTGGCAGTAATTGTGATCCATTTACTTATAACGATAGTTGATGATACAACGTCAAACTTCAGGAAACTTGGTCATCCAACATATCGCAAATATATGTTAGTTGGGTTGCAATCTTCTGTGAGATGAAGATGCTTACCCGGGTATGCTTCTTCAATTTGTAGGGAAATGCCGCGTTGCTTTATGATACACCACTGACTCGGCAAACTTCGTACCGTCAATTTTTTTCCGCCCGCGTGGCGTCCGATTCCACTCCCGCTGCACCCTCTTCTATATTAAGCATGTATTATACATATAAACCTCTTTCTTGAATCTATCTATTAAAATAAACCGCATCAAAATCTGTAGCCTAGTTTTGAAAATATAAGCATACATCCCTAAATAGTCGCTTTGCTTTATACTATGTTGTGATGACACATACATTAAGCCTAACTTATTACCCTACTGGGGTAGGCAGAGACAAAATATCTCCACTTCATTTCGTTATGATTTTAGCAGACGTTTTTTTAATTTTATAATTATTTAACTACACAGTCTACACACGTACTCTTGACCTACCTTTTCTCAATCAGTCTTCGATCTAATCAACATTCCCCGTACATAAACTTGAGTTGACCTAAAGGTCAAGTAAACCTTTGTCTGTCTTATGATCTTTAATATAAAACAATTTGACAGAAATATCAAATTTTCAACTTATTAAGGCGGCAAATTTGTACAAGAGATTTTTGTTTAGAAAATTTGTATGAAGAGATGAGTTTATGAAAGAAAATTATTGTAGCAATCAAAAACTAAAGCCTGATTTTTTTTTTAGAAAAAGTAGCATTGACCTTGTTTCGTGGGAACATTATAATTTATAGAAAGATTAAAATACGAAATTCGAGGGTTTATTTAAACTTCTTGCACAAATCCATATTTCAATATCGATATTCATACTAATATTTATAAATCCGAAAGCAACTATGGCTGTCTGTTGCACTTTCACCCCTAAACTTTTAACCACATAGGTGGCAGATAAACACAGGGATGATGGAAAGTGGTTACCATTGCCAATGGACGTCTGCATCACCAGGGGAGTCACACTTGTGCTGCCGACCCTGTAATAACATAGAGTTTCTGTGCCATCAGTGCAGAAGACAGAGCAGGACAAGCCTTTGATCTTCCCACTGATAGCAAAGAAACTCTCCAGTAAGTTCTAGCTAGCCTACTCACCGCCGGGAACACAACACGAGGCTATTATGGCCATCTGGGGAAGTACTTCGCCAGATGGCCTGCTCAATGGACAGGGAATACCGTCGTGTCGTGCCTCCTCGACTGACTACCTAATATCACAGCTAACCACCGACTTCACCTGCATGGAAAAGAAAGAAAAGAAAATATTTTATTATACACACAAAAATTGTTTGACAATAAAAAGAAACTATAAAATAAATAAACACAACTGTGCAAAATAATGGTCGCCTCTCAGCGTAAATGCTGTCCGCGTAGTAGTGCAGGCGGACAGCGCTGGTTTTCATGTCATGGAAGATGGCATTCTGATCTCGTTCTCGCAATCAGAGATCTATCATCTGGGGTCAGCCGGGGTGCGAGGGATATGTCGATGACAACCTCACCTCCGGCCTAGCACCACGACCCGCAGTCGGCGTTCGGTTTTAGTCGGTTCGTGTCCGACATAACCTCCCCTTCCGGCTCCGGCAGGGGGGGTATCCGAGGGGATTTTCGCACGAAAAAAAAAGTGATCTATCATCTTGAACTCAAATAAATAGTAATTGTATGTCATTTGAAAAAAAAACTTGCCTTTAAAAATATTTCACACTAGCTTTTGCCCGCGTCTCCACCCGCGTGGATGTCGTTTATGGCGACCAAACATAGCCTATGTCCTTTTTCATGGTCTAATCTATCCTACACGAAATTTCCTCAAAATTAGTTCAGTGGTTTAAGCGTGAAAGCGTAACATACAGACAGAGAGAGAGACAGAGTTACTTTCGCATTTATAATATTAGTATGGAAGTATGGTTTTTTTTTTAGGTTACTTTAGGTTTTTTTAGGTTTAGGTGACTAGAATATCGCGTGAACTGCATACCAAAAATGCAAGTAAAGTAAATAAAATTCAGAATAACCTTTCTTAAAAAAAAATTAAAAATACAGAAAGAACAATACATTTATTTCTATTCACTTTTAATACTACTTAGACTCTTTTGGGAAAGTTGCCTTTTATATAGATTAGATTTGTGGGCAAGGTATTATTAGTATTCTGGTTATACTCCAAGGTAAGCTAAGTGCTTATATTATACGTGAGCTCTCAAATACACACGACATTATATTGTTTTTCCTTGGAAGCTACGAACCGTAGACTTAGTTTCTACGAGCCGTAGCAGTGTCTACAAACTTGTTTGCGAAATATAATAGTTTCTTCTTTTATTCCACGTTTTTATTTTTATTGTCTGACGCTAGTGGGTTTAAATTCAGTTCATAAATTATATTTTACAACTAAGATTAAATTACGTTTATATGGTATAAACTACTTAAAATCCGTGTTATTACCAGTCTTGCCACTAGTAGTAACACGGGTAGTTTTTTTTTGCTCGTGTGGTAGCTCGTGGTGCTTGGTAGTAGCACGGGTAACGAAAATTGTCTCGTGTTTCTACTGCAGCAGTTAGTGGGAACAAACGTGTTACTACTGGTAGTAAGACTGGTAGTAACACGGGTAACAAACAACGCCGAGTGCAAACGACTGATTGAAATTGACATTAACATTTTGATTTGACACTGGCAGACGAAGGATTTTTTATCATTTTATGACCTGCACTTAGGACCTTCCTTAAAACAAATGACTAAACAATACATCCTATACATACAATAATCAAAATTTTAAAATTTAATTCCGCAAATTTTTTTCAATTTAGCACATGTATGATACACAACTGCTGTGATGACACCCATCACAGCAGTTGTGTGTCACTTGCAGGTGAGGATGATTTGACCTAGAAAGTATAGGAAGGACCCCTAAGGAAGGTATATATTACCTTCTGTTAGAATTAGATAAGGTTCGCAAAGAAATTTGTATAAAAAATGTTAACAGCAAAGATCTAGACGAATTGAGAATCTCTTCTTTTTTTTAAGATAAAATATCTAACATGGACAAGTGAACATACAAAACCTTGTTCTAATTAGAAATTTGCCAATTAGGTACGTACACTGAACTTTTATCTTTTATTTGCTATCAGCTGTTTAGCACACAGCTTTGTAACATTATACATTTTGAATTCGGGTTACTTTGTTATGAAAACAAAACTTTAGGAACGACACAGAAAACAAATATTAATACCGTAGTAAAAGTATCGAAACAAATATAACAACAAGATAAATAACATAACATAACATAAAAACTCACGCCTGTATTCCCCGAAGGTGTAGGCAGAGGTGCTAGCACCCACATTTCGCCAGTTTAAGTTTAGGTCTCTGGCGAGCCTATTGCTATTAACCGAGCACTTATAAAGCTGCGATAAATACACACATAACTTCGAAAAGCATCGAAAAGTCATTGGTTTGTGCCATGGTAAACCCGGGATCGGACCCGAGACCTCGTCTCAGCAGTCCCTTACCCATACCACTAGTCTAAGATAAATATGTAGAACAATAAAGATAAAAGGTAAATTAGGTGCCGGCCCTTTCATATTTAAGAGTTAACGTTAAATTACTATAAAAAGTTTCTATAATGTGATGGAGTAGTCTTAAATGGTTTTTTTTTACATTTCTACATAATAATTATTGTAATAATTATTTTCTTGTTTCGTTAGTTATCTACATTACATTTATTCGATTTATTAATAACCTGACACGCAGTCTAACCTGGTACCTGGTTAGGTTCGGAAAAGCAAAATATTATTAAAATTCAATTCTAACCTGAACCTTTCCTAACCAAAGTCGGTTCTGAAGATAAAATAATATCTACTTTGTAAAGTGGGAACACCCAAAAATTCCGAATTTCGATTCTTTGATTTTCAAAATTTGAATAGGTATTATGTACTTATAATTTCTAAGCAACAAAACTCTGACTATTCAAAATCACGGTAGTTATTAATTATCCGAAAGTCACTATTCCGAATTTCATTTGTACGAATAATAGTGTCGGTCTATGGCCTCCGCCTAACCGGACTATGGCTCAGCTGACTACTGACCGAGTTTCAGCCCAGCTGATTTGGGGTCAGCTGTTAGTGGGGTCACTGACCCGTGAGGTAGGTACTGCCCTAATATCTGTGCCAGCTGGCTGATGCCCCTAGACCGGCCAGGTTCACTGCTGAACCTTTGTACCGTCGCTAGGGTGCTCTGACTACTTGGACCGGAGGGTTACCGTAGCCAAGGAAGAAAAGACAGAGCGAAGAGGAACTGGGCTATATATATTGCCAACTTTATCGTTAACCCGACATTAATTCATCGAGCTTATAAACTATGTTACACCAATCAGAAGAGGTTATTTATTTACATAAGAAATCCTTAAAGCTATTATATACAATATAGTTACAAATTCTGCCGTGTGGCGCTTGTGTCGCGGGTATATAACTGACACACGTAAAAGGCGGCGGCTTCTGCGGGTGTGTCGCATTGATGGAAATTGTTCGCCGCGCGCAGACGTGTTTGCGGGGTCCCGCGCGCTGATTACGTCCCTACAGGTACCCCCCTCTAAGAGAAACGTACGTTTGGTTTTACCTTTCTTCCCGTACGAGTCATGTAAGGGTCTTGTTTGTTGTTGCTGGCAGAGCTGGCACTTGTAGTTTTTTTGGAATTTGTAGTCGTAGAGTATTTGGAATTGGGTGGACTCGATGACGTAGTAGGTTCGCGAAGTATATTTGTTGCTGGCCCCGTGCTCCGAGATTGCGGTTCGTCTGTTTCAGGGGTCTCGTTAAATACATACGCTGGCTTCAGTCTGTCTATTGATACACATGTCTGACGATTTGGTAGTTGAATGGTGAAAAACTTGCCATTTTGACTTCGTTGGATAATCTTGTAAGGGCCGTCATATGGTGGGGTCAAAGGTTTTCGCACCGTGTCATTTCTCAGGAACACATGAGTACAAGTTTCGAGTTCTTTGTATACGAAGGGATGTTTTGATGAATGTACCTTTTGCTTTGGTAATAGTGACGTCATTGTTTCGGTGAGCTGGCGGACGAATTCTGCGTCATCAATGTTTGGCTTAGTAGGCACAAAGAAATCCGACGGAATTCGTATTGTAGATCCGTAAGTCATAAGTGCGGGACTTACAGATGTATCTTTACATAGTGCGGTGCGTAGTCCTAGTAGTACTGTAGGTAGCTCTTCACTCCATTTGGTACCTGCACATCTGGCCATTAATGAAGCTTTCAAACACCGATGTCTTCTTTCTATGAATCCATTTGCTTGAGGATGGAACGGAGTCGTACGTATTCGATTAATACCAAGTCTCTGCATTAGTGTGCGAAATAGTGATGATTCGAACTGTCTACCTTGGTCTGTTGTGATTCGTAGGGGACATCCGAATCGTGATATCCACCCGTCGTAAACTGCCTTTGTCACTGTTTCAGCGGTGATGTCACGTGTAGGTACAGCTTCAATCCATTTTGTGCATCGATCTATCATAGTGACTATGTATCGATATTCGTTCGATGTGCATAGAGGTCCGACGATGTCCAGATGTACGTGTTCGAAACGCGATGACTCTTGAAACTCGCCGAGGGGACTGATAACGTGTCTTAGAATTTTTGCGCGCTGACAGCCAATGCATGATTTTGCCCATGTAGTTACGTCGTTATTCATAGACGGCTAGAAGAATTTGGATGTTATGAGTTTTCTAGTAGCGCGAATGCCTGGATGACTTAGATCGTGCTGTGCTTTGAAAGCTGCTTGCCGATAAGTCACTGGTAGGTATGGTCGAATGTTTGCAGTTGATACTTCGCACCATATGGGTAGGGGTTGATGACCGGGTAGACTCACACGGACGAATTTGAGGTTTGACTGTTGTTTACATGTTTCTAATTCTGTGTCTTTTTCTTGATCTATGGATAATTTGTTGTAGTCGATAGTGTTGTTCAGTATCTCAATCTCGGTAATTCGTGATAAGGCGTCAGCAGCGATGTTGTATTCACCTTGAATGAACTTGATACTCGTACAGAACTGACTTATGTAGTGAAGTTGTCTTTCTCTTCTCGGCGTGTCACTGTTGTTGGCTGATCTTGTGAGTGCGAAGGTCAGAGGTTTCTGATCGGTATATATAGTGAGTTCATTGCCCTCTATCAGCCGTCGTAAGCTCTTAACAGCGGTATACATAGCTAGTAATTCGCGATCGTATACACTGTATCTTCGTTGTGTGTCGTTCATGTTTTTCGAATAGAATGCGAGTGGTTTCCATATGCCATCGACCTTCTGTTGTAGCACAGCGCCTATGCCAGTGTCTGAAGCGTCAGTGAGTAGGCACAATGGAGCGTTCGGTATCGGATGAGTTAATGTAGTTGCATCGAGAATACTTTGTTGACATTGTTGAAATGCTTTTTCGGCTTCGAGTGTCCATTGGATAGGTGATTTATCATTCTTCTTGGCGTTGTGTAGGTACCTATTGAGTAGGTACTGATGATTGGCTTGATTGGGTAGGCAGCTTCGATAGAAGTTGATCATACCCAAAAATCTTCGTAATTCTTGTACTGTACTTGGTTTGGGATATGTTAGTATGGCTTGAATGCGTTCGTCTGTGGGTTTGATTCCGTCTGATGAAACTTCGTAACCGAGGAATTGGATTTTTTTCTTGCCGAACTCGCACTTTTCGATGTTGAGTGTTACGCCATAGTGGTTTAAGCGTTCTAGAACTTTCTTTACGTTGTTTTTGTGTTCTTCTTCGTTTTCTCCCGAGTAAATGAGTAGGTCGTCGATGAAGCAGAAACAGATGTCGTCAAGGCCGCGTAGTACTTCGTGCATGAATCTTTGAAATGAAGATGAACTATTCATTAGGCCAAACGTCATGACCTTGAAAAAAAATGCACCGAAGGGTGTGGTGATAGTTGTTTTTGCGGAGTCTTCTTTTTCGATAGGTATACTGTAATATGCCATTTTCATGTCGAGCTTCGAGAATAGTACTTTACCATGTAGTTGGTAGGTAAAATCTTGTATTCTGGGTATCGGATATCTGTCGGGAATTGTGACAGAATTTAGTCTTCTGTAGTCACCACATACACGTAAAGAAACATCTTTTTCCTTTACCACGTGCAGTGGACTGGCCCATGGGCTGTTAGCTGGTTCGCAGATGCCCATTTCCATTAGTTTTGCGAATTCTAACTTGGCAGCTTTGTACTTATCTGGTGGAAGTGGGCGTGGTCGGGAGTATATGGGCGGTCCTTTTGTTTCTATACGGTGAGTGACGTTGTGTTTTGCTGCTGATTTGATTGTCATGGGTCGTAAAATGTCTGGGAATTGCTTCAGAATGTCGTGATATGAGTGATTTTGGTTGATAATGTAGACTGATTCTTCTGTATTATGTATGCTAATAGTGTTCACGGTGAGATCTGTGACACTATCGATGAGTTTCTTCTGATGCAAGTCAACTAATAGCTTGTGTTTTGCTAGGAAATCTGCGCCTAATATTGAAGTCTTGACATCGGCAACAGTGAATGTCCACTTGTAGCTTCTACGTAAACCTAAGTTGAGTTCAAGTGTGCGCTCGCCATAGGTACGAATTTGGGTTCCGTTTGCAGCAAATAATTTGTAATTGCTTTCAGTAGACTGTGAATCCTTTTTGTTTCTTGCGGCTAACACTGAAATATCAGCTCCAGTGTCAATGAGGAATTTTTCCTTATTGTTTCTGTATATTATACATAGGCGTTGGCTTTGATTACCATCGACACCCGCCACTGTCGATGTATTATTTAGTTTTCCTGTTGCTTATTTGTGTTCGGTTTTGTATTGGAATTACTTTTGGCACATGGCTCTGCACATTTACGAGCATTATTGCCAAATCGTAGATGATAATAACATAGCCAGTCTGGGTCGCCCGGCTGCCGACGCGTGTGCGAACGTGAACGCGCTTGATAGTTTCGCCTGTCGTCAAAGCACTCGTTGCCGCGTGGTTGGCGGTAGGCGCTTCGCGTCGTCGGTCGAAATTGATTCGAACGTAGGTCTGCTACTTCGAGGGATAATTTCTCTATTTGTTTCGTAATTAAGTCGAGTTGTAGTTTTTCGACCGTAGATTTAGCAACTGTTTCGTTTTGTCTTTGTGATGGGTTTGACACGGATATCGATGTAGTTATGGCTGCGGCTGTGATGGGTTCGAAATGTTCTACCATTTTATCAGCCATGGCGGCTAGGGTTTCAAGTGATGATTCTGTATTTACTGATAATATGCCGCGTATTTGAGTCGGTAAATGGTTCAGCCATATGACGCGTAGTGCTTCATCTGTTAGTAATTTTCCACTTAGTTCTCGCATTCTACGTAGCAGCTGACTCGGTTTCGAATCGCCTAGTTCAAGACCACTAAGTAATTTTTGCAGCTGGCGATGATCAGATTCCTGATACGTTGATATGAGTCTTTCTTTTAGCACGGTGTACTTGCCGGTAGCAGGTGGGTTGAGAATTATGTCTGCAATCTGTTCTAAGTCGTTGCAACCCAGTAGTGGCATTACTAGATTGAATTTCTGCTCTTCCCCTATTTTGCTCGCCGCGATGGCCGCTTCGAATTGAGCAAACCATAATCGCGGGTTTTGCCGCCAGAAAGGTGGTAGGCGCGCCGGTAGTGATATCATAGCGACATTGCTGTTGTTGCCAGGTGTGTTACTACTAGGTGTGATTTCTTCTTTAGACATGATGTACGTAGGTTGTTGCACTCGGTATTGCAATCAGCTGATGCGTGCGTGCAAAAGTGCGTATGATACCGTAGGTACGTCGGTATCAGCTGTTCGGGTTCGTCAGGGGTCACCAATGTCGGTCTATGGCCTCCGCCTAACCGGACTATGGCTCAGCTGACTACTGACCGAGTTTCAGCCCAGCTGATTTGTGGTCAGCTGTTAGTGGGGTCACGGACCCGTGAGGTAGGTACTGCCCTAATATCTGTGCCAGCTGGCTGATGCCCCTAGACCGGCCAGGTTCACTGCTGAACCTTTGTACCGTCGCTAGGGTGCTCTGACTACTTGGACCGGAGGGTTACCGTAGCCAAGGAAGAAAAGACAGAGCGAAGAGGAACTGGGCTATATATATTGCCAACTTTATCGTTAACCCGACATTAATTCATCGAGCTTATAAACTATGTTACACCAATCAGAAGAGGTTATTTATTTACATAAGAAATCCTTAAAGCTATTATATACAATATAGTTACAAATTCTGCCGTGTGGCGCTTGTGTCGCGGGTATATAACTGACACACGTAAAAGGCGGCGGCTTCTGCGGGTGTGTCGCATTGATGGAAATTGTTCGCCGCGCGCAGACGTGTTTGCGGGGTCCCGCGCGCTGATTACGTCCCTACAATAGAAATCCGAAATGTTGTACTGAGACATCTTTGACGAATACTGTCATCCTAGATCTAGAAGTAATCACTTTTCGAAATTATTTCAGTGAGAGCACCCAGCTCCTATTTAATGGTAGAACATTTGACGCCATTGAGGCATTCAGGCACAGATGTGAAGACACACATCACAATTATATGTATATCTACGGATGACAAAACACAACATAACAACTGTAATTCCGTAACGCATGAACAATGCATGCTGTCAAATTGCAAGGACGTCCCCAGATAGCCTGTTGCGTAAGATAGAGGGAGATGGGAAGGTCAGAAAAGTTAATATATGGTTTGATACGTACTTGCATACGTTTGAATTTTGAATGTCCAATATAGTGTAACTTGTTTACGTACTGTACTGTTATGTTGTTTTAGCTCCAATACTGACATATCGCCTTTGGGTTGTGGAAGTCAGATGGCAGTCGGTTCGCAGAAAATATCGAAGTACAGCCCAATCCGCAGTTAGACTGGTAAGAGCGGACCCCGGACTCCAAGCTGAAGGCTTCGGATACGATTGGGATTAACACTAAGATGAAGGAGAAGAAGCAACTAGTGATAAAGAATGGTAAACCTTGCGATTCAAATGAACGTTAAGTGCTTTCTTTGGCAAATAATATCGACACTGTCACAAAACTTAAACACAGTTTCTAAAAACATCACTCTGAACAACTTGCGTTATACTTTTTCATTTTAGAAACTTCTTTAAAGTATCCTTGCAGGTAGAAGCCAGTAATTTACTTGCACCAGAGTATTATTCAATTACTCACTGCATTCTGTTGACGCAAAGTTAATATTTCATAGTTAGTGACACTTTAGTAACTTAGTTTGTGTAATCTAAAGATTTTTCTTAGCTTGCAATGAAGTTATAGTTGCTGTGAATATAAAAGCAGAAGCGTCTGAATAATGTTGTTTTAGCAATCTGGTTGTAGTGTTATGTAAGTGATGGTTATTATGATAACATTGCGATCTCAACTTTAAATGTATTATAAAGTGGTTTGGACATGTAGATTGAGATTGAGTTTTGAGCAAATGCCATACGAAGTACGTACATGTAATTGGGCAGGTATATATCGCTTTCAGATACGCATATTGTAAAATAAATACAATCTCGCATATAAATTGGCTTTAGGGTGAAAAACGTTTTATATTCCATGTATACTTGAGTGATTTGAGATTCGACAATAATGCATTTTGAGAGACATCAGAGAAATAACGTTATACTGTACAGTACATTCACCGACAAAATTCCGTAGCTATAATGCTATTTCTTTAAGATACTCTAATAAGACTTTAGTATAAATTGAATGTTTAGTTCGATCGATATTTGGACGGAGAATGCTTTAAGCATACATGTACTAGTTATAAAATCACTTTTGAAACTTATTTAATAGTGAAAATCTGCAAAACTAATAGCAACATATAACTAAATTTGCATTATATTTTCTGAAGTTTACGCGAATGTCACTCATTGAAATAAAACCACTTTTTACGGATTCTATCGCGATATATTTGTTATTATTACTTTTAAACCCGACGTTTCGGCTGCTTTGCAGCAGCCATTTTCGCGGTGTGACTCACGATGGTAGTTGTCACATAGTTTGAAGTTTAAGTTATCTCAAAATACCCGAATCATGGTGAATTATTGGTGTTCATATTTACGCAGAATGAGCTCACTGTGTTGTTAAGTCTTGCTGGATTTTGCTGCTTACTGGGTTTGATTAAGTGGATGACTGGGTCCCAAGCTGGTGGTACGGTCCATCCATCCTCTCTATTAAAATTTGGGTGTTTTTTAATTTCAATAGCCTCGCGGATCATTCTAGGAATATATCGGTGTTCTTTGGCGAGTATCTGTGGTTTATCAAACCTTAAGTAATGGTTGGTGCCTTTTTGCGCGTGTTCACATACAGCCGACTTTGTTGAGCGTTGGTGTTTTATGTCAGCTATGTGTTCTTTGACCCGAGTGCCAATGCTTCGCTTGGTTTGACCAATATATGAGAGCCCACAGTCACAGTCTATTTTGTAGACCCCTGCATCTTGTAGAGGTAGTTGGCACTTGACAGATGGTAAAAATTGACTTATCTTCGTTGGCGGCTTGTAGTATGTGTTGATTGAAGCTCGCTTCAAGATGTAGCCAATCTTGTCAGTGACCCCTCGTACCTACGGTAGTACAGCAGGCTGGCGTTCGACCGTGGCTGGTTTTTCTCGGGATCTGTGACTCAGGCGCGGTGGTTTGAGCTTGTTGTCTTGCAGTAATCCGTAAAAAGTGGTTTTATTTCAATAAATTTGCATTGTTTCAATTTTGAACAGACTAATACCCACTCTGCAGATATGAATATAACACGAGTAATATTAGGCCCCAACACCACGTACTCTAGTTTAACGCTAAGTACAGAGCTTAGGTACTGCACTATACTGCTAACAGTATCCATAAGTATCTCAGTAAACTGTTCATGAGGGCACTCTAAAAACTGAAACTACTTAATGTGAGTAGTAACGTAGTTATAGTTAAAGGGTTTATGACAGAATTTGTTAAAAGTGACATTACGTTTAGTCATTGCAGTAATTACAATTGACATTAAAACTTAGAGAATGAAAGGATTTATCTCCACGATTAAAGAGATAGAAACTAGGTTTTGTCGTGTTTAATTCTGGCATAGTATGAAAACTTGATGGGGTATATAGGGCCCTATTTGGGTCATAGAGAACCAAGCCTGGGTGTACCTCCTAAGCAACGGACTGGCTCTAACGGACCTAAGCTCTGGTTGGGTCTGGTTTGGGAAGTCAAACTGTCACATCTGGAAAAAGTGGCATACCAATCGAAAACCATAAGTAGATCCTTTGGAGCTAAATAACTCCAAAGGGGTCTGCTCATTGCGATGTTAACATGCAAATATTAGGCCTCTTTATAGGACATATTATTATTATTTACGGTTAAAAAATATGTCATAGCTTGGTATCTGCTAAGTATCACGCATTTTATACTGTTTCTGTTATTTATTATAGCTTGTGTTGCTCTGCAGAGTTTCACTTAGAGCAGGTGATTAATGTTTGAGTCATTTTATATATTTTTACTGCAACTTACATTTTTCAGGTCAGTTTATACCTAAATTATAGGAATGAGTACAGATTCCACACTGCAGCAAAAATAATGTCACATGAGCACGATAAAATAAAATTATGAGTCCAATAACGCGTCCAGTGAAGCTGAAGGCAAATAGCACTTTTGGTATATTCAACTAAAAACGCTATTTGCCATACAAAAGTAGTTTATTTTTATTTTTGAACTTATTAAAATAGATGGAAAATTATAAAAAAATATCAATAATGAGAAATTGTAAGGTATATTTTTATGATTTTACCATAAGAAGAGGAAAGTTTAAATAAATTATGAGCACGGACCAATTTATAAATTTTACAGCACATTACTTTTCCAGTTGAATTTAAAGGTACGCTTTATACTAGGCCATTATAATTTTAGGTTTCAAGCAAACTTCTCTAAGAAATACCGACTTAGAATTATTGTGCAAATAAGGAATTTAGACCAAACTATTTTTATATTTGTGTTAACCAATAAAATGACCTAAAACATTCTTCCTTATTTTGTTTCGTTCATTTTTATAGCAAGTCGAGTACCCAGAAGGCAAATAGTAATTATTATTTTTTTTACACATATAATGGGCTGTTTTATTATCTACTTTATTATGTCTATGGTCTATCACAGGGCCACTAACTTATAATCGTTAATATTAACGAAAAGGAAAAGATCTATGAAGAAGAATTACCTCCTTTAAAATCACCCAGATGGCGTGTTGTGGAGGGCGGAACAACTTGTAGCCCCGTAAGACGTAGTCAGAACATACCAGAGGTTGGAGAGTATTCTGCTCAGCGTGCAAATCGCCTCTCTCGACAATAAACTTGAAGACATTTAGCGGTTTAAGTCTTCTTGATTCCAACATATCCGAGACTGTGAATTATAAAGGTCTCGCAAAGCTTGTCGGCGCATGCACGGTTACTTAACTCCATTGAACCGAATATGTTCTGTTCGCAGGCAAGAATATGTACTTGTACTGGAAGCTAAGTAGCAATACGACCAAATAATCGTAACGTTTAATTGAAGGTAAGGCTTGTAACGCCCTACCTTCACTTTTATAGCTCGCCACTAAATCGTCAACCCTACTCTGTAAGATAAATGACGTACAATATTTGCAAAAACGTGGTAAATACCCATCGTGAATCTAGCCTTTGGAGTGCATTTGGCAAAAGAAGTAACAATTAATCTGGAGTAAGTGTGTGTCTTTTGGAAGCAAGCCAAGGTGAACTTGCCCGATTTTCCCAAGAGTTGCCACAACATGCATTATATTGGGGAAATTTGAATAAGTGTCTGCCCGGTGCACAATTTTTGGGGTAAAATATGATAGATTTTTGAGACAAGCAATTTCCATGAAATAAAATATTGCGCGCAAGTTTAGAAAACAGACCGTACTAAATGGAAAATGAGAGAAGGAAGACCGATCCCAAATAATAATGATAATAAAACTAACTTCTAACTAAAGAAGAAAGACATTTAACAAACACATGCTACTAGTCCTCTTACAATGCGGAAATCCCCTCAAGTGCCAAATCGGAGCAGGGGGCATTATGTCAGACTCTAACCGACTAAAACCGCATGCCGTCTTGGGTCATTAATTTCAAAGGATGACATTCGCTGTAGCATCATGCCAGAAATATTACGCTTTTCTGCGCAGTCGGATAAACAACGGACAGTTAGCGGACAGACAACGGATGGACAACGGACACTATGAACTGTGAGTGTGGTATGTGACGGTACATGGCGAAAACAAAATATCGAGAATGTGCGGGTAGTTGAAGAACCTACTACCTCACGGCCTCGAAGACGGTAGGCGTGCACTACGGAGCCACTCAGCCTGTCACCACGGCATGTTAACCTGGTCGAAACGCCAGGCAAATCAGAGGTATATACCTATACCATGATCGCGTTAATTCTCGTTATAACTAGTGTATAATAGATATAATTTGTCAATTAATAGGAAGTTAGAAATATTCCAATCCCATAAGTTATTACAGGAGTCTATATCTAATCTAAAACTTGTCTTTGTACATAGTTCAGTAGTGGTTTAACGCTAGAAGCGAGGCACGATAATAGACAGTTAAAGTTAGAGCAACAAACTACAAAATAGCCTGAAGTCATTTTGTCAAGTGTGTCGTAAACACTATCTTGTGAATTCACATGATGTAAGTTTAACATATTCATGAATATTCATTATCTTTATTCGAAACTAGATGATTCCCTTAATTAGCGTTTTCCACAGGAACTTATTCGGGTGTTGAAAAATATCCTATGTGTTAATCCAAGAAAATGGTCTATTTATGTGGCATATTATTTCATTTAACTAACTTTTACTTTCGCGTTTCATGATACAAAATAATACTAACTGCATTTGTCGCGTGTCTGATTTTACAACCGCTCCAGATCAGTAGGTTTTAAATGGAAACATTTCATGTCACTTTTTCCAATTCAAATCGATTTTAATAGTTAGGATACTAATTGTTAGGATACTAAAATTTCGTTAAAATAACAAACGTGGATTATCGTTTCAATTAATTGATCCTCTCTTCTCCTATTCAGAAAAACACGTGCAATTTTAATGTAGACACTCTACATGGTACAAATACTCCCTTCTTAAAATCAACTATACTTGCAGAGCTGTGAGTCAACCTGACGAGCCATTAATAAAAAATAAAATAAATTACTGCCTCATGATGTGAGTTTTTCTATGAAAAATATACAAGAGCAAAGACACGTCGGTGTAATAAAAAATAAAGAACCACCTACTGTGGGAACCATAATAAATCTCAAATACAAGCATGTTCATCCCGCGTACCTAGTAACCGACACAGTGTTTGATATACGACGCTTCCGTGAAATGCGACTTTATGTGTTCAGTTATATTGGACGCAATTTGGTTTTGAATTAAATTGTTTATTTTAGGAGTGGTAGTAACCGATATCACTGGTACGTCCTTAGCTGACTCACTCATGTAAACAGTGGGTCGTCGATAGTCTAATAGCCAGGATTCAAAAATTAAGAGAAAAATTTCCATGTTCCCACTACCAGGGATGTCGAAGTGTAGATAAATGGAAGAGTAATAACTAAAAACGGAGCTCAGACTCTGAAGCAACAGAGGCGCTGAGAGGCTGAGATGATATTGAAATGCAGATTTAGCATAGAAATACCTAGAATATAAACTCAGATCACCAATAAACTTACTATAGTTAGTCCCCATCCAAATAATTCATAAGGAATAAAATTTTGTTCTTTATCAGCCTGGACCGCCATTTATTCACAGAAATTCTGTGTTAGCAACATAGAGCAATATAGAGTTAATTACGTTGCCATTCTTGGGTTGTAATGTAGGAACTCATTTTTCTTAATAGACTGAATTATATCGATAATCTAACGGCATGACATTTGATGACTGAGAGAAACTCTACAATATTAGATAGGAGCCTCGCCACCTATTACATTGGGACCTAAACATAAACTGGTGAAATGTGGGTGCTAGCACCTCTGCCTACCCTATCGGGGAATACAGGCGTGAGTTTATGTTATGTTAGATAGGAGAGAGGGCGCTACTGTGCCAAGTTCAACATCAACTCAGTGTATTTCGTGCAATTTAAAAATACAATCTGTGCTTAAAAACCAGTGCAATGCAATAAAATGGACACATGAACAACCGATCTACATCATATATTGTGGACAAAGTGAAATAATAACTTGAATGTGTATAAACAGTGAATGACTTTGTAAGTGAAGGTACCCGGGCTGTCGAGATAAAAAGTTAAAAAATACGAAAAATCTTTCATAAACGAACCAAACCCCGTTATGAAGTGACAATAAGTGAATATTAGTGAACTTTTGAGACCTAATTACAAACATCAGAAGAAATAACTAAAATCTGCACTGCTATGATTCAGCAGATTACGAATATATTGATTTCACTCAGCGCCATCTGTTGAAACCAGGCTGCACTACGCACTACAGGTAGAAAGTGAAACACAAAGTTCGCCACACCAATTAATTAGAAACCAAAAGAGGTCACCACCTGGACGAAATTGTTACTTCAGAAACGGGTCACTAGAGGACACTACCAGTGGTTTATACATCTCATAATTAAATTCAAAAACAATCTCTTAAACAATGGAAGACATTATGATAGCACTCCGTCAGATCCAAAAAGAACTGGATGAACAAAAGCTCACCATACAAAAAAGCGGTGAAAGGGTAACAGAACAAGTAACACACAATATAAATAACATTATGGAAGAAAAATTTAGAACATTAGAAGAAAAGTATGATAACCTCCAAATAAAGGTAGAAAATCAAGAGAAACGTCTTTATTTCTTGGAAAAACAAGCAAGACAAAGAAACATTGTATTTTTTGGAATAGAAGAGCGGGAAACGTCATACTTAAACTTGGAAAATATATTAATCGAATTCATTAAAGAATATTTTGATATAAACATTGAAAGAAGAGACATACAAGAAGTAAAGAGAATTGGTAAAAAAGGAGAAAGACCTAGACCGATTGTTGTCACTTTTTCTAGGCTAGGATTAAAAATAGATATATTTAAACAAAAAATCACCCTGAAAGACACATCATTCTACATAAAGGAAGATTATCCACGCTCTATACTAAATAAAAGAAAAGAATTACAAGAGCAATTAAATTAGACAGAGAGAGAAAAAGGAAACCATGCCATAATAAAATACGATAAACTTATTATACTAGACAAAATCAGGAACACGGGAAACAAGAGAAATCTCTCAACCTCCCCAGAAACTATTAATATTAGAGAAAATAAAACAAAAAAGAATAAACAACAACAGTCTGGCTCAAAACTTAAGGTCACAAGGTCAAATAGTGTCACTGAAGGAGTTATAAAACCGAGCATGTTGAACTTCCTGACAAATAAAAATACCACAAATAAAAATGCATAGCAACTAACCCCCTCTCTGCAAATCGATATCTTAAATGAACAAACTTCATTAAAAAACATAAAAAATCTTCCAACCCGGCTGGTCCCCGTGGAAGATTACGACCACAACCCTCCAAAGATCGAAAACTCAGACAAATCTTCAAAAACTCCGAAAATGTTAAACCGTCAATTAAATATTATGACATACAATGTCAAAACCCTACTATCATACGAACGATTACTAGAACTGGAAGTATGCCTTAATAAAATTAATTATGATATTATGGGAATCTCAGAAGTCAGACGACTGGGTAACAAAATAGAAGAACACAGCACTTTTATACTTTGTTACATGGGATCCACACCCGGCTTATACGGGGTGGGATTTATAATACACAAATCACTGAAAAGTAATATAGAAAGCTTTATAGGCATAACAGAACGAGTAGCAATTCTCAACATGGTCATAGACGGTAACAAGATATCAATAATACAAGCATACTCACCGACAGAAGAAGCAAAAGATCACGAAAAGGATGAATTCTATAATACCTTAGAACAGACCTTAAAAACAACACACTCACACATTATTCTAATGGGAGACTTCAATGCAAAAGTCGGGACCCCTAGACAAAACGAATATTTGGTTATGAAAAAATACGGAAACGGTGAAAGAAATAAAAATGGTCGTCGCTATAAAAACGAAATACAAAGAAAACCTGTCAAGCTTTCTTTCGGAGACACCAAGACAACCCGCCAACCGAGAGAATAAATCTGTGCAGACCACCTATGATAAAATAAAAAAGGCTATCCAGAAAAGTTTGATCCCTACAGAAAGAAATACAGAAGATAATAAGAAACACAAAATATTACAAGAAAGTACTCTAAAACTATTAAAAAGAAGACAAGAACTACAAAAAATTAAAAATAAAACGCGCTCAATGAAAAACGAACTCTCCGCACTGTACAAACTCGTTCATAAGTATATCAAGAGGGATTATGCAAAATATAGACAAGAAATAATAGAGAAATATCTTCAGCTTTATGGTAGCTCAGGAAGAGCATACAAAGAACTCAGAACAAACAGATCTTGGATAGGAGGACTAAAAACCCAAAATAAAGACATATATAATAGAATGGATATTGTCAGCACAGCAACCGAATTCTACACGAACCTCTATAAGAACAAAACACTAATAACTACCAACAATACGGAAAAAGAAACTGCCGACTGCTACTCTATACAACCGATACACGAATCTGAAGTAATTGACTCAATAAAGAAACTGAAATTCGAAAAGAGCCCTGGATCTGACAACGTCACAAATGAAGCGCTAAAATATGCTCACCAAATCTTAGCAACACCGCTAACAGTACTCTTTAACACTGTACTTCTAAGTTCTGAAACACCCGTAGAGTGGTCTGAAGCTGATATCATACTTATATATAAAAAGGGCGACCCAAAAAACATCAGCAATTACAGACCGATTAGTTTGTTACCAAACATATACAAACTCTTCTCATCTATTATAAATAATAGAATAAGTCCGATAATAGAGACCAAACAACCCATAGAACAAGCTGGCTTCAGAAAGGGATACTCTACCATCGACCACATTCACACCATTGAGTTAATTGTAGAGAAATATCAAGTGTTTCAGAGACCTCTATACATAACTTTCATCGATTACCAAAAAGCTTTCGACTCGATTACACATTTAAGTATATGGGAGAGCTTAAAAGAACATGAGGTACCCGATATATACATAAACGTTATTAAAAGTATATATAATAACAACATAGGAAGAATAAAGCTCGAAACTTTAGGCCCCGCCTTCCACATAGAAAGAGGAGTAAGACAGGGTGACCCGCTTCCACCCACTATTTTTATAGCTGTCCTCGAAAGCATCATGAACAAGATGGACTGGAGTAAAACAGGACTCAATATAAATGGTGCCTACTTAAGCCACCTGAGGTTCGCCGATGACCTGATACTTTTGTCCGAGACAGCCAACGAGATGCAATCCATGATAGAATCTCTACAAAAAGCGAGTACGAATGTAGGTTTGGAAATGAATCTAACGAAGACAAAGATAATGATTAATACACGACAAAGACCTATAACTATCAACGGTAACCCCTTAGAATACGTGGTAAGTTATATTTATCTGGGAAAAAGAATAAGTTTCGAGAAAGACAGCAACATCATAGAAATAGAGAGAAGAGTTCAGCAAACCTGGAATAAATACTGGAGCCTGAAAGGTATATTTAAAAGTAACTTACCTATAACTCTCAAAGCTAAAGTGATGAACACATGTCTACTACCAAGCTTAACCTATGGAAGCCAGACCTGGAAATTCTCTACACAAGCTGCGAATAAAATCAATACGTGTCAAAGAGGCTTAGAGAGAAGCATGTTAAACATAAAGAAAATGGATAAAATTCGACATACAAAAATAAGAGGCATCACCAAAGTTACAAACGCTTTGACCTTCGCACAAAAGCGGAAATGGCAATGGGCTGGACATGTTGCGAGAATGACTGACAGAAGGTGGACCACAAGAGTAACCCAGTGGAAAGGACCACTAGGCAAGAGGAGGAGGGGGAAACCCTTAGCCCGCTGGGAAGACGATCTAAAAAGATCAGCTGGCATAGACTGGCGCTCCATAGGCAAAAACCGACAAGAATGGGCTTCTTTGGAGGAGGCCTTTACTCAAACCGAGGTTCTTGTTAACCTATAAATTTTAATGCAACATATTTTTATCTAATTATACACTTCATTACTAACACAACCAAAGCTAAGTTAGCTTAACAATTTAAATTTATGTTTACTGTAAAAACTATTGTAAGAAATATTGTTAACAAGAAATAAAAAGGCTTATTATTATTATTATTATTATATTATAGATAGGAGCTTTTAACTGTAACGCTCCTGAGATCCCATAGACAAAAAAATTCTTTGGCTATTAGTGATCTTATGAAGTGCATTAGAAGATTTTTATTGGATGGGTAGCGTGAGTGCGAAGTCTCCGGTGGTGCACACGTTCGTAATCTGTGGTTATCTATATCCATCTGTTGGGCCGTATTTATGCTTGTCTGTCACGTTAATGTTATAAAACCGCCTTCACCACCCTTAATTGGCTTTGCTACTATGAAATGATTTAACCTTCAAGCTTTAGCTTCAGCAGCTTTACAGAAACAAATCACTCCTTAAAATCTAACAAGAAGCTGCAGTCAGCATCAACAAATGAATCAATAACTGACTGAAACTAAAAGATACTTACGTAAATATACGAAGTATCTTTTAGTTTCAGTAACAAACTGTTAGAACTGTGATATCCTCAAACTGTACCAGACGTGTTCTTAATTGACATAAGGGTGTTATGGTATTGTAGTATAACTTACATGTTGGAAACTAAAATATGATTTCATATCCTTTACTGTAATAAATTATGCTTGAAGTCTGCGGTAGCCTAGTGGTATGGGTTATGGACTGCTGAGACGAGGTCTCGGGTTCGATCCCAGGTTTACCATGGCACACACCAATGACTTTTCGATGCTTTTCGAAGTTATGTGTGTATTTATCGCAGGTTTATAAGTGCCCGGTTAATGGCAATAGGCTCGCCCCCAATTACGTGGGACCGCAAATCATAGTTGACGTAATGTCAGTTTACCAGGCATGAGAATATTATGTGTAAATATATGAATCAATCAATATAACTCATTAAAACACCTGATTTCATACACAATAACTTGATAAAGCCTATAAATCCTTTGTTTACACTTACATTAAAACTCGGTTTTAAAAGTCAAAATATATATTTAATGGTACCACAAAACGTTGTGAACAGTCGTAAATTAAAGGTTGTTAAATAAAAAGCAATTGTCCTCTTTAAGTGTTGAGTGTAAAAAGCGTAAAAACTGAAGCTTTCAGTGTGTGGTAATGTCTTGTAATGATGTCGTAAAACTGTCTTCAGATATTGGTGAGAGACGAATCTTTATTTTGTCAAGTATAGATCAACCTTCGTATTCTTTGTAGAGTTTAGTTTTTTTATAATAATGAAATGAATTGAAAAACAGTTCGACAAGCAATCGGAATCCATTATCACTCACTCGCTACGTCTGTAGCAGTGTTTTATTTGCAAGAACAAAGTCAAAGTTAAGTCAGTTTAACTTGAGACTTCGGTCGGTTGCTTGGTACTTAGGCATCATGAGCCCTACGATCGAGAGGATTCAAATCTTGTCCGGAGGATCCAAACCTACACCTAAAACAAGCAATTTTACTTAAGTGGTGGGGTTTAAGATAATACTAGGTTTTGTCGCATCCCCACCCGCGTGGATGTCGCTTATCGCGACCAAACATAGTCTATCTCCTAATCAGCTAACTCCATATGAAATTTTATTAAAATTCAGTCGTTCAGATGTGAAAAAGTAACAAACATTCATCCATTCATCCATGCATCCATACTTACAAACTTTCGCCTTTTTAATATTTTAGTAGGATTAGGAGTTTCGTTTACTATTATAACAATACACTACTATTATAACAATAAAGCGAGAGTTTAAAAGTTAGTTCGTTTACTATTGTAGTATTTTTAAAAACTATTCTTTCTAATGTCATTAAAAAGTTTCATGTTGACATTGCAATTGTTGTGCAAAATGATACATGTATTTTTTGGCCTTTACGTACGTACACACAGTGAAAACTCCATGTTGCAAAAAATACTTTCTATCACAGATTTTCCTCGTCCGAACGACGTTTTATCCATTTTTGTACTGCGGTCCGAGATAACAACGACCTCGACACAGCAAAAGCTTTGTACTAGCCGTTCGATAGTCAATATAAAAGTGTTAAAATCAAATACCGCATAAAAACTAACCAGCTTACAACAGAATATAAGTTTTACGTCCAACACTGAAGATCTCAAGTAGCACTGAAGGACTCTCGAAGTTGCTTTTAGCAGACACGTTCCGTTTAAAGATAATAACCCTTTCAGTTGCTTTTAACGACTTGCGTGAAGATGAGATACTTTTTATGTGCTCAAACTTATTTAGAAGTGTTGTCGACGACACATTTATATCGCCTTTTATAACAGTCGAAGTTCATCAACCTATGATATTAAAATTCTAATAAAAGTGCCCAATATAAAATATGATGGTTTGAGCAAACTCATCTTTGGAATGAATATGCTTGTCATTATAAACTGATACAAACTTCTTAGTACTACTGTAGTTAACAATTGCTGGTTATACAATACATAAATTGAATCTTGATTCTAACGAAATAATTCGATAAAATAATTCAGTTTTTTATTATTAGAAATAGAAACCGTACCAATTTAATTGAAGTATACTTACTCTATTTAGTCTGATTTTACGTCTGATTCACTATTAATCATTATATTCACGATTCTCTGTTACTCAGTTTAAGCCAGCATTAACCTAGCATCTTACCACTTGCAGGGTGTAATAAATTGATAGGCTGCATAGAAAAAAAATCTTTAAGAGCAAACAAGCATACAGCTGTGTCTGAAAGTTCTAATATAGTAATCAAGGTGTAAAGTGGTAAAGACGATCTTATTACTTCAATTGCAGGTGGAATACGAATGACATCGATATTATAACCTAACGAGTCTCCATTAAACGACGTTATATAGAACTATATTCATAGTTGTAACTCCTTTAATATCTTAAAATTATAGTTAGATATTTACACTCTACTATAAATTTGTGATGTAGATAAGGTATATATAATTTTTCATTAATTTATATAAGTTAGGTATTCTAATAAATATAAAGCGATTGAAGGAATTTTTACAGCATTAAGTATGCTAACTATACAAATCGAATACATAGGGAAAAAGAATCTTCTCGGGCGGGACTCGAACCCGCAGTCTTTCCCTTACAGGGGGAATGCCTAACTGATTGCTATGCCTGACTGACTGCCCAAATGATTGTAACATCATTCATTGATTCCGATAGTTTGTAAGAAATCGGTAGGTGACGCCACGACGCCTTAAAGACGTATAAGATGGGTAATTTGAATCAAATCGGGCGTGTCTCGGTAGCCGAATTGGTCAGGCATTCCCCCTGTAAGGGAAAGACTGCGGGTTCGAGTCCCGCCCCAGAAGATTCTTTTTCCCTATGTATTCGAAATATAAAGCGAGTCTACTAACGTCTATTGACTGTATTCTATGACAGAATTATCTGACAGATAAACGATAAATACTTTTTTTATTAGTTTTTTATAGCATATATTATGCTAACTTTAAAATTTGAAAGACTTTAAAGACGGATATAAAGAGAAGGGAAATTTGAAGTGATTCAAGTGTGGCTCCATAGCTCAGTTGGAAGAGCATTCCCCCTTTAAGCGAAAGGTCGTGGGTTCAAGTCCTACCTGAGCATTTCATTGAATTCGACCTGACAACCATACCCAGAACTTATAAAATCATTATCAGAGCCTTTTCTCAACGCAGGGTTGGCTTGCCAGGCTAACTGTAATGCAGCTGATCGTCGATATATTATTTTCTGTGAAGCGACTGCCATCTGACTTTCATAACCATATGGCGATATAGTAGTTTCTGTAGTTAGACTAATTGGATTTTTGAGGGCGACTGCCGTATGGTAGACATTCGTAATGGCAACCGACAGCACTTATTGTCTATTCTGTGCCGACAGCTTAAAAGATACCAGAACTTCCAAAGTATACCGAAAAGAAGCGTATAAAATGCCAATGCCACTATTTAAATTGGTCCCATGAACACTTCATACCTTGTTTTAAATCAAAGTTCCATATTCAACTCATCATCATTCATGCCACGGACAACTGAATAAGTGATAACTAAAATAAAACATCTGCAGCTCACAAGTGGACGAACGTTTTCGGCTTCGGCTTTCGGCCTCCGGCTTGAATTATTGAACGTCGGCGTCGGTTAAACTATGAATTATGCATCTACTCTAGTTCGTACGAACGCTAACTGAATGTAATCTTAGTTCATAGCAGTCTGATTGCTGCCCGTATGTAAATTTTAAATAGGTATTTATTTTATACTAGCCGTTGCCGGCGGTCCTATTCGCGTGGAATTTGGATCCTGTCCTTGCAAGTCATGACCAACAACCATGGATAAAACGTAGCCTATGTGCTTTTCAGACCCTTACTTACCTTTCCGCCGTTTGAATGTGATTGACATATCTAGACATCTTCACATACTTTTACATTTTATAATATTAGTTGTATAGTAAGTAGGATTTCTTACTTTATTCATCTTATGTAGAGCTAGACACATGATATTTTATGATTCTAAGCGTTGCTGAAACTTATGCGATGGAAGTAAATGAGGTAAGATTTTAATCTCTCATAACTCTGGTACAGAACGGCGTTCTCGTGAATAACTTACATGATTATTGGCTAATCAAATGCTTCTTCTGTATTTTATAGTTCAAAGAGCTAAAAAAGTATCACAATATCATATTCATAGATCGTCGTTCAAAAATATTGTTTTACCCTCTTCTACTCTCTGATTTTTGAAGATGTTAAAGTTAAGTATTTTTTTTAAATGACAAAGTTTGCTGAATACTCAACTGAATGAAATATAATATTATGTACCTACAATGGTTTTTAGAAGTACGTGCGCTCCTTTTTCACAATGTTCTTTTTCAAAATTTGACATTGATTTCAACATTGAAATGCTCGCATCATTGTTCTTTATTGAGAACTACAATTTTAAAGTAGATATTAGTTACATGCCTATACCATAATTTTAAAAATAAATAATTTAAACTCAAATACCACCGGCACCAATCGACTGAATGCATCGAAACGATTTGGTATCGAGTCACGATTTTCGCATTTATTAAAACAAATATAATTTATATCCAATAAGCTTTTAATCTGCCAGACTGGTTTAATAACACGTACTGGAAAAGTATCTGATATTTAACGGACAGTTCTGATGATGATATTTGTTCTACCATATGTGATTTGTAATTTATTTTATTATTAGCGTATAGCTTTTTGGTTCCCAGTTTAGTAGAACAAGGGTACTCCATGTCTTCGGGTGGATGTCGTAGAAGGTGACGAATAGTGCTCCACCCGACAAAAAACAAACAGCCCTTTATAAATTGCCCACTGGACGGCAATAAGCTTGCCCCCTATTACTTTGAAACCAGAAATCATAGGTGGCGAAATGTATATGCAGATTTTAATTGATTTCTCTTAGAGGTTACCTTTATTACTTTAAGTTTGCTAAGAAATTGGTTGCCTGGGCGTCTCATCTCCATACAAACCGTCATCTCATTCCAAACATTCCGTCATCGAGAATCAGTATGGGTGAAGGTCGGATCTAGTATCAACAGCAAATTTTCAACAACAATATTTTGCAGGTCTAAATACGCTCCATTGCTGCAACGCTCAGGCAGACCGGTTAAATACGCTACGGTAAATACTCTCTAAAAATAAAGTCAAAATGAACTAGTAGTAGCTACAACATAAATTCTCGCTCATTGTAATGAATCTACCCTGATTTCGCTAAAGAGTGGTTTTATATCAATGAATGATATTCGCTTAAACTTCCGACAGGTATTACATATTAGGTTTTC
This sequence comes from Eilema sororculum, assembly GCA_914829495.1. NCBI lineage: Eukaryota > Metazoa > Arthropoda > Insecta > Lepidoptera > Erebidae > Eilema > Eilema sororculum. The sequence continues at coordinate 5,468,627 of OU618556.1, forward strand.
GAACAAAAGTGTTATTTTTATTTGTATTTCGCTAATAAAAACTATGTGGAAACAAATAACGATTTCAATAAAACAGTATTGTAGTTTAACGACTTTTTTTGTTTGAATTTTATGACATACATACCTAAAACAAAAAGTCGGAAGCCTTCACAACTTGTCTATTTTAGATTTCCCCTGGGAACAAACACTCAATGTTGTCCGCTCCACATACTTGTTACTTAATTATATTCAGTAACAACGTACCTTGTTATTATTTAGGGAGTTTTTGTAATAAATTTTGTACAAACACACGGCCTATGTAACGTTGGCCCTATCTCATAATATCATGATAATATATCATCAGGAAAATTACAATACAAAGAAGGTAGTGATTATTTGGCTGGATTCGTTAAAAATGAAGATACTCTCAAAATTACGTACTATCGGTCTGGTACCTTTATTTAAATATTGTTTTAACAATACGTGAAAGATTGTTCACTACGATTTAACGCAACACAAAGATACTTGAGTACGTATAATTAAAAATGTATATTTATAACCAATATCAACTAAATGTAATTTAAAATAATATTCTAAAACGTTGATTTGATTCACATTTACCAAACACTTTTTTTGACAATTTCTTACACGGAGTTACTATAGTTTCTATGGAAACAAGTCGGGATGTAAGGGAAGAAGGAGAAGGTAGAATTGATGAAAATTTGAGTAACTCCCTTTGATTAAAAATGTCTTTGAAAGGAAATAATACGACTAATTCAAAAAATAACTACGCACTAAGGATACTACAACCTAATGATTATGTTGAAATGAATGTCGTATTAAAACGTGTTCTTAGTTGTAAAAAATGAATCGTGAGTAATTTTCTAAATACATTTTTGAATATTCTTCGTTTAAGCATCTATAATGCTTAAATTAATTGACTTACAAGCACCCGTCCCACGCAACATTAGAGAGATCCGGTTCTTAGCATTCCATGGATTCACCGTGCGGTCGCCGGGTCCATGGCGTGGTACAGAGAGGAACACTGCGACGGCGCCTGGGACTTGCGACCCAGGTGTAGGTTTAGGGTGGCCACCTTGTGATGCATCAGCGCTCACCTCCACCGTCAGTCGTGTTCCCCCCTCTACCTATCCAAATTTGGTAAGATCCTATCAACGCCGTTTTAGATATTCGTTTGAGTAAAGAGCTTACTGAAGCTCTTGGCAATCCGAGGTCTTTAAATAAGTTATACAGGGATTTAGCTGGAATTCCCCTTGCTCCCACTTCCACGGCGTAGAGTTTACCCACATAGCCATTTTTGGTTAACTCGTTGGTCAAGTCAAAGTATTTGTTTATTTTTATAGCGTGGTCTTTAGGTATGTTAGTTTCCCACGGTACTGTGAGTTCTACTAGTACTGCACGCTTTTGCTGTTTTGAAAATAGGAATATATCGGGTCTGGATGACGAGGCACAAACATCCTCCGGTATTTTATAGTGTTTCTCATACGAATCTGCGAGTAATGTCCAATCAGCGGCTGCTATCAAAATTGAGTACGGCTTTTGATTTGTCTTTTTTGAGCAGCCTTCCTTTTCAAACGCGACGTCATTTCTTTGGTTTGTGGTTAAACCCTTTTTCGCTCTAGCTACCGCCAAACTTACCGCCTCACGTACGATTTCTAATACCTTATCATGTCGGCGCGATGGTAGGATAGCGGTGTTAAATTCATTGGACCATTAGCAATGATTAAAGTATGAGTGGAATTACGTAAACCACAACAAAATGTTCCCAAATTTTGTTTCAAAGGAATCTAAAAGATACCCTTAAAATGATTAAGTGGATATTTATGTTTTAGATATTTTGTGAACCCCCGCCGGCTGCGGAAGGGGAGGTAACCGTGGGGCTTTCCGTAGGTACAATTTTTTTTATGAAATGCATTGACACTATGTACTGGTCATATCACGGAAGACAACTTAATGAGAGGAGATGATTCATCCATTTGCTTAACATGTGGCATACTTGACGATTTCCTGCATTTTTATATATATTTGGTCCGCTAGGTGCAACCGCTAGGTGGTAAAAAGCTAAGGTGCAGTCCAGAAGATACGAACCACCATTACTGATGCTACTGAACTTAAAATGGTGGTCCCTACCATGACAGCTTTGATAGATGTTTTTTCCGCCTCGCTTGAAGAACCCGGGACTGTAAGAAGAGGGTAACACTTGCACGGGCAGAATATTCCAGCTCTTCATTGCGCAGCAGAGGAAGAAAGCTTCAAACCGTTCCGTGCGTGAAGGTAAGGATTCCACTTTGTTTAGGTGGCACCAAAAGCCAGCACGAGTTGTTCTGGACAGGAAGGGACAGGTGGGATCAGTTGAAATATCTCCACAGAACGCTTGCCTCATTCAGATGTTGCCAAAAGTATTTACGAGATGTGCAGAAGTACCTGGTACAAAAATATGTTTGTTATAAGAGGACTGACATGTCTAAAGATAAAAAACATAAAATCGTGTAAACAAATAAAGATTTCAAAAAATGTGAGCAGTCGTAGTCGTGTTTTGTTAAATGTTTTTCCTTATGCGACTGTTTTTATAGAACAAGTTGTTAGAAAGAGATTTTCTTTGAAACCAAATAGGATGAGGTTGTATCGAATAGCAATTTTATTGATTTGTGACGGCACAAAAATATTTTGATGTTATTTACTGTTGCCCGTTACTGGATCCGCGTGAAATACTGATCCCATGATAGACAAGAATTTCTTGCAATCTTTTATTTTAGTATTATGCTATGGCAAGTAATTCTGGGGTAATTGCGCATGAATTGCGGGGCTCCTTCGAGCTTTTACGTCCGTAAACATTTAATTTAATGCCACCTTTGTAGTTTTAAACACTTCACAACTTTCGCTTATCTCGACAGGACTAATAGTGAATTGACGACTATTGTTAATAAGGACTGCCTATTTATGTCAGACTTATTTTATTTTACCCTCATACTATTACTTTAAATGTGAATATGTTAATAGCAAAAAATATATTACCTTTAACTTATTCATTAACATAAAATTATCTTTATTTAAATTATGGTGAATAAAAGTTATGGAAAATGGCATTATTGAAAACAAAAATTATAGCAAATACATTTATGGATTTAGATTATTATGACACTTGATCGATTATGACCAATGGAATTAGTGAAAGTCATTTTATGTCATTTCACGATTATGGCAACTGAAGCGTTATTCCTAATGAAATTATGGCAAATACCAGTATGGCATATGAAATTGTGGCATTTTAAATTATGGCAAACGTTAATAAACCTTCCCGAACTTGTACTAAAACTATAATATTATAGCTCTAAGCACAAAAAGGTGTAGTTTGTGATAATGAACTGATAATAAACCGAGTGAAAGTCTCTGAAGCTGAATAAATCACACCCAAATAGTTTTAATTAAGCAGATGCCTATAATGGGAATATAATCTGCAACTTATTGCTTGATTACGCTCTAATCCTGCCATATATTTTGATAAAGTTCAATTTAAAACGGTTTAGCGGAGTGAAGTTATAGGTGATGTTAGTTTGAAGGAAGTTTGGGTACTAACTCTTAATTACTTTCAACTTCCGTTATATATTAAATTATTAATAACTGCCAGATTTCGGGAATTGTCTGTATGACTTTAGGGATTTTTTGGCAATATAGCTCTAGATATAATTCTTAAACTTTTGTTTGTCCGTAAACACTCTACACTCCTTCACTTTTCTTAAAATTAGATCTAATTTTGGTATTTTAGGAATATTAAAAAAACCTGGAAGGATTACTCGGAAAAGTATTTTATTGAAATCATCTCACTAATTAATTAGGTACAGTATTATATCTAAATGTACAATATATACAAAAATAAGAAAAAATAAAGTTATATTTACAAACCAAAGTCATATTGTGTTTGAATGAAATTTTGTAGTATTTATTATGCTAACTATACAATTTATTATGCAATCCATGTACATATAAAAGGAAGTCATGTTAGTTACACGATATAAAACTCAAGAACGGCTGTACCGATTTGGCTGAAAATTGGTGGGAATGTAGCATAGAACCAGGAGACGGACATAGGTTAAGTACCCTATGTCCGTCTCCTGGTTCTACGCTCATCCCGTTCAACCTGTATTTTATCCTGGGTATAGGTTCCTGAGGTTTGCGGTCATGGGATCAGTATTTCTGTGGCATTGGTACATTTGCATGAAGTACCAGGCTCGAAGAAACTTTAAGGGACTTTATCTGGGTCGCGGGAACAGCAGCAATGTGTCCTATAACCTTTCTATTCCGAACTTCACGCGGCCGAAGTCGCGGGCAAAAAGTAAGTAAATTATAAAATAAACTCAAAGACGGATATACAGAGAAGGAAATTTGAATTGATTCAGATGTAGCTCAGTAGCTAGTTGGCAGAGCATTCCCTCTGTAAGGGAAAGGTCGTGGATTCAAGCCCCACCTAAGTAAATCATTTTTCCTGATGTAACCGAATTGTAAAAGTAATTTGACTTCTATTTGCAAAAAAATAGAAGTCAAAGACAATTTATACTGAGGATTGATGGCATGTGTTGGAACCATTGATATACAAAAACCCGAAAAAAAGGGATTTTTATATATCAATGGTTGAAACTTATTATTACACGTATTGAAAATGAATTTGTACTTTAGCACGAAATGCCTTAAGGCGATACCGGTCAGATTCTTAAATAGAAAACGGTAAAATCACAAGTGCATTTTCAATATTGTTTAGAAGTCTAGAATCTCTTGGGACGTATGAGCTTGTAGCCTGTTCAATCCTATAAACTATAATGATTAGATATATAGAAGTTCATCAATTAATGACATTATAGAAAATCACAGTACCAAACATCTTAACCAAATAACTAACTCAAAGTATTTTAATTTCAACTTGGATAATAATTATATCTTGTTACACATTTTTAATATATATAAACATGGTATATTCGTTTCTTAGTATAAGAAAACTTTCCTGGAAATGAAAAACAATACATTTACAACTTCTTTACTTGTTAAAATAACACAGGACAGATAATGGGAAAAGTTGGGTCTCTGTTGATTGTGAATAGGTTACTAACTAGTACTTACTTCAACTTTCCAAGTGGGATTACTACCGACGACTCGTGATGTACAACTACCAGACATGAATTAATTTTGCACTGAATCAGTAATAACTAAGTGGTATTTCATAACCCTTTTGAACAAAAATGATATAAGAGGAATATCTGTTTACAATAAAATTCGAAAATGTGTATTTTTAGATTCGTCTAACTGTGCGTCTGAATACTTAGAAGCCAAATTCGATCAAATGATTTGTATATCAAAGATCTCATTATTATACGGCTGATCTTTCGTTGTTACAGCAGTATACCTAAAAAGTAATAAACAGTGAAACATAAAATCATTTGAACTGTAAAATTCTTGATGATTATTTTTCTGAAAATCTAATTATATTGCCTGAGAAAGCAACATACTGTATCAGAAAAGCGTCATTTAAATAAAGTAGTCACAGAAGACGTACTTACCTTTGAGAGTTAAAGTGTCATTTCCTCATTGAATAGCAATTAATCAGATACGAACTCGAGCACCTATTTGCAAGCGACGACACTTTGAATTAATTAAGCGAATCCAATTATTTGCCATGTTCGCATCCGGTTTAACCAACCATACAACTAGTCGATTTATTTTTCTATGTTAGTATCCTGTACTATGTATATCGTGATATCAGAAGTTCCCAATGTACCTACATATCGTGGCCAAGATGATTATGGAAACATAGCTTCAATAACGTGGATGGCCGACTGCAGAGTAGGCACACCAATTGTAATGGAGAGACCCGTCATAGAGGATTAAGTTTGACTGCTTTTAAAAGCAGTCATACATGCCTAGTGTAGCCGCTATCCAGACTATTCTTGTACCTACCTGTATTGTATAGTCCAGGAACCAAACCAACTCTTGGCTTGAGACATTGAGACAGCTCAAGGAGAATAATGCACATGCCCCATGCGTCTTCATCATTACGGTAAAATTTCTTTCTAAAATAAACCAGGATAATGTGTATACATTGCTGTAATAGAAGCTCTCCACAAAAATGAACACACTAAATAAATATTATGTTTCCTCTGTGAGTACAAGACTACTTATCTTATACTCATGTTATACAAAGCATTAAGCACTAGATTACAATTAGGATGAACTAAGCGCCAATTACTTTTCAGACAACAGAACATTATTTAAAGGCAGCCTCCATATATTACAGTTGGGAGGTTTCAAAGGCCAGCTCGGTGCAATTTCATGGGACATTGCATCTCTGTAACTAGCGGTTGAAGCCGAGTTTTGTGCTCTACATTGCGTGGCTTCGTAGATGGTTTTTGTTCTGAAACTATGCAGTAGCCATCGGATTGATTGGATTGGATTGATTAAAGTTCACAAGAGTTTAGGTTGAATGGCTTGAATTTAGTTGTTTTTACGCGAAACCTCCATTTAGGTGCGTTGAAATTTTTTTGAGATGGGGAGAATAGCATATAAATTGCGACACTGTTACCGTTACTCCTACCTCTGTAGTTCTCAAGCCCTCTGCTAGATAGCGTATACTATTTTTCATAGTATAGCGCCACCTAGTAGACTAATCAAGTATCTGATAGATGGTGATGGCGGATTCACCAATTATTTTTTATTTTGTTCTGTTTTATTCTCCAAGTGCCTTATATTGGCCCCGTTTTTTTTTATTTTTACTTCTGTGGCCATTTTTTTAATTCACCTCGCCACTAATAATAACATAAAAGTCAACATGTCTAACGAAAACTACTAACTAAAAAATAATGTTGTAACCGGACCCACATCAGATGCTTTATCTGAATCTTTAAAAATTTCCTTCGGATAATTTATGAAATGTAATAATATTTTTAGTAGAAAGCTTCATTTTCCTCACTGTGTCTTACTTTATTTTATAAAAACTGTTTTGATAGTTCTCCTGGATAGTAAAATAAACCGCTTTTTATGTTGTAATGTTGTACTACCTGTTTTATAATTAATTTCCTTCAAATATACTCAAATACAAAACTATAAAAGCTTTACTATAAGTGCTGCTATATCTTTTTATGATAATTAAACTTATTATTCCCGAGTTTATACTGATATTATTAATTTTATATTATTTTTACAGAATATGAGTCATGTATGCATGTGAACATAATAACTATAGTAAATTAACTTACCCAAGAAATGTAGGCATAAAATCGGTTAGCATCCTCGGTAATAGAAATGTTGTTAGTAAAATGTCACTCCAAAACTTTTTACCGAAAAGTCACTTGTTTTCAATTAAAGTTAAGTTTCTTAGATATGATGAATAGCAATTCAAAAGTCGTGACTAACGACTTCTTTTTACTACTTCTTGCAGTAATCATTTTATTCAATAATTTATGGAGGCAATTATTCTTGCAGTGGTTGACTTATTTTTCGACTTAACGTTTTATTTTTTTTCTTTCTACACTGTAAATTAGTTAGTCAATAGAACTACAAGGTAAAAAAGAATGACAAATAATAAAATTATTATAAATTTATTATAATATGTAATAAATAATTTATAATTATAATACAACACGTAGATGAGTCATAACTACTATACTCTGCACGGAAATTCGATTTGCATTCGTCCATCTATTTCTGAAAACAGGGGTGATTGATGTCGTATGTAGTCCATCAAGATTTCGTAGTCGACACCAATTACTTCCACATTTTTGCGATTGTCACGTATCATCTGAAACGTTATTAGAAATCGAATTAACGAAACCATCAAGACATAGTTTTGCATCCTTCAAATACAAAAAATAGATATTTTATAACAATCTATTTTAATAACTGGCAAAATTACCCATCGTAAAATAATTTACTCTAAAAATTAAGTTCTGTATAAAGCTTAAAAGGTAAAGATTTGCTACAAGAGTGAGTGAACCTCACTTACTCTCGTAATCTCATAGACAAAAATAAAAAGACCTGAAAAATTCTATATTATTCCTAACATGAAATCGTCTCACGAGAGATCAATTTCAGTAACATACATTATGCATACAATATTGTGCAGATATTAACTTCTGCATGTAACAAAATATTGGATTTTAATCTTTAGCTATTTGAGATGAAACTAAGCATGAATTTGGTTGAGCATGTACTCAGCTACTATTCTTTATTCTCCTTTTATTTCGTTCATTTTGGCTTTTACTAAGTAACTATCGTCTGACGCCTTAACGCCTAGGGGAACGTCTGGGAGCCTCGCTGAGTAATCAGTGGATGTATCGGCTTACAGATGAGGTTGAATTGACCCCCGAAGACGTTGGTGGTGATATTCCACCCTCGTGGAATTCTAATTCCGCTCCCGCGACACATTTTTTTACGCGTAAATTTCAACTACCGTTCCCGCTGCAACTTGTATTTTTTTATTTCCGCATGTAAATACACCAAATAGATCACATATCCGCTGCACCTTCTATTTTTTTTGTTTACACAAAATTTTGCGAATCATTAAGAACACAAAACTAAAGGAATTCTCCAATTTTATGCAGTCGTCTGGAAGTTATGCACGTACATGCATTTTGGGTGTTTGATTTTTATTTATATGAAAGATTACGGAAAATTGATTACTCACACTAAAACCATCACCGCCTTCTGCAATGAAATTCTGCGAAACGATTTTGTAGTATTTATCGACATCCAGTGGCTCGTACTTTGGGACCTCACACTCGATACACCGGACTAAGACTTCAAGTACCCGTTGGTTCACAGGTAGCATGCCGTTAAATTTGACGCGTAACCCTGTAACGTTATTCACAAAGGAATTACATTTTGTGTAAATGTTTCTAATATCTGCGTTCCACTTAAATTTATGCTTTTTATTTATATTTAAAAATTTGAAATAGGACATCTTGATATATCCCATTATTATGAAGAAAATATTCTATTGACAAAAAGTTGCCTAGTAGTAGTAAGTACGTATTATGTTATTAGTAGGTATGTGTGCAATTTTGCTACAGACAAAAGTTGTTTTAAAGTTTGCGTTTCCAATTTTGTGTTAATACCTGAAGATTGTAGCATCCTGGCTCCAGCAAATGGCTCGTTTGCGACTGCGAACTCCAACATTTCCAAAATATGTACGCCCTTAAGATCATAAATTTCAATTTTGTTTTCAAAAGGTGTGGCCATTATCACAGATGCGTAAGTTATCACTGCAAGAATTTTAAAATATGTTTTTTTGTTTCAAAAGAATAAGCACAAGCGGGGCGTGAAAAGGCATCTAATGAGGCCGTCAAGCTGAGTGCCACCACTGTTAACATGGTAAATGTTTACGATGGTGACCCTCTTTCCGAGACTTTGCCTTTAGCTTAACATCAGGCGAGGTGAAGTCAAATTGACGTGTCCCGTATAAAAAAAAATTGAATACTATTTCGTTGGTATGCATATATATTTTCAAACTTATTGCTGTTTCTACCAAATAATATTTTTTACCGATATACCTCGGGCAGTGCAGCCAGTGTGATGTAACCTTTGCCCCAGATACGCTGAGGGTCATAATTGTTGTAATTGTTGTCAAAATAGTAAGTAATTTTGACTTTATAATACCTATTTAATGATTTAACAATGATGCAATCAAAATCACATTAAAACTAATTTTAATTTTAAATATTTACCTCCAGGATTTATACTAGCTCGGATTCCACCTTGGTTCATTACACAGAAATGTGCATAGTGCCAGCTGTTGTTATGAGCTCTTTCTAGTGCCTAAAACAGTTATATCAAACAGTTATGATAAACATGTCCTTGTAACAATCGAAGGCACAGGAAAATCCATACTTCCAAATCCATACTAATATTATAAATGCGAAAGTAACTCTGTCTGTCTCTCTGTCTGTCTGTCTGTATGTTACGCTTTCACGCCTAAACCACTGAACCAATTTCGATGAAATTTTGTATATGTGTAGATTAGAACTTGAGAAAGGACATAGGCTATGTTTGGTCGCAAAAGCTAGTAGAAAATATTTAAGGAAAATACTTACAGCATGCATATAAGAATCACAAATCAGACTTCCAAGGTTACACTCCCTGCATGCACAGCTTGAGCTTAAATCCACCATTGTACTACCGACTTCCATAGAAGCTCTCAGTTCAATTGCTGGCAGATATTCATTAATTTTTTGTAGTACATCTGGAGCTACAATACCAACATTTGATTAATGAAAAAATATTTAACTTATTTATTAATAGTAGGCATGATGAACCAGCCTGACCAAATTTAAAAATGACCTGGAGAGTTTTTGTGCTGTCAGTGGGAATACCAAAGGCTTGTCCTGCTTTGTCTTTTGCAAGAGGCAACAACTTTCTGTTCTCACAGAGTTGGCAGCACGAGTCTGAGTCCCATAATGTTGCACACGTGGATAAACCACGGTAAGCACTTTCCATTATGTGGGCCGTATCCTTGCCTGCCATCAAAATGGCATAAAAAAATTCCAGGTAAGTTTTTAAAAACAAAAAGTTTAAATAGAATTAAATAAGAAGATTACCTTGCTCAATTTCATTTCTCAGGTAATGAGGGTTTCCTCCCCATTGTAAAATATTGCCAGCAGAGTCAAAAATAACTTTAAGTTCACCTAAATAAGCCGTGTGTGCCCCTGCTTGGACTATCAAAACCTGGATATTGAGAAATCAAATTAGCTTCTTATAATGTGCTTGTTCATTATGCAAACGTCATTTATTCAAGTAACGTAATATAAATTTTGATTTATTTGGTATTAATGCTTCATAAAATTTAAAAAAAAGTACCTCAAAGAGTCAATAACTTGTATTAATATGACATGATAATGATAATGACATATTTATAAATACAATTTCATACTTACAGGCCGTTGTGTTCCTGTTTGATTCACAACCAGTGGGTAAGGTCCTTGTGGAGTAAAGGCAGTACCTGGTGCTACTGCACCATTAAACAACAGAGTATGACTGTGCCCACCTACTATAATATCTATGTATGGTCCACCACTCAATGCTATATCCCTGTTCAATAAATCATTGATTGTGTTTATAGCTAAGTCTAACTTTCTTATTTGTTTATAATTATTTATTAATACTTACCTATCTATTTCGATACCAGAATGCGATAAAACAATAATAATATTGACTCCTTGTTCATGAAGTTTTTCAGCTTCTTCCTTTACGGTCTCTATTTCATCTTTAAACCTTAAATTACCAGTTGTTGCTAATGTCTGCAAATAACAAACATTTTTACTAGATTTATGTACAAATTTTGGTAGCCATTTCGTATATTATTAGCTGTAAAACTAAACAAATCACGTTATTTTTTATTTATTTATTACAAATTTAGTTATACGTACATCAGTTGAAGCAATAATAACACCAATGATTCCAATTTTTCTGCCATTCCTTTCTACTATGGTACTCTTCTTATATAAGCCTTGTATTGTTGGTTCATCATCATCAATAATATTGGCCGCTAACATTGTGCTGTTCAACTGTTGTAAATAAGGTACTACTCCTTCAATACCATTGTCAAATTCATGATTTCCTAGTACCTAAAAAAAGAGAATTATTCTTGAATTTTGTGTTAATTTATAAACCCAAAATATTACGTGCAGTAATTTTATTCACATCATGTTGTCTATGTTTGAGATATAAATTAAATTATTCACATTTGTTTTAATAGAATTAAACGAATATGAGTGCGGTATAAAAAGTCTTCTTTATATCGTTAAAATTAAGAAATCAATCAAAAACTAACGTGGGCATCATGTGGCAGCATATTCATAAATTCTTTGGTAACTTCCCATCTAAATAAGTTATACCAGATAGTGCCTTGGAAACTGTCCCCTCCACAGAGGAGAAGAGACTGTGGTTCTCTTTCAAAGCCCTCGCGAACAGCAGTTGCAAGTCGAGCGAAACCCCCAATACAAGGACCGGATTCGTCGCAGAGACCACCCCGTAAATTGGTTTCTTCAAACCTGAAATGTTTTTTATATTTTTTTAAATTTCAAACATTACAGAATATATTGAAGTAATATTGCTTGCTGTTAAACAACACAACAAAACATTGTAAGTGCAACAGAGTAATGAAACAATCAATATCGTAGATTCAAGATTCGTAATTTTCTACTGAACTACAATCAATAAACTCGTGAACTCAGTACTAGTAGATAGTCATTGATAGAATTTTACTTTAACATTCATCAAACAATTACACAGTGCAAACTATATACTAAAAATGTGTTAATTAACGAACAAAATAATAGAAAAAGTAGCAAAATTTCATGAAGACTTTAAGGCAAATACTCGAATCTCAACTGAACCTTTAAGGTACAGAAGTTTATTGGAAGCCGGTAAAACTATGCTCTGAAAAAAAGGGTTTTTTTCTGAGGTAGATTTCTCTCATAAAAAGCGTATAGACCAAAGGAGAGGAAGAAGATAAGATGCAACTGGGAATAAATTTAAGATGATTATACCTGGAAACTGATGATAGTACCCAATTGAACTTACATACCTGGCATGAAAATCATTGTAATGTAGAATATTTAAAGCAAATTTATCATCTTGGCCACAAATTAAAATTGAGAAACTGAATATCAAGAACAATATCAACATATTCACACTATCGCACTGTGATCATATCTGAATTAGTTTAACCTAGTAGTGCTATAAAGATAGGATATCTCTCTAGATAACATTGTTGGTCAAGTTTCCCATACAAAACATAAAGGGGGTTACCCTGACAGAGAGTGGTGTTTAAAGAGGACTCGGTTACATATTCCAAATTCAGAATCACTACAGAATATATGGTATTGAGTAGTCATAGACTAACTATATTGTTTTACAGTTAAAATCTATCATTCCAAATAATATCTGTTCTTTATATTATAGGCTAACATCTAAGTGATGAAGCACGTTTACTTGCTCTTAGATTTTTTTCTTAGATTTAAGCTAAAGTTTATTTAAAAAAGAGTAAAAAGAAGGAAGTGCATCCGATTGTGATAATTATGTAATGGTTGTCATCAGATCATCATCATCACCATCGTCATTCTACACAATTCCATAGATATATAATTATAAACTATTCCCTTTGCTTCTTTAAAATCTAGTACATACATACCTCGCATGAAAATCATTATAATGCAGAATATTCAATTCAAATCTGTCATCTTGAGCACTAACCAGTACGAACAAATAAAATAACACACACAATTTTAACATATTGGCAATATAATTAGGACATCTGTTTTGCGTACCAGAAGCCAGTGAGACTGAATTATTGGTGCGTATTATAGAAATTGCAGATAAAAATTTATGATACTTAATTATGCCTATCCTTGATATCGTTACATATCAGTATTTGATTATCTACATGTTATTCATTGTCACAAATCATTCATCTGTATTGCTATTCTATTGTGTAAGAAGGTATTGGAATATTAAAATACTGCCATAATAAAATATTATTCACGAGATAGTTCGATATTGGTTGACTAATAAAGCTGGAATGACTTAAGAAATAATATAATGAGACAAGTACTGTTGGATTTCATGTGAACATCATCATCATCATTATCCACATAAAGACGTTAATCCTGATTGTCCTCGGAGCTCAGGGTCCGCCTTCCGGCTCATTGAACTTTGGATCTCATGTGAAAACCCTTTAGATTTGACGATTAAAAGTAATATGTCGATTCATCATTTTAAAAAATCATCACGTTGAACAGGTAATTCTGAATAAAAATACTCAAAATATTGGTCAGACATAGTCATTTTTAACTCACTTTAAAAAAGAAGATGGTCCTCATTTCTTCGGCTATATATTTTTAATGTAAGTTCAGAAATTAGATAAATAAACAAAACCGCATAAAAAACTGCATATGCAGTTTTAAAATTTTACTATCCTACATTCAAAGTTTTGAATTATCAAAACCACCTGCTTAATTGTGTGGAATTGTACTTTTTAGGTACTAATATCAATATCTTGGCTTATTGAAATGAATTTTTGTTTTACCATAAATATTTATTTAATTATTTATTTTATTCTTTATGTACACATAAATTACAATTATATACAATAGTGAGATGAAATGTACAAAGGCGAGCTTAACTCAAAGTTGAGTTTTCTACCAGCAAACCCAGGAGTGCACAGAGGAATTGTAATATGAGTGGTAAAGTCTAGTGTACACTGTACAAGAAAGTAGCGGTGTTGATGTAAGAGGTATACGAGACGTATACTCCAGGTAATAGGCATAAATATACATTTCTAATAAATATTCTACCATGGTGAATGTTCTGACGAGCTCTTCCAATTAGTCCCACCCTCCCCTTTCCTTCACAGGACGACACGTGCAGGGCTAAGATGTCATCCATTTACGGTGCAGAGTATACCTGCTAGAACCAAGCGTTTCAGTGATTCATTCCTATGCCGCACCACTAAGACCTGGAATTCCCTGCCAGCTCACGTGTTTCCTTCTTCCTACAGTCCCGGGTCCTTTAAGCGGGGCGTGAAAAGGCATCTAATGAGGCCGTCAAGCTGAGTGCCACCACTGTTAACATGGTAAATGTTTACGATGGTGACCCTCTTTCCGAGACTTTGCCTTTAGCTTAACATCAGGCGAGGTGAAGTCAAATTGACGTGTCCAATAAAAAAAAAAAAAAAAAAAAAAAAAAAAAAAAAAAATACATATAACAAACACATACATACATACATACATACATAACCACCTACATACTAACATACATACATACACACATACATACATACATACATATATACATACATACATATACATACATACATATACATACATATGTCTGCTAAAGTTGTGAGAGAAAGTAGTCTCTTACTCGTTTTTTAAAAATATTCGAAAATGGACTATCACGTATGGAGTGAGGAAGAGAGTTCCAAAGACGTACTGCAGAAACTGTAAAAGAATTGTCATAGCAGGAAGAACTATGACCAGGAGTTCGAAGAAGAAGAGAGGAGGAAGTGCGACAGGGTTTACCCCTGGGCACAAAGAATTCAAAGCGCTCACGAAGATATGAAGGAGAATGAGGATTATGAAGAATAGAGAAGAGAAGGGAAAGAATATGAACATCTCGACGCCGCCGAATTGGTAACCACTTCAGTTACTTTCGGAACTCGGAAACGTGGTCGTATTTGCGGAGACCAAAAATAAAACGGATACATAAATTTTGCAGTCGCTCCATCTTGTTCCAGAGTTCTTCAGTTGCATCCAAAAAGGTGACGTCGGCATAGTCTAGAAGAGGAAGGAGAAGAGATTGAGCAAGACAGACTCTGGTCTTAAAAGGAAGGAAATTCTGAAGACGCTTAAGGGAGTGAAAAGTGCCAAAAACCCTCCTGCTCACCTCGTTGACATGACTAGTCCATGACAAGTTGCAGTCGATGATAATACCAAGGTTTTTGGCAACCGAGGTAAATGGTATCAATGTGTCGTTATAATAAATTGGAGGCAGAGAGGCTTGGTCAAGTCAATTGTAAAAATATATGCTCCCTATAATGACTGCCTGCGAATTAGCTGGATTGACAAGCAAACCGAAAGATTTTGCCCATGCACTAATGCCTCTGAGATCATTATTGATAGCCGTAATAGCCCCATCTACCTCATCAGCCCCGAAATGCCGAAAGGTCTGCGTAGAGATGATAATTGGAAGATATGACTTTGTGGATAGCATTAATGAAAATTGAGAAAAGAAGGGGAGAGAGGACGGCACCTTGCGGTACGCCCACAGCAAGGTCACACCAGTCCGAGGATGCCTCATCAGAGCGAACCCGCTGCGAGCGACCCCGAAGATAGGAGTTGAACCAAGCGATTACAGAGGACGATATATTTAATGATGAGAGGATGCCCATGAGGATGTCGAAATCAACGGAATTGAAGGCACTACTGAAGTCCAGTAAAACCAATACGGTTAAGAGTTTGTTCTCCATGGCCAGTCTTATATCATCTGATAATTATTTCGACTAGTGCCGTGACTGTACTATGGCCTGAACGGAAACCAGATTGGTATGGACTCAGTAGACCATTAGAGGAGAGGTAACTGGTATTGTAAACAACATAGACTGAGAGAAAGTGAACTTATGTAACGTCACGTGTCAATAACGCCGCTTATCTTCTATATGGAAAATGGACAAATACACTTCCTATTAAACCCGAATCGTCTATATTTTCACTCAATACTTGTTCGTGTACTTTCAGAATATTGGTATGTTATGTACCTCTTTCAGAACATTCCGAATCATTCTATTCAGTTATATCTAAATCAAACGCAAGCATAGCTTAATAACTTAAAATAAGTGTTCCAGAATTCTGATGATTAATGTGTTACTACTTTGGTGAAGATGTTTTGAATGATTGTTACTTAATCTTGCTCAAACAGCTAAACGAATTTGGCTAAAACTGAAATTATAACCTGGAATACCATAAAGGTTATTTCTTATCCCTTGAATAGATTTCCATGGGTAGCGCGAACGAGATCATAATAGAAACGGATGAAGTCATAATTATGTAGTTAATTAATCAATTGGCTTATTACAGTCCACTGATGGAAATCCTGCTGGAAAGCCTCTCCCAATGTTGGGAGGCTCTCTTTCCACGCAAGCCAGACGGGTTGGAATAGGTTATATTTCGAGTCTTTCGCAGTCGTCTGGGTATTTTTCAGTTAGTCGCGATACCCCTCGGCCCAGTGATATCGTCAGGAAATTTTTCCGTTAGTCACCTCGTATGAGATGAGGTGGTGATACTTATATTCGTTCTCCGTCACCCACGGATACGGTATGGTACAGTATAGTACGTACATATTATACACTACTTCCCTATACATTAGAAATGCCAACTGTCTATTAATTTCCATCTCTAATAAATTCCCAGCAGGCAATGAATCATTCACGTGCCCCACCCTGATGCATTAAATACCACCAATATCTTGATTCCATATTCGACATCATAAATATTTTGGCATTAGGAATTCAAACCACCATGGCAGACGAAATAGCTTCAAGTTCTACCCATTGATGAGGCAGAATTGATGAGCACTGACACTGACTATGACGTTAAGTTTTAATTGCCTGTTTAAAATGTTAACATAAATGAGAAGTTGATAGAAGTTTTTTACTTCATTTTATTATTTAAACGCGTTTTGTGCAAACGCATTGGATTCAAATAATCCAATATGCACACAGTTGCAATATTAAGGCTCCCAATCATTGCCAAAAGAAAAAAGAACCGAAGCACTTTTATCTTAATAACACATGAGTTGTTATCAGCAGTAAGCCTGGATTAGCTGCTTGAAGCACATCGTATATTAGCTCCAAGCGCTTGGCCCTGGACCAAATCTGACTTTCGAGAGCAGCACAAAGATACGAGACTGGACTGTGGCTAGTTTAGTGCATTATTAGTAAGTTTAACATTTATTTTATGTTGGTTTGTATCACTTGGAACAAGGTGTTACAAAAAGGAGTGATTGAGTATATGTTTTCAATATTTAACCGTCTAGTTTACTTGTTGTTTACTGTTTATATTATTTGTCATTTTTATAGTTAAGATAGCTACTTTAGAAATCCAACGGACTGATGAACATTCAGTTTTACAGTTAAATCACCCTTAGAAAAAAAAATGTTTCCGAGACTTTGCCTTTAGCTTGATATCAGGCGAGGTGAAGTCAAATTGACGAGTCCTGTATTAAAAAAAAAAAATTTAAAGTAATTTTGGGCTGACGAATTTATATCACTTGATAACTGCAATCGTCGATTTGTTATCTGACGCAATATTACAATCTCACGGAATAGGTTTGCCTATTTGTAGGTTTATCAGATAACCTTCGTGATTAAACAAATCAAACAGAAAGGGGGGCAAAGTGACTTGAGAGACATGAGTCTATTTTTTCGACCCATGTCTCTTAAGTTCTTAGTCCTGGTCACGTGGCAGGAACAAGGATTACAGGTGAGATCTGAGTTTACAATTAATTTACTCGTATTACCCTTTTATGGTACATTCATTTAAATCAGATAGACCATAAATTTATTTTTATGCTTTAATGGCATAAATGTAAATGGTGTTTAGAAGATCTTTTTATGACTTTGAACGTGGGTGAGTTGCTGATTCGCTCTCGGTTTAATGCTTTGTGTAACTCTCATTATTTATCGTTAATATTCATTTTCATTATTATGAGACTTTTCTTAGAGAACTTACCATAGCGGTTCTATAGAATCTTTAATGTAAGCTTTTAAATTTTTATAACGCTACATCAAACAAGTTGATTAAGCAGTAAAAGTACGAGTTTACTTTAGTATTATTTTATACTAATGAAGCTGTACCCATCTTAAACTTTTTTTAAGATTTTTCTAAATTTAACAATATTTTCCGAAGTATCCACAGTAGAAACGAGAAGAAGGAATAGTGAGCAACAGAATTATATATTAGATTTTTATTTAATATAACATACATTGCAGACAAACCCCGCCTGATGGAAAGTAGTTATTTACCATGGCCTATGAATGCGTGCAACGCCGGGGGCGTCATATTCATGCTCGTGAGTTCAAGAAGAGCATTCTTTCAGGGTCGAAGAATGGGCTTCTTGAAGAACTTCTTAATTTAGTCGCTTGAAAAACTACAACAATGAGATCATACTACAGTTAGACCGATCGCAGAAAGAAACTCCTTTCATACATCTTACTGCGCACACCGTTCCCACGCCTTTAGAGTAATTTTGAGATTCATAAACGCCCTCTCAATCGTAATTCCGACGCCTCAGAAACTAGACTGCTGCCCTTAATGAATAAAAGACCACTCTCAATCACCCAGAACTGGAGCAGATTGGTGGCTAATTTATTTCGAAAATGCGTTTGTGCGACAATTTACCTTCTAACTGAAAAGTAAGTGACCTCTCAAGTCCCACTTATTATTTGGATAAAATATGAAACGATGATAAAGTGAAAACTTTGTGAGGAGATCGGATTTATTTTAAACAATATTCGGTTTGAAAAATTGTCATCTCAATGAAAATAAATTCGATAAAATATTTGACACTTGACTCTGAAAAATTTGTAATATTAGTTAAATTATAGATTAAAGGTATTATTACTTATTACCGCCTGTCACTCTCAGAAACCTATTCCTGGGATAAAATGTCATCATCAATTCAAACTTTTGCACTCATAACAGCATAAAAGATCTCCTTTTAGTAGGTTTCCCTCCATTTATACTTTTAGGAATGGGCTCACATATGTTCTGTAAGCAAAATTCGAACCCTGGACCTCTAGATCTTAAAACCTCCTCACCACTAAAGTAGAAAGGAATGCAAAATATTGTAAATGCAACTATACTTTGCATTCATATGAAAAAGCTTGACTATAGATACAAACACGGCTCGTATTCTAGAATGACATTCAGCCTGAATCAAAATTTATCTGAGGACAGGTTGTATATACATGTTGAAAGTTTGACATAATATTGTCTATACAATCTGTCCTCAGATAAATAGAGCTTCAGGCTGAGTGTCATGCTAGAATACGGGCCTTAGTATAGCTAAATATAAAATAGAAGTAACGCATTATGTTTCATCTAGCGTTAAACATTATCCCTAGTTAGACAGCACAGCTGGCGCACATGTCAATAGTACGCACGAGAGACAAACGCTGTCGGTCACAAAATTTGCGGTCTCACTCAGCCTTAATTAAAACCACGGATCTGCACACTACACACTTATGTGCTCAACTACTGAATAAATTTGATGGGATTAGAGTTGTATGCTTGTGCTAATGCAACCTGATTGTATGTAAAATTACAGCCAGAAATTTTGTTAAGCTTAGTATTTTGTTATAAGCTCAAGGCCCGAATGATCAAAATCAGATACCTAATATAATATCAAAATTAGACAATAATAATATATCAAAATCAGAAAATATATATTAAAGAGACAAAATATCAAAGGAAGAAAACAGTACATAGATCAAAATTTCACTGTTCATAGGAAATCCGCTTATTTTTATGTTCAGCAATAGACATTTTATGTTGCTGATTTAAGTAAAAATATGTATAAAATTTGAAATATCAAACTTTGCATAGCTCTGTTTCTAATAAGTTATGCAAACTATGAATTAAGTCTACATTTCATCACAAATTTCTAGACATAATAACTCAACATCATGAATCTAAAATTGTGCTTATCTTCCAATGAATAACAGATTGTTATTGTTTCAGCAAACATCGTTCTCGTTTATTTTATACTCAAGAAACGACATCCTAAGCATACATTATTAAAATTTAAATGTTTGTGCGAAACCTTTTCAACGTATGCGTAGAAGAGTCAGGAGAGAAGCAGATAGGTCTGTGTTGAATATTTGTTTGATTATCTTGATGGTACATCAGCCCCTGAGGAACTGGTCGAGACTGTTAGTATTAGTCTTAATACTAAAACAAGTAAAGATCTTAGTAAAGCATAGTAAGTCCTCAGCGCTTCTGAGAACACATTCTAGATAGCAGCACACTGGGCAAACAGCTGTCAATACGCCATCGATACGATAGAAGAAGAAGAGTGAGTGAGTTACATAACATGATCGAGATATCATTAATAACGTCAATGCACTGAGCTCATACATACATATATTATCACGCTTTTATCCCCAGAGGATTAGGCAGAGGTGAATCACCCACACTTAATGCTGTAAAAATTCCTTCAATTGTTTGGGCGCAGTTATCAAAAATCAATGTTTAAAAATGATTGTAACATCATTCATTGATTCCGATAGTTCGTAAGAAAATCAGTAGATGACGCCACGTCGCCTTAAAGACGTATAAGATGGGAAATTTGAATCATATCAGGCGTGTCTCGGTAGCCGAATTGGTCAGGCATTCCCCCTGTAAGGGAAAGACTGCGGGTTCGAGTCCCGCCCGAGAAGATTCTTTTTCCCTATGTATTCGAATAAAATTGTAGTCGGTCCCATGTAATAGGAGCCTATTGCCATATTATTCCGGGCACTATAGTTGACTCGAGCCTATATCTGAGGCTGAGTCTTGGTTGTATATATCTATCTGATGTTAAACAGCCCTATCCCATAGTCGCCTTGTACGACACCGCATGGGAAGAGATGGGATGGCCCAAATTCTACTCTGCCCGGAACCACGTGGCTCTGAGCTCGTTCTGGATAAATAACAGCGCTAACATAAAACATAGTTCGGGTATTTTGTGATACCTTTGCACTACCAGGCACAATTCAAAACTATTTTGGTCTCCCTGTAACTACGACTGCTCAAAAGAATTGTGTAAAAATAGTGTTAATTTTACCATTAATGTGCAATAATCAGTTAGAGTGCAGATTAACTAGGTATTCTGCAGATTATCTGCCTGCGTTAAACTGCGAAAAATAGTTTAAGTTCTTACAATAACTAGTTATTCTGCAGACTACCTAAGTACTCTGCTAACCCCGCAAAGCGGGGTTCCTTCGACGCAGCTTCACTTCAAGAACAGTGTGAACAGTGTGCGTAAGTGTTAACGATGTACCATCCGTTGATCTGCTGACTAACTAGGTAAAGTGCGAAAATGAACTTTAAAAAAAATCGTACTGAAACTAATCGTATCAGGTAATCTGCAGATAACCTAGTTAATGTGCAAGTAACGGGTTCCGCACTCTAACGTTAGAATTTATACAAAAACAACATCAAGTAAGGCACGACTGAATCTTTTAAAAGTTTGTTTTCAATCTATAATTTCCTGTGCAAATGACTATCACGAAATCTTCTCTCAATTTACTTCTGTATACTTAAATCAACAGTTAAATTCTTAAGAATATTTTTAAATTCTATTTCCTTAATAGAATAGTCATTAAGACACTAATACTCATTCAAGGATCTGAATGGGATGATATCCCTAAGAATTTGACATTATATGGAATAACTACTATAGTTAATCATATAAATACAGCATCGGACATGTTAAATCTAGTTTCAACGCTAGGCTTAAATATCCATTAAGGTTTAGCTGTAATGCGTTCACGTGGTTCCAATTCGACAGGTAATTTAATCGCTTCAGCTCGGCAAATTCAGAGGTATTCAGGGATAAGCATACATACGTATGTATGAGTACCTTTGTGAACGTCTTCTAGATTGAGGTGAGTGCACAGGAATTTTTGGTTCATGGTAATTCCGTTCTTGAGAGGGCTTCTTTGAATAATAATAAATTAAGTTTTATTATTCTCTAGAAATGATTATATTTTATAGAATATCCTCGTGTTGTTATGTTTTAATGTTCTAAATAGCATTGAGACATTCATCATGAAGTTTACGTGCATCCGATTGTAAAGTTTTACCTTGACTTTTGATAACCTTACTTACTTTACCTTAACGTTGTTTAATAGTTATTGTAATACCAATAAATTATTATTAATCGTAACTAAGAGCTTAGAACTCCTGAAAAACACAGCATAACTCCATTATATTTAAGACTAGCTTTTGCCCGCGGCTCCGCCCGCGTGGAAGTCGGTTATCGCGACCAAACATAGCCTATGTCCTTTCTCATGGTCTAATCTACCCCTATACCAAATTTCATCAAAATCGGTTCAGTGTTAAGGCGTGAAAGCGTAACATACAGACAGACAGACAGACAGACACACAGACAGACAGAGTTACTTTCGCATTTATAATATTAGTATGGATTACTGGATTTAACTTAAACTTGTTAAGATATTAGCTAAGTGATATTCTGGACACATAATTTTTGTGATGGATATTACCTATTGATAATTTAAGATATTTTTAATTAATTAATACATCCACACTGCATTACACCTACAGACGCAATTGCCCTTCTTTATATTTTCCCTATTTAATAACTACTTGCAAAAAATATTTCTATTGTGTATTTCTGAGTCGGTCACTCAAGTGACTCAGCTGAACTGTCCTCTTCTTTATCTTAGCGTTAATCCCAGTCGCATCCAAAGCTTTCAGCTTGGAGTGGACCCCAGACTTTACCAGTCTAACTGCGGATTTGGCTAATTTTCTGACTTGGCTAAGCTGAAATGTCCATGGCGAAATAAAGGTAGTACACATAGTAATACACATTTGTTTCTTTAAACACGAGTTCTTTATTGCAAGTCATATAAGAAACGACCGTGTTCAATCAAACATTCGCAATTCAAAATAAATGACAATCACCATTATTTGGCTCGAGCCCCTAGACAACACCTTAAAATTATTTGAGAAGGATAAAGAACAACTGTCATCGATGTCATGTACAATATATATAAGTAAAACCCTCCTTGCAACTGTCAGAGGGGCTTAAACAAGGAATCCGACGTCGACGCGGTTTTATATAAATCATGCAAGATTTTAGGCGAAGTAGCAAGCCTTGGCAGATTATGTACAGTGTAACGCATTTTATTAATCCAATTCTCCGTTTACCGGCACAATTTGCAAGGTAAAATTTTTGAATGTTGATATCACTGACGCTGAATGAGATTCTTTTGACATATTCAGTACAATCTATGAGATGAGCTTGATTGAGATGTAGGTTTTTTACTGTTATATGGTTCTGTGTAACCGAGCAGATCATATTTTGTTCACATTTCTGTCATTACGATTAAATAACACCTCTGATTTACTTGATCAGCCATTCAATAAATCAAAAATGACTTACTAAATTCATAAAAAATATTTAAAACTTCTTATTGCATCTAAAAATTATTACCTACCTAACTGACAAATTAATATCGTAAATTCTGAAAATTAAACATAGTTCAAATAGATACTTAGCAAAAAATCCGCTTAAAAATGTAGGTAAAAGCTACCTATATAGGTAGATATTATAAAAAAGTAAGGTACTTTATATTCCAATGAGTACGAATAACAGCGTAAGCTATAAAAAGTTTAACGCAGTTGATATGAAACACCCCACGAGTCT
Organism: Eilema sororculum; assembly: GCA_914829495.1. Lineage (NCBI taxonomy): Eukaryota > Metazoa > Arthropoda > Insecta > Lepidoptera > Erebidae > Eilema > Eilema sororculum. The sequence continues at coordinate 5,492,597 of OU618556.1, forward strand.
TCAAAAAATAGCTCATTAATAAGTTTTATTTCAGGTTTTTATCATACAATAATGTAATAAGCATTATAAAAATATAATAAAATGGATCCTAAAACCTCTCATCTCGCACTGTATAAATTTGTCATTAATAAACCATATTTCAAGAAAAGAAGGATAATCTAGTTCACTGAGTTTCTTGCTGATCCCAGTCTGGTCTCAATAGAGCCAACCTACCGAACCAGCGAAAGAATCATGTTCCAATGATTTATTTTATTTATTTTTACTGTGATTGACATTGTAAAATTCTGACGTTCATATGTGCTCTTTATGTGCCTAAACTTGTAACCACTTAACGTGTCAGATGGACTACTCACCAGCTGACCCAGAAGAGAGATGCACGAGCTCTAATAATAACCCAGGGCGCCTTTTCGTCAAAAGAGAGATATGTGCGTGCGTGTGGGAATACTGGGGGAGACTTCAGAGAAACCACTATTACCTCTGTTGTACATACATATCGCCCTTCCCGGCGAATAAAATGGTAATCGCAAATTCCAAATTTTACAGGAGAAGCAAATAACTGTTTTTTGCTTATATCTCAGTGCAGGTAGATGGTATGGCAATAATTTATATGTCAAAAGAAAGCTAATTTTTGTGCAGACTAGTTTCTATGTTAATTTTATTTCATTAGGCTATTGGAATAAAGTAATTTAAGAAAAACATTTTACCGAAAATGTAGATAAAAATTATAGTACACAATGTATCATTACCATATTATTCGCGTGTTATTCCCATTGCTGCCGTGGTCAGTAATGATACATTACAGTATTGTTCATGTAAATATGGAGCTAAAAATGTTTACGGTAAATGAACATTACCATATTATTCGGGGAAATGCATGTGATAGTGTCTACGGTAATATTACTTTGCAAAACTATTCATCAATATATTGTGTCAACTGATTATTTGTAATATTATATTGCAAATATAATATTTGATCAAACAATACAGTAATAATTAGGTAAATTACATAATATTGCGGGAATGAAGAGAGCTACCACAGTCAGGTTGCAGTATATTTATTACTACTCAATGATTTAATAAAGCAATGTCTTACAAACTAAATAACAGGCTTATATACTGATTTATCCACCATTGGTGGAGTGGGAGCGATGCTTGTGGTCACGTCCTATCTTCTCACTGACTTGAAGAAGGCATGGGGAGCTGTGAGAAAACTCACAGATGACCCACCAGCCGCTGCCAACCCTGGTCGAGTGACGTCAAACCAGGCGGCCCACCAACTCCTCCTAAACGGGAAGACACAACACCTAAGACCCATTAAGTTCGACAGTCATCTCACCAACCAACCAAATTGGCCAGCCCTTTTCACTGCAGGAAATCATAGACACCATAAAATACTAAAAACGAGTAAGGCAGCAGGCGTAGACGATATCACTGTCGACCAAATAAAACATTTTGGGCCCAGAGTAGTGTCCTGGCTTCTTGATCTCTTTAACAACTGCCTAAAATCCTCCAGAATTCCAAAACTGTGGCGAAGAACATAATTTAAAGCGCTCCTCAAGCCTGCCAAGAACCCCAACGACCCTAAAAACTACCGCCCCATTTCTCTACTCTGCCACACCTTCAAGTTATTCAAAAGAATGTTGCTGAACCGTCTAACACCAATACTGGAGGCTAATCTCATTGCCGAACAGGCTGGATTTAGACCCGATAAATCGTGCACCAACCAATAACCCTGAACACAAAACACTATCTATACGCGGACGACCTGGCGCTTACTGGTCAAACAAAAAATTTCGAAGAGGCTGAATTAAGACTGGGTGCAGCTTTGGAAAGCCCAGACCATTACCGCAAAGAGAATGTACTAATAACCATATAATGGACTAATAAACTAAAAATGGGAGGTAAACCAACTCCTTAACATCTCGTGGCGAGGGGTCGAGATTGCTCGATCTCTGCCCAAAGCCACGTTACCTCGGCGTTACTCTCAACCGAGCTCTCGCCTATAAAACCCACTGCCGAAACACCAAACAAAAAGTGTCGAGCAGGCAAAATTTGATGCAAAGGTTAACATCCACGTCTTGGACATGTTGTCAGGACAACCGGCCTCGCTCTCTCTTTCTCAGCGGGTGAGTTCGCGTATCCAGTATGGCACCGCTCTGCGCATGCTAAGGAGGTTGATACTGCCCTAAACGACACATGCCGCATTATAACGGGCTGCCTTAAGCCTACTCCCCTGAACAGACTGTATCCACTAGCTGGTACCACTCCACCAAGCTTACGACGGCACGTTGCTTGCGAGGTTGAGAAGAGAAGTAGACTGTAAATATAGCTGCGTATGGCTTTTTTGCTGAGTGCTTCTTAACGAGAGAGATGTCTTCTTCTTTCGTTAACCGTGGGTGCAGTTCTTATATGTGCCGACACGCTGCTGTGGTCGTAGGATCCAGGCTACGCGGTCGCTGCAATTAGTGGTACCCCTGTTGTGGCCGTGTATGCTGGCTGGTCACTTTGGTCTCGATGGCTTTTTGAAGATTCAGCAGTCTTATCTCTCTTTGGAGCGCGCCAATGCCAGTTGTGGGCAGTTCCATTTCGCTGGAACTGGGTGCCGCTAATTTGCGGAGTACTTTTCTTCAGTAGTCATCGTAATTTCAAGACTAACCGCTGGTCCCTTAGATGCGGGCCGCGTGCGGTGCTTCCTTGACGTTAACATTGTTGACGATTGCTATGACGGCGTGTGCTGCGTCGACATTTTCTGCTATTGCGCTAAGTTGCACATAGTTCCGTCTGCATTTTTGCTAACTTGCCATTATGTAGGTTGTTGCGTTGCGTCATCGTTTGACTTTTTTTTGTTTCCGTAGTTTCGAAAATGTGAGATTATTGCAATTATGTTCTTTCTTCGAAGAGACTCGGCCACTGATGACTTTTAGTCAAATGCGTGCATCAGTGGCTACGATCCGTATTTTCGTAATCATAGATTCTTCTACTATTCTTATTCTTCTTCTTCTTGAAGATGAAGTGTTCGATTTGCCTTTTTTGTACCTAGTCTCTCAATCGTATGTCGATCTTTGGAGAGTTTTTGTGAGGCGATGATTGTCGGGATGGTGATTGCATTTGTCGCGCATTGTGTCGCGGAGCCGGTCGAGACTGTGGTAGCCGTACCGAAATTATTTTCGTTGATACCACATAATTTCTTGGTTCTTCTGGCTGATTCAATAGGCTCATATCGCTGAGCCTGGTGCTTCTTGAGATCTCGCATTTACAATTAGTCCATATATTTGGTCTGGAGTATAAAGGATTTTATTTTTTAAAGCTCTTTCTATGCATGAATGCATGCTATCGCCTTCGTTTTGGCTATGTCTAGTATCGAAGAACCTATGTATTATAGTTTGCATATCATGGGGTTTTATTGCATGGAGGTATAAAGCAAAAATATACCGATTTTTACTTTACCCTGAACACCCATCTGAATAGAAAGACCAATTCCTGATACTTCAATTTTTTTCTACCTTATATAGTATTCCTTTTTTTACTATACCTTTCATAAATAAGGAAACAAAATATGTGAGCGCTTTTGCTCTGCTAATACTACCGAAAATAGTAGTGTGTTATTGCATTGCGTTCCAACATAATTGCAATCTTTCAATGTAAAATCCGTTACTTTTAGAATTTTATCTATATAATACGGTAAGAAACATTACCGTTTTTATTAAAATCTGTAATTTATTGTAAAAATGCATTACCGAAACTAACGGAAAAAAATAACTTTGCATTATCGTTTACGGTTTTATTCGTGTTCAAATTGTATTTCTAATTTAACTGAACAAAAGTGTTATGTTCATTATGGACCTATGGGAATTATTGTATTTTCAAAAATATCCACTGAAAAATTACAAAAAAAAATTACAATGTGTATTCGATGCTCTAAGAACCGAAAATGCAATAAAACCTAAACTGTGGTAATAGCACAATACCATATTATTCGCCGGGGAGGGCGATATATTAGAGAGATATACAAGATTATACACAAGGAGTTTGCAATAATAAAATAAACCATATAAATAATATGGTTAAAGTCCCACTGAGGTCGCAACAGGTGGCGCTAGTAAAAATCAATTCCCAGTAAATAAAATTTACTGTTAGGCGATTGGCACACTGCGAAGCGCGACGACGCGGCGTCGAGCGTTGTTGCGTCGACGCGGCGTCGCGCTCGTCGCCTCTACGGAGCTCATTTTGTATAGAAAAACGCGGGGTCCCACACACTGACAACGCAATCACGCGCGTTGCTGCAGATTACGCGCGTACAAGCAGAAAACGCGAGGTATGGCACACTGAAATCTGCCATCACGCGCGTGTTTTTCGAGGGATATTTAGTCCGAGAGCTGTTAGAAATTTCTGTGTAGGTATTTGAGACGAATTTTAAATTAATATTATTGCAATGCAACATGACTATTTCACGGCAAATTTAGAGCGCTTTCACATCAACTGACGTCCGATATCCAATATCCGACATCCGAGATCGGAGGAAGTCAAATATCGATGCCCAATATCGGGTATTGGAGCCGACACCACTGTTTTGGCTCGTTACCGGAACACGCAGAGACTGCAAGCGGCTTTCAACCTAAATGGCATTTTCTTAGTTACGTCTCTTTTCTCGTTAATAGATGACGCTGATCACGAATATAAGAAAAAAAATAGTTACTATGTCATGTCAATAAGTCGAAAATAGCTTGCACTTCTAATCATTTTCTTTTCATCTCTAGCGTTCTTAATATATGATATTTTCTGAAGTTTACGCGAATGTCACTCATTGAAATAAAACCACTTTTTACGGATTCTATCGCGATATATTTGTTATTATTACTTTTAAACCCGACGTTTCGGCTGCTTTGCAGCAGCCATTTTCGCGGTGTGACTCACGATGGTAGTTGTCACACGTCGGGTTTAAAAGTAATAATAACAAATATATCGCGATAGAATCCGTAAAAAGTGGTTTTATTTCAACGTTCTTAATATAGTCTGGGCTATCGAGCTTATGGTCGGATGACTTCACAAACCTACCTACACACATCAAAAAAAGTTTGCGATTAATGGCATAAGCTCCTAGAATTCTTTAAATTTAACTTTATCAAGAAAAAATCTATGTTGTATGTTTTCTTTAAATAGGAATACCCTGTTTGAAATTAAAATATAAAACTATTTTTTATTTAAAAAAATTGAGCCATTAATCATAACGCAATTGTGATAGAAATTTCATAGAAAGAAAAAGACTGTTTAATTAAACTTAAACTACAATTTATTATTAAAAGGTGTAAATTCAATATAAAATAACTCCTCCCCTGGCTCGAACACATGCGGAGATCCTCCTGGGCATGCTGAGGATCATGTTATCCAGCATTTCCTGGGGTAACCTATCCCATTCTTCAATAGCGGCTTCCCTGAGCTCTGGAACTGTCTAGGGATGTGGCTCACGGTTCCATACCTGCTTACCGGTACCTGCGTGGGATGCTCGTTTAAGAACATCCCACGCGTGCTCTATTGGGTTTAAGTCGGGCGAGCCGGCAGGCCAGTCTAATCGTGTGATATCGTATTCTTGAAGAGCAGCATTGACTCGTTGAGCTCGATGTGCGGGCGCATTATCATCGACCAGTACAAATTGGTGCCCATGGTTTACTCGGAATGGTTTGACGATATCATCAATAGCAACTGCTTTGTACATGTCTGCTGTCATGAAGCCCCGATACGGGTTCAAAGGCGTTATAGCTCCAATCATAATGCCACCCCAAAAAGACACCGATTTTCCGCCTTGCTGAACTGTTCCAGTGGCAGTTCTTTGTCTTTCACGGTCGCCTGGTCTTCTGCAGACACGGACACGTCGGTTATCTGGATGAGTGGAGATTCGGGATTCGTCAACGAAGAGACAGTTTTGCCAAAATAATGTTTTCTTCCTCACCTTCTTCATTTTGCCGAAGTCTAGCCCGAAGCCGAAGCCTAGTCTAGTTCGTTGTTGACGTTGCCGGGAATTGAGCGGAGCTCGCCATGACCTCCGTGCTCGTAATCCAGCCTGGTGCAAGCAATTGCGAACGGTCTGCGTGCTAACTTCAAGCCCAGAGGCGGCCCTGACTTCTGCTTTTATTTTAGTGGCGTTGATTGTGGGATCACGGGCTGCCAGCAATCTAATATAGCGCTTTTGGGCAGCTGTCAAAACATTTGGGCGACCGCTGCGGGGTCGGTCAGCTAAATTCTCCATTCCGTGGTACCTCTGCAACGTAGCCACGACACAGGATTGGGATATAGCAAGTCTGCGTGCTATTACTCTCGTGGTGTATCCTTCTTCCCTCAAAGTTACTATTTTAGCTCGTAAAACCTCTGATAATCCTCTTGGCATTTTTTCAATCACTACTTTCCGCGAAAAATATCTTGAATCGGTTATAATTCACTAAATCAGATTTCTGAATGAGCGTAAGCTAGGACTGAAAGCCTTTTTGTAAGAAAAAACAATTGAACGGTGTCATTGTTTTGTAATAATTCTTTATTTTTAAATAAAGAACCTAAAAAGAAGAAAAAATCATAATATAATCTACAGTAACAAAAAAGATTTCAGTTTTTCAAAGTGATCGCAAACTGTTTTTGATGTGTGTACCTAAATAATTCTAATATCTCTCGGACTATACTAGCTCTCCCGCGTCCACGCGCGTCGACGAACGACGCCGCGTCGAGCGTTGCAATGTGCCAATCGCCTTACGAACTGAATAAATGAAATTGATTCTTCTTTGATGCTTATAATTCAAAGAATTTATCATCGTCATCCAAATCCCACTTCTGGTTGCATCTAAACTGGAGCTCGAATTCCACTTCACTACCTTTTTTATTGTAATTTGGTTAATCTCTTACTGAAGCAGCACTGTTGTCGTCCTGTGGCGATCAATACACAGTTTAGTGTCAAATACGTGACTAGTTTAGTTGAGTATCATAATATTATAGTTAAACTTTTTAATTAGGTTTATACTGGTAAAAAAACTAAAATAATATAGTTTTTTATCTGGGTCCTTCAGCATTGAGATCAACAATACCTAAATAAACTAGATAAGTTCGTCAATGGACTTAACTTTATCCACACGTAGCGGTGGAGTGGCCCCTACCACGGTGTGCACTTTTAAATAATTATATGTCCAAAATTGTATTGATTAAAACAGAAATATTGAAATTGTGTATGGGACCTTATCAGAACCGTAGGATCCAAGCTAGCCTCAACTGTAAGGGTGTACCTACTGATTGATGGATAAGAGTCTAACTTACGAAAAAATAGGAGAGGAAATCCCAAACTCCGATGTACAATTTGGATGCTACCGAGATTGGAGCTCGAATGAAGAGAGAATAAAACTATCCCTTTAGAAACATTGGATATGGGATGAAGCTATTATCTTCCTTTGTATCCTCACGCGAGTTAAGCACCTCCACTTAGTATGAATTGTACGTAATTTAATTACGTTCTTTTGTCTAAATAGATGAGGCTCTAAGAGGACATCCGTTTGCAAAATATGCAGTGACATTCTAACTGATGTCACCAGTCTCTATTGTGGTCAGACCCATCTCTACTTGTTAACATTGTAAGTATAGGTATCTCAAAAGGCTAATAGGTTAAATCATATATTTTTAGTAAAGGCCTGTATTTAAGGGGTGTGCAAATTGTTCATAGGCAAATTAAACATAACACAAATTCATAAGCTTTTAAATTCTATTTTATCCACTCTCATACTAAAATGTCATTAAAAAATTAAAAAAATACATTAATGATAGTCTTTCCGCACAGAATGTGTATCAAAATAAATTTTAAAAATTACAATTATTTCTTCTATAGCAACTGTACCTATCAAAATTCTTTTTTATGTTCTTTTTTATATAGTTTCAGCTGGACACACGTGTGATACCCTGAGAGTACTATTTATCTATTCTGTGCTGAATGATGAACTCACACTAGTATTTTTCGAACCCTTATTTATTATGCAACAGTTTCATAAACTACTATTAATTAGCACTGAATTCATCGACTAGATATTGTACTCTTCATAAAAAGAAGTGCAGTACTATTTAAGCAAGTAAAGAAACGTAGCTAACTGTAACAATTATTAATGTAATTAGAATGAAATAAGACTTAACTGTGGCGTCACGTTTGGATCAATGAAATTCATTCGTAAAACGTGACTCTGACTTTGAAAGTACTCTATTGATCTAAGGTCATATTTTACTAACTTAAATCTCTTTAGGACTTACCTAGTTTTGTTATCAAGGTGTCTTAATTACTAATACGTGAACGCCTGTCATATATGTCAAAATGCAAGTCAACTCCATAGATTCTTCATTATTTCTACAATACGTCGGGCCAATAAATAGCCGCGTGTCTAGGGGGCTTTTTTTCGTGCATAAATCCCCTCAGAAACCTCCCCCACCGGAGCTGGAGGAGGAGGTTATGTCGGATTCGAACCGACTAAAACCGCACGCCGTCTTTTCTTCTTGTTTATTAAATCCCCTCAGAAACCTCCCCCACCGGAGCTGGAGGAGGAGGTTATGTCGGATTCGAACCGACTAAAACCGCACGCCGTCTTTTCTTCTTGTTTATTATCGTGCGATGAATTCCCACGGATACCACCCCCACGGAGCCAGTGGAGGTGGTTATGTCGGACTCGAACCGACTAAAACGCACGCCGTCTTGGGTCCTTGGTTGCCGGAGGTGAGATTGCCAAAAGCATATCTCTTGCACCCCGGCAGACCCAGGACCATCTCTTTCGAGATGGCCCCCTTCGGGTTGTAGGGACCACAGTGCCGTCTGTGGGTCGTCGTGCTAGACCGAAGGTGAGGTTGTCTTCGACATATCCCTAGCACCTCGGCTGGCCCAGGGCTATCCCTATCCGCCTGACCCGCCACGAGAGGGAGGACAACGGTGTTCCCAACTCGCCCCCGGTATAGAGAGGCACGCTTCCGCGTGCCGCTGCCGTGGCGTCTCTAGGGGGCAGGTATATTAAGGATCATTCCTTTTACATTGTAATACACTTTGTGGTAGGTACTAAAATATAGCTACACTATTTTATGGTTCATATTACGCATGCATCGTGTCGAATTCCCCGTGGAGTAACACAAATATTCATAACAATGTTGTCCCTGAAGGTACGCATGGGGTAAAGTTTATTATAGTCAAACTTGTATGTATTTAATATACCATAATACCTATTTACGTCTTCCTCCTATAAGGATAGGTAGTGACAACAGCCTGCTATTTCGTTACTGTTCTTATTATATGTAAACGTCACCAGTTTAATTTATTTTTAGTCTCCCTATAGCTCCGTAGCAGTCTCCCACTTTTCTACAATGTTACAGTTAACATTTCAGTAAAGTGCGAAGATGATGCGTATATGACTGCTTAATCAAAGGTCGTGGATTCTGTTCACAGTCAATGCGAATATTTGTATACACAAATATATCTAATTGCATTTATCTGTATGATACTGTATGTATTTGAAAAATGTATCCAAGTATGTTCATCCACAATCCCCAAATCCACCAGACCCCATGAAACAAACAATGTAGAACAATATGATATTTATTTATTATAGGTACTATACGAAATATATTATACTATATTATACGAAAGTAACTCTGTTTATCTGTCTGTCTCTCTGTCTATCTGTCTGTCTGTCTGTATGTTACGCTTTCACGCCTAAACCATGAACCGATTTTGATGGAATTTGGCATAGGGACAGATTAGACCATGAGAAAGGACATATGCTATGTTTGGTCGCGATAACCGACATACATGCGGGCGGAGCCGCGGGCCAAAGCTAGTTATTTATATTGTAAATAATTTTATACAATGTGGTGTAGTTCATAGGAGATGGTGACGGGAACGGATGTTTTGGGAACGGGTGTTTTGGAAAACGGACAGAACGTTCCGAAAGGATACTAAGTTATGTGCATACAAGCGATTCATTTAAAATACATAGATGGGGCGACTGAATCCTCTATAGAAAATCCGTAATAGTAAAAATATATTCATGATTCAAAAAGTTTAATAACCAATATTTAATAACTTGTATTGAATATGATCAATATTAGGGATAAGTGGCACCCAAAAACTAAAGTACTCTCGAAAACCAATAGTAACTCGGGGACAATGTGAAAGGAACTAAAGTGCGCTCTTTGGTATCACCGGGCAGGTACTACGGTAGCTATAATAGGCTTACTTCACACGCGTGCGACCCTGTTAGGTACAGCAAAGTATTAGCACTTAATAGTCTTTTACACGTTTTGTGTAAAAAGTTTCACGTTATTATGTTTGAAGTGATACGCGATGGAAACTTCAGAGGTACAGAAGTGAGGTTAGTTTCAAAGATACAGGAAATATTATGTGATAAAGTTAATGAAATTTTCGAAGTAATTTAATATGCTAATTTGTCTTTAGATTTAAATAAAAACTTCAATAATTCAGAATGATACTTGAGGCCACAAGTAGCCCCATTTTAGGGGGAATACTTTGACCAATTAAGCTACTTGTCCAATTAAACCACCCAAAATTGTTTTCACAGAAAAAGGTTCAGATTCATATTGCCCAGTTAAAAGTCACACTGTCTATATCACATGATATGAACTTCAAAATATTTTTTATTGTATAGTTCATCTCTTCTGAGTGATCGTAGTTAAGTATTTATTGTAAGTGGTTCTAGCTAAGTAGCTAAGATTTCGGATTTATTTAAATGAAATGAGATTTCGGACTTATTATAGCATTTATTATGCTAACTTTTTAAGTTCGAAAATACATCGGGAAAAAGAAGCGCTCAAGTGAGACTTGAATCCACGACCTTTCCCTTACAGGGGGAATGCTCTTCCAACTGAGCTATTGAGCCACAATCACTTTATATCCGTCTTTCAGGGCGACTGTGGAGCTATCTAGCAACTTTCTTAATGTTGGAAGATGTTGGAACATGTCGGACTTATGTCACGAATGCACACTGTCCTATCTTAACTATATGGGTGAACGGGATTACTAACAATTTCGGGTAGTAATATTTTTTTACAAAAATTCCATGATTGTAAATCTTGGTTTTAAATTATTGGGTTTGCAGGACCAAACCTGAGTATACACCAGCAGGGTCCTATCAGATAAGAATGAAGTATGACTGGGTGTAATGGTGATATATTTCATGTTGCTCCGCGGGGAATAAAAGCATTGTTATGTATTAGGAGCTTGTTAAACGTCATATAGAACAGCAGGCTACATTAATTTATAGTCATATTACTTGTTTCATATGTTTTTATTGTTAGTTTATGGACTAAATGAAATATATAGTAGGTACTCTTGAAGGCAGTACTACCAAATTACTATTATTGCGTTATCTACAAAAAACAAGTAATATCCGCAACAAAATATAACTTTTTATGAAACATAAACTTGGTAAAAAACAATTCTTAACTTAAGTATTCTTTGTAAAATAATATTTTAGCAGAAGTTATGAAACTACACACCCTAAAGTGCTTATGTTCATAGACCAAACCGAGACATGTCCTTAAACACCTTCATAGACCAAATCGAGACATGTCCTTAATTCTACTTAATCTAAGTTTACTTTGTTTTAAAGACGGAACAAAAGAAAAGGGAAATTTGAAGTGATGCAGGTGTGGCTCAATAGCTCAGTTGGAAGAGCATTCCTCCTGTAAGAATTCTTGAATTCTTTTTTTTCAATAGGTACAAATAATCAGATCATCACAAAAAATAAAACCATATATTACACGCGTCATATAATCAAATTGATGTTTATAACTGAGGTGATAATGTTTCCAATGCGATAACAGTATCGATGACTCGTCGAAATAACGCTTTATCGTCGACAATGAATGTTTGGTATCAAATTGTGAAACTTCGTCGTTGTTCTAACTTACATACGATATTTTATTACCAGCACAAAAGAACGGACAAACACTTAGAACTTACGAATAATTTTATTATTACGAATATTATAGTAAGAACTTTTTTCATTCTGCCTCAAATATTGTCATCATTATGATAGCGTTACTCTCGGTGTCTTTGTCTTGGGGTCTGTTTCGATAATTTTTCTCTTAACTTATTTTATCTACCTATAATTTTTACGTTAACTGCTGTCTGACCTGAAGAACTGGGCTCTTAGCTCTTTGCAAGGCTTGGGATCAGAAACTCTGGATGGAGGTCTGGATTGTGTATCTATATGGTTTACTAAACTATACCATTATGAACCCAACCATATTTGCATGCCTTGTGGCGGAATTTGGCTGTTCAAATAATATGTCATGTAAGTAATCACCTTATGTTATATTTTCTTTATATTTTCGCAAATAAATGATATGAATATGAGGTATCAAGATTTTCAGGGGCCGTACACCCGTTTTAAAATGTTAAATAAAAATATGTAAATAATAAAGATGAAGTTTGAGATCGACTCCTATTCAATTTATCTTTAATCTTTACTAATACGATTACGTATACATGCTAAACTGAATTGACTGCACATTCATCAGTGTCCTAGTTCGCTTGTATTAGTACATCTCTTTATACACTTCAAGATACATTCATAATCAATTTAATCTACTTCATACCTTTACGAGTATATTATTATCAAAAACTGCAAAACCAACTTTAAACCTAGTTGTGTTCGAATGTACTATGTATCGGAATCGTCGGCTATCCCTGAAACACATAGTATAAAGTACATTTCAAAAATATATATAATTTTACATTATGTTAAACAGATTTCATAATTTACTGTCATAAATTTTACTGGCCAACCTCTAATTTTTTTCATAACGTTAAATCAATTTAATCTTATTTCATTTCAGTCATGGTCACGAAGACCCCTGGAGAATTTAATATTTAAGATTAGTCGCCATTAATGAAGTAAATCGTCAAATAAAATTTGAGACTTATTTTCAAAGGAAGCTGGTTTTTTTTTCTATAGTAACGTTTTTCCAGCGAAGTCTTGTTCAATAAAAATCTAGCTGAATGTCGAACCAACGCATGTTGGACAGTAGGCACGTCTTCACGTAGTGGTCGTTTGGCAATACGTGCCAACCTTACAAAGGCTTTATCTTATATAGATTAGAACAACTTTTACATTGAGGATATACACTATGATTACATTTAAATTTTACAATTATTTTTAATACAACTTATAAAATTATTATTTTTACCCGACTACGGCGAAGCCAAAAGGAGAGTTATGATTTTGACAGGTTATGTATGTATGTATGTATGTTCATTTGTTCATTCATAGCTCCTCAACTACTTATTAGAACTGGACAAATGAGGTATCGTTACAAGTGGCTTTATCGTCTGATGGTTATAGGCTATATGACGTGTCACTCAATCCTGTGTGGCGCCCACTAGCGCTCATAAGATACTGTGTTAAAAAATAAATTTGAGATAAATATGCCGTTTTTGGTATCAAATGAATGCATAATAAGCACATTTCAAATATGTATAAATTATTAGCTTAAACGTGCCCCAAAGTAATATAAAAAAATAAATAAGTTTAAAACTAAAAACCGACTTACTCTAATAACAAAACAATATATTCTAGGGAAAAGTGGCATACGACCACGGCTATCCTTGATATTTTCTTGTTTCTTTACTTTTTAAAGCGTGATTTTTAGGTAGTCGGGTTATAGTTTTAAACTTTATTACAACTTAGTTATAGTATTTCAAGTAATGCTAGAACCGCGGTTCTTGCATTACTTGAAATATAAATCGATTATTACCACCTAGTGTAAGCAAAGATAGTAAGGTCATATCAAGACGATAAGAGAAGAATAGGGTAAGAAAATGTGAGAAAAATACTCGTGTGTGATGGACAAAATAGGCATTAGGTTGTTTTCATAGTTGTTGCATAGTTTTAACTTGTACAACCTACACGGAAAACACCCATTTTCCTGAAATAAAAAGTGCTATTCAAACTCTAATGGATCTCTGTGGCAGTCTAGATCAACTGTTAAACACTAAAAGAAATGCCATCCACTTATTAATAATCATTTACATTATATCAATGTATACCTACTTAATTAATTTTATGTAGTATCTAGATGTAAATCTTCATGATCCTACAGTCAAACCGTTTGTACGGTTTTGTGGCACAATGTACTAGCTCATAAGGTAAAAATTAAACTTGATTAATATAAATAAAAAAAAAATATAACAGAACTTTCGTATTTTATACAGCTGTTATCATCGAGTTCTTTTTGTCAAAATCCTTTTTATTATCTATCTCACTCGCAACTGATGTTCTTACGTAATTCTTTCTTAATAAAAGTGCATTGTGACGTGTTAGATGCTAACGGCCGTACTACCGTACCGCACAAAGTCCTCATTTACATAACATAACATAAACTCACGCCTATATTCCCCGAAGGGGTAGGCAGAGGTGCTAGTTTTTTTTTTTTTTTTTTTTATACAGGACTCGTCAATTTGACTTCACCTCGCCTGATGTTAAGCTAAAGGCAAAGTCTCGGAAAGAGGATCACCATCGTAAACATTTACCATGTTAACAGTGGTGGCACTCAGCTTGACGGCCTCATTAGATGCCTTTTCACGCCCCGCTTAAAGGACCCAGGACTGTAGGAAGAAGGAAACACGTGAACTGGCAGGGAATTCCAGGCCTTAGTGGTGCGGCATAGGAATGAATCACTGAAACGCTTGGTTCTAGCAGGTATACTCTGCACCGTAAATGGATGACATCTTAGCCCTGCACGTGTCGTCCTGTGAAGGAAAGGGGAGGGTGGGACTAATTGGAAGAGCTCGTCAGAACATTCACCATTTCGCCAGTTTATGTTTAGGTCCCAATGTAATTGGTGGCGAGCCTATTGCCATTAACCGGGCACTTATAAACCTGCGATAAATACACACATAACTTCGAAAAGCATCGAAAAGTCATTGGTGTGTGCCATGGTAAACCTGGGATCGAACCTGAGACCTCGTCTCAGCAGTCCATTACCCATACCACTAGGCTACCGCAGATTTACGTCTATATTTTTATGAATTATAGGCGTAAATGAGGACTTTGTGCCTATAGTGGCACAAAATCCTCATTAACGGCTTAAGAGAAAGACTGTAATACAGTATACAGCAATAGAAGTATTTTACTGACATGATAATGAATAGGATAAGGGATTATATAATTCGTTATAATGGTAACGAAAGACATTCGTTTGGCTAGAGAGGGCTAGGGTAGTTATAAATTCACAGCCATTTACTTTGCAAATGGAGTTTGTCTTTTTATTGCTTGTAATTAAAAAGTTAGCTTAACAAAGATGGAGGACAAGTAATTTGAACACAGAATTTCGGCATGTAAAGCAGACATTTCATAGTTGTTTTATTTTAGTTTTCTGTATTTAATAGTAATTTTTTTAAATTAAGTACCTACTTAATTAAAAAAAACTAGATAGAATGTGATAGTTTGGTAAAGGTACTACTAAAATTTGGTCCTCAATTATTTTCAGAAATACATACATATATATATATATAGAATAGAATAGAATAGAATAGAATAGAATAGAATAGAATAGAATAGAATACTCTTTTTTGCACACCAAACATAGAACATATACAGAGGAAACATGCATGATAGAAAGTTGTAACAATGGGCGGCCTTATCGCGATCTGCGATTTCTTCCAGACAGCCAGTTTGGATGGACTGAACTGCAAGAACAGGTAGTTTGTGGTATACACTAAAATTATTACTTATTTAAATACTTAGGTATTTAAATACCAGAAAGAAGGAAGAAAGTATATATTTCATTATATAATTTCCTACATACAAATACATACATACAGCCATACATACATACATATATACATACAAACATACATACACATATACATACATACATGCATACATACATACATACACACATACATACATAGATATATACATGAATACATACCTACATACATACATAAAACATACTTTATATACATACTACGCGCAATTAAAATTGCTTATCATATAATATTGGTCCCAGAAACAATACAGAGTTCTGTTGTCATAAAACTCGTTAGGTAGTGCTCCCTTACCTGTCTTTGAAATGTAGACAGTGACTGTGCTCGTCTTATCTTTACAGGCAACGCGTTCCAAAGTCGTGCAGCTTGTACTGTAAAGGACTTGTCGTAGAAGCTGTTAGAATGCGTCACCATTGCCAGGGTTAAGTTTTCCGTGGATCTTAGATGTCTTCTCTCGTGCAGAAATTGAAAACGCTTTTTTAGATAAAGAGGAGTAGTTGGGTTAAACAATATATTAAAAAGAAGAGAGAGTATATGAGTATTCCGGCGAAGGCGGATGGGTAAACACTTGAGTTTTTTACGAAATTCGGAAACATGATCATATTTGCGCAAGCCAAAAATGAATCGTATACAGAAGTTTTGGAGTCTCTCAAGTTTATCAAGTTGGTCCTCATTAAGATCGAGATAGCTGACATCGGCCTGATCCAGAATAGGGAGGAGTATCGATTGCGCTAGCGCAATTTTGGTTTCGGTTGGGAGGAAATTACGTAATCTCCTCAAAGTACCACCGGTGGCGAATATTGTGCGGCTGATGTTTTTCACCTGAGCTGACCATGACATGGTCTTGTCAAGGTATATGCCTAAGTTTTTGACTGCATCACTTATGGGAATGGTAGTACCTTCAAAGTGAATTTGAGGTAGAGCCGACCAGTCAACCTTTGGTAAGAGTCTTGAGCTACCAATTACAGTGACCTGAGTCTTACTGGGGTTAATCTTGAGCCCATACATAGCAGTCCAAGTACTAAGATACGCCAGATCGGTGTTAATAGTGGCAATACCGTGAGACAGTCCATCCACATCTGTCTGGCAGTAGATTTGTAAATCATCTGCATACAGGTGGTAGGAAGAGAGAAGTTGACTAGATATAGTTAATAAATAATGAGAAGAGTAAGGGAGATAAAACGCCACCCTGCGGCACACCCGCAGCGGTATTAGACCATGATGAATAGGTATCATCCAGTCGGACCCGCTGCCGGCGACCAGACAGGTAACTACGAAAAAAGTCAATAGCCGATGGAGATATGTTGAGAGAGCTTAATATGGCTAGCAGGACATCGAAATCCACAGTATTGAATGCGTTGCTAAAATCAAGTAGGCAGAGTATTGTGAGATTTCCATTCTCCATACCGAGCCGTATGTCGTCAGTAATGTTGATAAGGGAGGTTGTGGTGCTATGCCCCGGGCGGAATCCGGATTGTAACGGGTTTAGTAAATCGTTTTTGCGGATGAATATATTAAGTTGGTTTTGGATGAGGCGTTCGAGGTACATAAAATTACGCCGGTTCCCCATAGGGGTAGGCAGAGATCACAGATCTCCATCTGCTACGATTCTGACATACTACTCTTTTCTGAATTATCTTGTATATTATCGGTTGCGTCATTGGATGTCCACTACGGATTAATGAGTTATGTTAATTACTGCAGAATAAGTCACTTTCCTTTCAATGATATCTTGTTGAACAGTCAGCCTGTGACCACGGCCGGTGTTACCTGATTGAAACCGTTTTTTACCCGTGTTACTACCAATCTTACTACTAGTAGTAACACCGGTAATTGAGTTACTGTTCTTACTACTAAAGTTAAAAAAGTTGTTAGAACAGTAAAAAGAATTTACCCATGTTACTACCGTAAAATTAAAAAACAAAAACCAAACAAAATTGACGAACTTGTATTTTATTGAATAAACATGAAAAAAAAAAACAGAAAAATAACAGTAATTTGCCATGAAATAAAAAGGAAAAACACGATTACTTGTAAAATAAAAAAATAAAAATAGGCAAATCACGTAATTTCCCGTTAAATAAAAAAGAAAAACGTGCCAATCACAACAATTGCTTGTGGAATAAAATAAAAAAACAGGCAAGTCACCGTAATTGCTTGTAAAATAAAAACAGCAATTGAACCGCAAGTGGTTGTTAAATAAAAAAGGAAAACAGGAATTTAACCGTAATTGCTTGTAACATAAAAAAGAAAATAGGCAAATCGCAACAATTGCTTGTGAAATAAAAAAGAAAAACAGACTAATAGCCTATATATTTTCACAAATTGTCGATTTTATGGGAAACCATGAAAAAAAGATAAACATCCCACTTCACGAGCGCAGAAGAATTGCAGACTTGACATTTTTGTTTAGAATCATGAACGGATCGGTTGATACGCCAGAGTTGGTGAGCAAATTTGGCTTAGGTGTTCCAATTGTGCATACTTGCGTAGTTCCAACCTGCTGCATACTCCCATAGCAAGGACTACATATCACCAGAACTCGTATGTTATCAGAGCTGGTTGCACGTACAACAAGCAAGCGTGTTGATATCGATATTTTTAATACCAATGTTTCTAATTTAAAAAGAATCTCCTGTAGTCACTTCTTTGGAGATGCTTTGTTGTAAATGCTGAGGTGTTCACTTGCACCTGGACTTTCTCTTTTATTAATTTTTCTTTATCTGCTTTTGTTTAAAATTATCAGTGTATGTATTCTATGTATCTTTCGCTTATTTCTTGTTGCTTTTTACTATTATTTGAAACTCATTGTCTTGTTTATATGTGAAAACTTTTAAGTGGCCTTCTCTTACTATTAACTTACCTATATATGTTCCTGTATTAGCTGTAAGTTTTCCGAAAAGAAATAAATAAATAAAATAAAATAAATAATTGAAATAAAACCACTCTTTACGGATTCTATCGCGATATATTTGTTATTGTTACTTTTTAACCGGGTTAAAAAGTAACAATAACAAATATATCGCGTGTGACATTCGCGTAAACTTCAGAAAATATCATAAAATAAATAAATCACCGCAATTGCTCGTAAAATAAAAAAATAAGAATAGGCAAATCATAACAATCGCTTACGAAAAAAAAGAAAACAGGAAAATGACAGTAATTTCCCATAAAAATTAGGAATCGAAAATTTATCTATAGAACTGAATTTGATTGCTTTAAATTATTTTTTGAGAATTTCAAATAATGAAATGTAGTTCCAGTTTATTTTTATATTTTACAAGGCAGATTTTTTTCAGAACAAGCTAACATATTAAGCAGTATTGGGAAAAATTGTCAATTTGTGAAAATATATAGGCTATTAGTCTGTTTTTCCTTTTTATTTCACAAGCAATTGTTGCGATTTGCCTATTTTCATTTTTATTTTACAAGCAATTACGGTTAAATTCCTGTTTTCCTTTTTATTTAACAACCACTTGCGGTTTATTTGCTGTTTTTATTTTACAAGCAATTACGGTGACTTGCCTGTTTTTTATTTTATTTCACAAGCAATTGTTGTGATTGGCACGTTTTTCTTTTTTATTTTATGGGAAATTACTGTCATTTTCCTATTTTCTTTTTTTTCGTAAGCGATTGTTGTGATTTGCCTATTTTTATTTTTTTCTTTTACAAGCAATTGTTGTGATTGGCATGCTTTTTCTTTTTATTTCATGGGAAATTACTGTTATTTGCCTGTTTTTCTCTTTTTTTATTTCATGTTTATTCAATAAAATACAAATTCGTCAATTTTGTTTGGTTTTTGTATTTTAATATTACGGTAGTAACATGGGTAATTTCTTTTTACTGTTCTAACAACTTTCAACTTTAGTAGTAAGAACAGTAACTCGATTACCGGTGTTACTACTAGTAGTAAGTTTGGTAGTAACATGGGTAATAAAGGATTGAAACGTCGTACGAATCTACGTACCTATATCATGATCGCGTTACTTCCAGTCATCATTAATTGTGTATCATGGAACGCGAGAGTTTAAGAGTTAGTAAATTGTCTTATATTTATTATTATATATCTTATATTTGCACTAGCTTTTGCCTTTGAATTTTTCTCACCTTTTAAACCTTCCTTAGACCTCCACGAACATTTCAAATCCGTCCAGCCGTTCTCGAGTTTTAGCGAGACTAACGAACAGTAATTGATTTTATATATATAGATTACAACCATTACAACAGTATGTATTTGACAGTGACAACTGTAGATCCTATTTTCACAATTTCACGGAATTCTCAGTTTTATTATATAGTCAGCATCAGATGCGCAGATTCAAAACGCTTTCTGACATTCAAATAAATATATCTGTATTCAAATTATCATTATGAAACAGCTACAAACAAACAAAAAGGTTTTCCAGGTAAAACAACAGAAACTTCATTCCTACGTCAGAACATCACACAAAAGTACAGAAAAAAAGTGGGATATTACCGCATTACACCGTCCCACGTACGATGTACACGTACGGGGTTGGTCGTTACGGCTCACGTGTCCAGCCTGCATGCCTGTCACATTAGCGTATAACCCCGTCCACCGGACGTGCCTTTATCACACTCACGATTTACAATTTTAACATGACGGCTTATCTGATACTAGGACAGTAAAAGTCTTGATTGAATTAAATAGTTACGTATACAATAGTTACATACACATTTATGTTAAATATAAAGGGTATAGAACCTTATGGTACACAAAAAACCTAGCTTTAAGTAAACGAAAATAATAATGCAAATTGAAATGGTTGAAATTAAAATTCATAATCAATTTAAACCAAATTATTAATTCTACGATATCTTAAAAATAGATTGAGGTAATTATACACCACTAGTGGTTGCCACACTGGTGGATGTCCTTTCCAAAGGTCTAGTCTAACCCTATATCACATTTCAATATCCATTCAGGAATGTCATAGCCATGTGCTTGTCTGTCACCCAAATGATATAAAAAACCTTTGAAACAATACAAATTTACTAATTACCTTACTTCCCTTTTCAATCTGAAATTCAATTACTAACCACAACACAACACGTATATTACATTTTTATGTCAAGTGTAACGATAACGACACATTGCGCCAAAAAATTAATAACATCTACGCAAATGGCTCAAGGTGAATAAATTGTGGTTTCAGTATAAAGGCTACATACGTTAAGCAATCTAAACAGTTATATAATTTTTTTACGTCCAGTCATTAAGACTTCATTACCTTATGGTAAAAATAAAGGTCTTAAAATTAAAATCAACAAACCATTTTGACAGTAATTGACAACTTACGTGGTGTAGCGGTACTAGTTAGAGGTCGCCGATTCGATGCCCGTACAGTGCAAATATTTGTACGTAGGTATTGGTCTGCGTATTTCCATGTTATTTTTTTTTATAAAAGGACTTCACCTCGCCTGATGGTAAGCTAAAGGCAATGTGATCAGCTACATGATCTGCTTTAGGCTTTTATTACATTGAAACTTGTCATCATCCATTGTTTAGCAGGTACAATGAATCAGATCTATTTTGACCAGCAAAGTACTCAAAAAGATCTTATTGCAATGATATTAAGTTTTTTGAGCACCCTGCCAGAGAAAATCCATCTGATAGCGACTTTACATCTACTAGCACAGTGGCTAGAGGGTGTAGTCCTCAGTAGGTTAGCTTGGGTCTCAAAAAGTCACAATACAGCTTATAAATCTCAATACTAAGCTGCTGATACTTAGGTGCTCTTAGGTTAGTATCTTTCTTCTTTATAAAAAAAAGACACGTCAAATTGACTTCACCTGATGTCAAGCTAAAGGTAAAGTCTCGGAAAGAAGGTCACCTTCATAAACATGTACTATGTTAACAATGGTGGCACTCATGCCTTTTCACGCCTAGCTTAAAGGACCCGGTACTATAGAAGAAAATACGTGAGTTGGCAGAGAGTTCCAGGACTTAATGGTGCGGCATAGGAATGATTCACCGAACCGCTTGGTTCTAGAAGGTATATTCTACAGTTCTACACCGTTTGCGGGTGACATCTAAGCTCTGATGACGGACTGCACATACTATCAAAAGTCTATATTAAAAACTTTGTCTTGCTTTCCATGATTACCATAAAATAATCTCACTGTCAACGTTGTACGACCCAAGTAATAAATCACCACACTATCATACCCACTCAACGAAACAATAATATAGTTAAAGTTGTAAAATTTTATCAATTAATTTACAACTGTAATCCGACCATTATAAAAATTTATTGTAGGTTGAAAATAGAGTCGTAAATACTGAAAGTAATATTGTTCAACTCGAAATAAACAATGTTATATTCTTCATTTAATGTATTCACGCGAATGCAGAGCAGCTGCACACTACCTGTGTAAAGTGTATTGGCGTTATACGACGGCAATGCGGACATGATCACATTATCTATACTTACTAACAAGATTTTGTTATAAAATAGATCTTAATCCTTTCAGCCACCTGCTACTTATTGCTACAGTATAAACAATGTACAGTACAAACCTATACACTCTTAGCCCTCCATCAAGTTATTTAGAGCTAAATCCAACCTCACTTGCAAGCTGGTACCTACACCTGTTAATTGACGTAGGAGATTCTGGCGCTGATGTTCCTCTGGTTCTTACGGAGTCAGATGGCAGCCCTCAGAAGCCATAATAAAACAAAGTATGCCTGTTAATGGCTTCGAAATTTCATTCATCTAACGTGGTAGAGGAATCTAGTGTTTGAAAATGATCGGAATGTCATTCATTGCAAATTCCGGTAGATGTTGTAGTTGTCGACGCGATGGTCTCCTCATCGTGATACACACACCTACATCTACATATATCAATGTTCATCGGCGCGGGTGTGCAGCGGCGACGCGACAAGTACTCGTTTGCAATCACTGACCGCCGACACACGCGTACTAAGACATAATAATTTTTATGTACCTACCTACCTACTTATTGTACAACTGTAAGCTAGTAAATCGGCTAGTCAAGACATTCGAGTCTCTTATTTCAAAAATCCCTACAACGACGACCTCCGATAACTCCAAGCCGCAACATTTGGTCCTTCGAGCCGGATGCATCGCAAAGAACGAACCAGCAGGAAGGTTGGAGTTGGCGCGAAGAGGTCTTCATATTTGCAAAAACAATCGTCGAAAATTCAAGACTGGATAACATCGCGAGTGGCGAACTGGGGAGACCGTATAAAGATAAGGCCAATCCATTTTCTTTCTTCACACATAACCCTACACTAAGTAACCATTTTTTGTCAGTGTTGTTCGTGTTCATAGTTATTCTATTAAATTTGTTGTAAGCTATCTATTGCTACAAAAACACATCATACAATCAAATAAAAAACATACCTATATGTGGGTACCTAAGTAATATACTCACATAAATATATTACTTACATAATTACTTACATATATACGTACAATATAATATATTTATATAATACACTACAAAATAATACACATATATAATACATATCAAACACTTAACATATTACATACCTAATTAACTTAACGTAAGATAAATATCAATATAAATATAAGAAACCATTCAGTGAGTAGGTACCTCTTAGGTACTTGCTTAGTTAACGACGTGCATAAATTATCGTTAATATTTATAAAACATAATCAATTATCTACACAAATCATAATATATTTACATATACCTCATCCTATCTTATCGTTTACTGGGGTCCACTTCAACCTAACAGATCTTTTGTGTAGGCCCCACTTTCACCACTACCTACGTATACCTATTCGTAAAATTTATATCTTAATAATTTTAACTGGTACATGTTCTAATCTACAGATTCATCAAAGTGCAATCTAAACAATCTACCTTGTTCAACTTTTTGCTTATATATATATATTACAAATAAATTACGTAAATACATGTAAATTATATATTACAATATTAGAGCCATTGTTCTATACATAATTTAAATATAAATATTCCTTGTTAAAGTTATAGTCGATTGTCTTAATTTGTTTACATCTAGAATAGGCATTTATATTTTCATTAACTTGGTGCCATCACATCGTCGGCCGGCAAGCGGGCGATCAGCGATCACTGATAACGTTGCATTCCATTGAATATCCGCGCGCTAAATTACTGTGCGTTCTTTTGGGTGAAGTATTTGGTAACTGCAACTATTTATATTTCAAGTCTTAGTTGTTCGTATTGCAACTATGGCGGAAGAACAACTTCTAATTAAAAAGCGAGCTAACTTAAAGGGTCGTTTGACTATGTTCCACAATTACATAAATAATTTATCTGAAACATTAAGTAACGAAACTAAGTTGGAACTTGAGTTACGGTTATCAAAAATAGAAATTGTATTTGATAACTACAACGATATTCAAGCTGACATAGAATGTGTTACAGCCAATTCTGACGAGCAGTTTAAGGAACGCGAGTTGTTCGAGGGTATGTACTATAGGTCGGTTGCGCTTGCTAAGTCGAAGTTGAATATACCACCGAGCGTAGATTGTAGCAACTCTGATGTAGGCAGCGTGGTGAGGCACACGATGGCTAGTGTCAAGCTTCCAGTTATCCAGCTTGCCAAGTTTAACGGAACTTATGGTGCTTGGCTGGAGTTTCGAGATACATACTTGTCGCTTATCCATGATAATCCTGACTTGAGTCCAATTAATAAATTTCACTACCTGCGATCCTCATTGGAAGGCAGTGCGTTATTAGTCATTAAATCATTAGCCTTCTCCGCTAGCAATTATGCCATTGCATGGAGGATGATATGCGATAGGTATGACAATAAAAAGATGCTTATCGCAAATCACGTTAAATCACTATTTAATGTCTATTCAATACAAAAGGATACGTCGTTCAATTTAAAACGATTAATTGATAATTTTGTTAAGAACTTGAGATCTTTAGCCTTGTTAGGTGAACCCACAGACAAGTGGGATACCTTGTTAATTCATTTGTTTTCTAGTAAGTTTGATTCGCAAACTTTGTTAGAATGGGAAAAGTATAGATGTTTACATGAAAAAGAAGTTTTACTTTTTGAGGATTTATTAACATTTACTAGAAACAGATCAGAATTAATGGAAACGATTGAATCAAGTAAACATAAGGTCACAAATACGAATAAACAATCAAATACACATAGTTTGGTTACAGCAAATAATAATAATTCAAACTCCAAATGTCCGGTTTGCCAGTCCGATCATTTCATTTACTACTGTAAGACATTTTTAAACTTAACAAATAAAGAAAGAGAAAAAAAGGCTAATGAATTAAAATTATGTTTGAATTGCTTAAAGCAGGGACATTCCACTAAAAAATGTCGTTCAAGTTCGTGTAAAAAATGTAACAAACATCACAACTCTTTAATTTGCCCGGAAGTCACTCGCGAGCGCGACGACGGCACCGGCAATCAGGTGGCACTGTCTTGCGCCGTGTTATCACCGCGCGGACTGTTGTCTACAGCACGCGTTAGTGTGCAATCAGCAGATGATCAGCAGATGCATGTACGACTTATGTTAGATTCTGGTAGCACATCTAATTTTATAAGTGAACGTTTATGTAAAAAACTGCGTTTGCCTACAAAAAATGTAATCACTACGATAAATAGTTTAGAAAATAATGTTTCAATTTCAAAGAAATGTTGTGATGTTCATATTCAATCATTGCATTCTAAGTTTAACAAAATAATATCTTGTGTCGTAGTATCTCAGATAACTAATCCTTGGCCTAGTTCACCAATAAATAAAAACGACTTAAATATTCCTAAACATATTAAAATATCGGATCCAGAATTTTATAAAACATCTGAGATAGACATTTTGATAGGTAATGGTCTGTTTTGGGATTTGATTGAACCACAACAAATAAAATTAAAATCACAAAATATTACATTACAAAAATCAAAATTAGGTTGGATATTGGGTGGTTCAATAAAAGCAAATTCTTCAACGGTCTGTAATTTGTCTGATGTTCAAATATTGAGTAATCAGATGGCTAAGTTCTGGGAATTAGATAATATTGTAAATTCACATAACAAACATTTAGATTGGTCACCTGAAGAAAACGAGTGCGAACAAAATTTTGTAAACACGACCACTCGTTTGTCGAGTGGGAGGTTTTGTGTTACTATACCTTTAAAGTCATCACCTAGTGTTTTAGGAGACTCGTATAGATTAGCAAAATCTCGGTTTTTACACTTAGAAAGGAAATTTCATTTAAACCCTATTTTAAAAGATCAATACACAAAATTCATTCAGGAATATAAAGACTTAGGCCATATGAGAGAATCACCAAGTTATAACAGCGATCAAATTTGTTATTTTGCTCCTCATCACAGTGTCGAGCGTCAAGACAGCTTAACCACAAAACTTAGAGTAGTTTTCGACTGCTCTGCGAAGTCTTCATCGGGCTATTCGTTCAATGAATTACAACTGGTCGGTCCTACAATACAGGACGACTTATTTTCCATATTACTACGATTTCGTCAGCATAATATCGTTCTTACGGCCGACGTCGCCAAAATGTATCGCCAAATATGCGTAGATGAGTCACAGCGCAGTTTGCAGCAAATACTTTGGCGCGATAATCCTGACCAGCCGCTAAGGGCTTATGAACTTAACACCGTGACTTATGGTACAGCTTCAGCTCCGTTTCTCGCTATACGGTGCTTGAAGCAACTAGCCAATGAGTGTACTGATCCAATCATTCAGGAAATCATATCTAAAGACTTCTACGTCGATGACCTAATCACCGGGGGTATGAATGTCGATAATGTATATCATATATACACAGTTGTTACCGAACAGCTTAAGAGCGGTTGCTTTTCGTTAAGAAAGTGGAGTTCGAATAATTTAGAACTTTTAGATAAAATTAAATTACATGATAATACCTCTAAAGATCGTTTTGATTTGCTTCCCAATTCTGTTTCAAAGACGCTGGGAGTTAATTGGGATCATTTATCTGACAGTATTTGTTTTAACATACATTTAAAATCACGAAGTAAAATATCAAAAAGAAATATTTTATCAACCATTTCACAATTATTTGACCCACTAGGATTAGTTACTCCTGCTACATTATATGCAAAAATAACGTTACAAAAGTTATGGCTAAGTAAACTCTCGTGGGACGATGAAGTGCCAGAAGTTACGCAAAAATCATGGCTACAGTTTATAAATTCATTAACACTTTTAAACAAACTTAGTATTCCTAGGCATGTTATATGCAATAAATATACAAACTTACAATTACATATATTTACAGACGCATCCGAAGAAGCGTACGGAGCGTGCGCTTACGTCAGGTCTGTTTCAGAAAACAACGAAATTTTAGTTCACCTATTATGTTCTAAAAATAAGGTAGCCCCGCTCAAACCTCACACAATACCGCGTTTGGAACTGTGTGGGGCCTTACTCGGTGCTATGCTAGGGGAAAAAGTAACCACATCATTGCGATTACGATTTGATGAGATTTTCTACTGGACCGACTCAACCATCGTTCTAGGTTGGCTCAACACTCCGACTAACAAGCTACAAACATTTGTTAGGAACAGAGTAGCCGAAATACAGTCCACTACTAACATACACTCATGGAAGTATGTTCCTACAAATTTAAATCCTTCCGATATGTTAACGCGTAGTATGAACGTCGCAATGTTGATAGACTGTGAGCAGTGGTGGAGAGGTCCACCCTTTTTAAAACATGATGAGTCCTGTTGGCCCATATTAGATTTGCACAATAACAGTAAGTCATTACCTGATTTGAAACAAGAAGTTACTTGTATGGTGTGTCTGCCAGAAGAAACATTGTTTCCATTTCATAGGTTTTCCAATTTTTCCCGTATGCAAAGGTCAATGGCATATGTGTTACGTTTCATACAAAATACAAGATTTAAAAATAATAAACATATAGGACCATTAAATGTGTCAGAATTACAATCTGCTATACACAAATTAGCATTCATTTCACAACAGGAAAGTTTTCCTGATGAATACAAAAAATTACAAGCAAACATTTCATTAAAATCAGGCAGTTCATTGTTGTCATTAAATCCATTTTATGATCATAATTTAAAATTAATTAGAGTAGGCGGCCGGTTACATAACTCAGATTATGAATATAATAAAAAGCATCCAATTCTATTACATAAGAATCAGATATTTACAAAACTTTTATTTAATTATCAACACAAAATATTAATGCATGCAGGGCCGCAACATGTACTATATTGTACCCGAGAAAATTACTGGACCATAGGAGGACGCGATTTGGCACGGTATGTGTCTCGAAACTGTACTACCTGTAATCGTTTCCGCAGTAGGGCTGTAGTACCAGTGATGGGGAACTTACCCAAAGAAAGACTTAGTACCACCTTTGCTTTTCAGAGTACAGCCTTGGACTATGCAGGTCCAATTATGATTGCTAACAAAGAAGGGCGAGGGTGTAGACTTATAAAGTCGTACATTTGCATTTTTGTGTGCTTCACCACAAAGGCCATTCACATCGAATTGGTTAGCAATATGTCTACGGCACATTTTATTTTAGCTTTGAAACGATTTATCAGTCGCAGAGGTAAACCTTCATATATCTATAGTGATAATGGCTCTAATTTTGTCGGTGCACATAATGAATTAAATAAGATGATATCTTCAGATGGAGAACACATTATATGTAACCTTGCACAACAATCGATTAAATTCAGTTTCTGTCCACCACAATCTCCTCACATGGGTGGCTTACACGAAGCGGGCGTTAAATCCGTCAAATACCATTTAAAAAGGGTATTAGGTAATTCAAATCTAACTTTCGAACAATTAAGTACAACACTCACAGAAATTGAAGCCCTACTAAACTCAAGACCACTAAGTCCATTATCCTCCGATCCACAAGACCTATTACCCATCACCCCAGGTCATTTCCTTATTGGCAAACAATTTACGTCATTACCAGAGCCAGACTACGTTGATGTTCCAACTCATCGACTAGATCGATATAAGCACATCGAACAACTTCGCCAACAGTTTTGGTCGAGATGGCATAAGGAATACATCACAAACCTTCAAACTCGGTCGAAATGGAAGTCTTCACAAGGATCGCTGCGCATAGGAGATCTGGTGCTAATAAAAAACGAGCAGTCTCCACCCATGAAATGGCCGTTGGGGAGAATCATTCAGATATACCCCGGTACTGCTGGCGTTACCAGGGTCGTGGACGTCAAAACGAGTTCCGGCACTTTCAGAAGATCCTTCTCCAAAATCTGTCCATTGCACGCACCACATGAAGCATGAGGATTGAAGCGGAGCTTCAATGAGGGGCGGCATGTCGACGCGATGGTCTCCTCATCGTGATACACACACCTACATCTACATATATCAATGTTCATCGGCGCGGGTGTGCAGCGGCGACGCGACAAGTACTCGTTTGCAATCACTGACCGCCGACACACGCGTACTAAGACATAATAATTTTTATGTACCTACCTACCTACTTATTGTACAACTGTAAGCTAGTAAATCGGCTAGTCAAGACATTCGAGTCTCTTATTTCAAAAATCCCTACAACGACGACCTCCGATAACTCCAAGCCGCAACATAGTTGGCAGATAGTACTATATAAAATTTTAACTATATAAGACGCGTCCAGGTAGCTGAGTCCTGTCTCGGCTGATGATTTATTCAGTTTTTTTAGACAAATACAAAGAGAAGAATGGAATCGCTCTGTACCACGCCATAGACCCGGCGACCGCACGGTGAATCCATGGAATGCTAAGAACCGGATCTCTCTCTATCAAGAAAAAGTGAATCACTCGGTCCTGATGTTTAAAATTTGTATAGGTAGCATACTTAATGCTTAAAATAATCATTGAAAAGAGAAGAGTGCTCTCTGGGATTTAAGGTGCAAGCTTTAAAAGCAAAGTGAATTTGAGCAATCAAAATCAAAAAATCCTTTATTCTGCATAGACCATTAAATCGGTACTTACAAAACGTCAATATAAAATAAATATTAAGTTCTTACTAGTTTAGCAAATTGATATGATGTGATACATAATGATGCATATTATTATTTTGAAGATTACTTAATCAACGTGATTAACCGAAACAATATTAAATTTTCAGTTAAAAATGAAAGGCCACAATACCGAAATTTAAAAATGAACAAAAGCTTCGAAACCAATACTGGGTACCAGTTTTTACCAAATGAAAAATTCTCGAACATGCCATAGCTATAGGACAATCAGGTCATGGGTGAGTTCAATCAGTCACCGAAAAAAGATGTATACTATGTAAGCGTACAGATTTTTTTTTCATTTCATATCTCGATTTAGATACAGAGGTTAGTTCGTTCAAGCAAACAAACACATTCTGCAGCTTTTTAAGTAGTTTATAGTATAAATAGAGTTGGCACTGTTATTTTCATCTTGTTTTGCTACTTAAGTATTTAGTACCTTCTTATAAGTAAATGGTTCCGTACAAGTTATTATTTATACTGCTATGACTGCACACAAGGACTCGATTCACTATAAGGTGCGTTTAACCTGAGCACCTACTTACCACTCGCGTCTATTTAGAATTCGAAAAAAGTGTTACATGCTCATAAAATTGTAAAAACAGGCATTCTTACGCCGCTTCTTTACAAGACCCAAATTCGTTCCTGCGTGGAATACTGCTCGCATCTTTGGGATGGCTCCGCAAAGTACTTACTGCTATCGACAGGTTGCAGCAACGTGCGGCCCGCATTATTGGGAATCCTGAGGTCACGAACACCCTCGAGCCTTTGCAGATGTGTAGAGATGTTGCGTCTTTGGCAGTATTCTACCGTCTCTACCATGGTGAATGTTCTGATGAGCTCGTACCAATTAGTCCCAATCAGTCCTTTCCTTGACAGAACAACACGTGCAGGGCTAAGAAGCCATCCGTATACGGTGCAGAATATACCTTCTAGAACCAAGCGTTTCAGTGACTCATTCCTATGCTGCACTACGAAGACCTGAAACTCTGTGCCAGCTCACGTGTTTCCTTCTTCCTACAGTCCCGGGTCCTTTCAGCGAGGCGTGAAAAGACATCTGATGAGGCCATCAAGCTGAGTTCCACCACTGTTAACATGGTACATGTTTACGATGATGACCCTCTATCCGAGACTTTGCCTTTACTTTACCATCGGGCGAGGTGAGTCAAAGTGACGTGTCCTTTATATAAAAAAATAAGTTACAAAGTAACACTGAAACATGTAAGACAAACTAGTGCTTCTACATTTTACGACTCGTAACAGATTCGTTACTACTGGGAAAGTAATATTCTCCCATGCATATAAAATTTACATGCTCAAGAGTAATTTCCTGACACGTAAAACAGGTCTTCTCTCGTCTGTGTATACATGTACTCCTACATACTATAAAATTAAGGCATAAAATTTAGAACATAGATTGTTTCACATAAAAACCAGCGATATTTTTATTCTACTAAGCAAACTAGCTCGTGGTTTACCTGAGAGTGGTTACATATTCCAACTGCAGAGGGAAAGAAGGGCGGAAAGAGAATACCCCTTCGTAAAATGTGGCACTGTAGACTTGTGTATCAAGATTTTCTTCGACAAAATGATTGCTCAGGAAATTCTGTCACGTGACCAAAACGACTCGTTTCATTGTTTGAAAACACTCGAATGATATAAGACAACTGTCTAAATGCAAGTAAACGGCACGTACGTAGGTACCGTCGGTATTTATTTTCAGCACTCACAAACCACGTGTGAAGTAATGTCGGTCTTTCTTCCGTGAACAAGGCTAATGCATTTTATGTTTCGCGTAATGGAAGGTCTTCAAGAAAAAAATGTGATCTATATGTGATTAATTTTGTCTCTGACTGTTCTTAAAAGTATATATACCGGTCATGTATCTATATTTTTGAAAATAAACATTGACCTTTTTTCTCGAAAATTTCTAGTAATTCTTTATGCCGCTCACCATTAATGATACTACTAGGATTATCAGTCCCACTAGTACCATTATATACTACAATAATATTGCAACTGGGCTTCCGTACCTACTTAGATAAAATAAATTCGGAAAAATAAATTAAAGCTATTTACCTAACCTACGCTTCGAAATGCTTTCGTATAAGACAGATGCTAATAATTCAATTAAAAATATATTTTGTTTTAAATTATTTATTAATAGACTTCTTCATCATAGAGAATAGTAGTTAAAAGGGGTGTCTTACTATGAGGAGATCCCGGGATAAAATCCCAGCCATTGTACTACCGATCAGCCTACTGTTAAGTGTTAACACAAGCAATTCAACTTTGCGTCAAAGAGTGTTATCTCAATTTAGCTAGCTTCAATAAAAGTCTATCTCACAAATATCGAACCTATCGACTTAAACTATTATGCCATGCCTAACTTTTAATTACCTCACTCACCAACAATATCTATGATCTAACTTAGAACTTAAATCTGATCTATCTTTACTTCCATTTTTCTTTTAAAAACTTCTTTAATATCTTGATTCAAGAAAACATTATAGTCTTTCACTATTTCTATTAGTAGATCTTGGTCAAAGACAGTTTTGATTCAAACAAATGTACCAATTAAAAATAGCTTTCATGATCCCTATCTGATGTGATGTTGTTACGTTTTCGGAAATTAACGTGATCATCATATAGGTAGAAGCTACATAACCTGAAACTATTTACTTAACAAAACTATTCCAATAATTCCCTATAGTATCAAAACATATATCATAAACAATATTATCTGGATTCCTTCCAGGGAACAAATAGGCATCTCTATAGGGAAAGAATCTACAACCTTCATTTCTGAAGACGAATTTTAGGAGACCAGTGGCCTCGTATCCATTAATTTCAATATATAAAAATTATAAAATGGTAATTTACTTTGCGACATTAGTGACCTGACATGAAGTTCAATAAATCGTTCGTTACAATTACAACTATAAAAATAACTCAAAACTATATGCATATTCACGAGTTGACTCTGGTTTATAATTCGACAGCGAATTACCACTCCTGTTAGCAAAAAATTAACAAATTTTTTACAGTGTCTTCTAAACTAATTGAAGAAAAAGATTCGATTAAAAAAGTTGCTGTCTCGGATCCGAACGTAGGTACTTTTTGTTTCGGAATCGCCTTACAAGACCATCTATCTTAAAAACTGCGCGCAAATTAAACTTTTCCCATTCCTTGGAACACATTCACATTTTACAACGTATAGAGATGTCGCTTTAGAAAATAGATGTTTTTGTACATTTTACTGAGAACAAACAGACTGCTTTTACTAACTTTATTTGCTGCAAGATTTTAAAACGTTCTAGTAGGTATATACGTCAGTTACTAATTGTTGTACTGTAGGTATTTGTTCGTAAGTAAACTGTGTTGGTCCTAATTGACATCAAACTTATTTTCTAGCAGACAAATGCATAAAATTATATAAATATTCTGCAATAGTAAATAGTCGTCGTTAGAACCTAAGCAATTATTATAGGTTAACTAACTTGTGCGTTTTACCCGACTGCGCAACGCAAAGGAGGGTTATGTGTTTATCAGTCTATGTATGTATGTTTGTTTTTATGTGGCGTTCTAGAGACCAAATGCGTAGGCCGATTTTGATAATTCTTACGTCAATCGACTCGTCTTAACCTTGCGAGTGTCACTAAAGACATGACATTAATCAAAATTCACCACAGCGACAACCAGACGCCATATTGTCAAAATGAAAAAAAAAGTCTATTAGCTATGTCAAGTGGAGTGTCGTTGAATAGGTATTTTAAAATCATCTTTAGGTTCCTTTTACCATTTTTCATTTTAAATAATAGTTTAGGCTATAAAACGATTGAAAGTTGTTGTGTAAATGATTGTTTAACAAAACAAAACAATCATTTTCGCTAATTTTCCTACTTATTGAATTAAGTTTTTAGTTCAAGTATAAACGATATGAAGAAAATTACAAAAGATAGACATGTCATATCATAACTAAGAAGTATAAAATAAAACAAATGATTAAAAAATAAAAAAACCCGACTGCCACTGAAAAGACTGACATAAGTTTGATAGCAGGCGGTACCCATATGACAATCATAAACTGAAAGAAATTTATGGGTACCGCCTGCTATCAAACTTATTTCAGTCTTTTCAGTGGCAGTCGGGTTTTTTTTATTTTTTAATCATTCGTTTTTTTGGATATAAGTATTTTATTTTAGTAAATACCACGATTGGTTGTAAATGAGGGTATTCTATAGTAAACGTGAAACAAAGTTGTACATGGATTGGGGCCGGCCATATCTAAACTTGCAAACATTATCCTCACTGAGAGATTGATTCGCCATACTTGCCATCGCAATATGTTATAATAAGAGTATCTTTGTTGTAGCCTTCGTTAGTGTTGACGAAAAAAATGTAACAAAAGATGCAACAGCTCAACTTTTAATACTCAAGTTCTTTTTATACTTGCAATTGCAATATTTCTTTCGCAACGAGCTTTCAAACTCGTTTATTTTACTCTACGCTTGGACAAGAACGTCTTTCAAGTCCTTCAATTGCTGTGTAAATAAAGTTATAAAAAGTCAATAAATATTGATTGAATCAATGAATGAATGAACTGTTGTATTTGTTATCTCAAGTATTACATTAATTTAAACAATACTTATTCGTAGGCTTTTTATTTTAAGTTAATCTGCCATAAAATCAATTTTCAATAGCTGTAATAATTTAATATGCATAAATACACTCAAGATCACTTGAGTTTTCCATAATATGTCTTTCTTTGAAGTCAAGGATTCCATTTCCAACCACAAACCCCTTCGAGAGCCCAATCAAAATTGCAGAAAATTCACAGCATAACGTGTGAGATTCCGTTCTGAGCGCCCTCGAATATCATTAATTATTCCACATTCTTGACCTTCTACATTATTGACGAGCAACCAGTCACATTGATGTGACATAATTCAGGCCACACACTAACCCTGATTTATGCTAGAGAATTTCCAGCGATTGGGAAATGTGTGTGCGAGCTGATGAACAAATTTATAATTCATGCGATTTTCTCCGCAGTATGTTTTGATACATGTCCTATATTCTGATCAGAAATCAAAAATTTCAATCTATCACCAGTTCCATTTTTATGGTTTATTTGAAATATTTAGGTATTTTACAACAGCCTTTGCCCGCGGCTCCGTCCGCGTGGATGTCAGTTATCGCGACCAAACATAGCCTATGTCCTTCCTCATGGTCTAATCTACCCCCATACCAAATTTCATCAAAATCGGTTCAGTGGTTTAGGCGTGAAAGCGTAACATACAGACAGACAGACAGACAGACAGACAGAGTTACTTTCGCATTTATAATATTAAGTATGGCTTTCTAACATTTGGGTATTTCATAACAGCCTTTACTCGCGGCTGGGCCCGCGTGGATGTCGGTTATCGCGACCAAACATAACCTATGTCCTTTTTCATGGTCAAATCTACCCCTATACCAAATTACATCAAAATAGGTTGAATGGTTTAGGCGTGAAAGCATAACAAACAGACGGACAGACAGAGTTACTTTCGCATTTATAATATTAGTATGGATGGAATTACGCCATTGAAATTATCTGGTTGGTAAAATTTACGCTATCAAAATTAACACTGGGGCTTGAAGGACTCAAAATTTAATCTCGTCGTGTAATAAAGATTTTCTACGTGCTATCAAATAATGAGAATTTCCTTTAACTAAAATCACTCATAATAAGCACTAATACCATCCCCCTAACATGATATGAGTCTAAATCCTATTATTATTCATAACAAAGTGTATCTACTCATGGGATTAACTGACGTTAAAAACCTTTTTTTTTTCTAAAATGTTCCCTTTACGTATATTAAGGATATAATCCCGAATTAGAAAATGTAAGTCTTTTAGAAGTCTCAGGTGTCCGCTTGGTGGTCATAACAGTTTTGTTTGAAACCTTTCCGATAAAAAAAGGGTCCGACATGTAAAAAGGTTGTTATCAGTGTTGAAGAAGTTTTTATAGTTCGCATGATAGTAAAACACGGGTTCTGACGGAGTGAATTATTGTGTGGAGTCGATAAGAGCCTATCACTGGCATTGGGTTTGGTTATTTTTCCTTTATTCGCGGGATTTTCAAAGTTAACCACATTTTAACCTCGATTACCACTGACTGGGTGTTATAAGTTTGTGTGCGTACTTTTTTTATTTGTCACGATCTTATTGATATTCTATGCGAATATTATCAAATGAAATATATATATTTCTAATTGATTATTATCACGTTTCTAATTTAATTTTTTTAACTATCGCGGCTTTTACTCATACTTTATAATAGTTCGTGACTTCACTCAGTCAAGTCATGACAACGGGTGCTGTAACGCACCTGAAACGTTGGCAAAAGTAAGTTTTTCCAAAATATATCGCGTGAAGTCCCAAACTATTATAAAATATGACGTTTCTAATTCTCTGTAATTGACCCTAGAAAGACCCTAGAAAATTATTGACCCTTAACAAATTGCTGGATAATTTTGAGTGATTGACTTACAATTACAAACAAAAGAAACAAATTTTCACATTCACGTTATCAGTAAGGTATATCTTAAAATAGTAAGTATACTTAGTAATGGTAGGTATTATATTAGAATGATATTTCATAAAACCGTACAATTGATTAATCAAAGGTATGAAAGAGAAATTCGTTCGGGGCAATAAACAGGGAAGTGGAAATTGAAATATTTGTGAGGAATCTACAGGTATTACGGTATCCTCTTTATTAAATTTAATCTAGCTGTATCTAATGACAAAATTCTTTCCTTAGCATCGGCTTCGTTACTACGCCCTTACGCTAGTGAAATAGCTTATAGATTTTATGAAAGAACGTGATCATTAATAGAATAACGATAGTAATAATATCCTAATTGTTAAAGTTTCTTTAAATATGAAATTGGATTGTAGATGTTCGATAGTTATATTACGGTTTAGTTCTGTAAGAAATGCAGGTACCTATTCAAGATGGTTTTTGAAGCGAATGAAACGGTTGATAGATATAATATTTAAGAAATTAATTATGACTGTTGCACGTGGCCCCATCATATTACGTACATTGTATCCAAACTTCTCACTTTCGTGCACCTATTTATATGACTGGGTGCTGCGATGAAAAACGTCTTATATGTCTAATACGCTAATATTATTATGACTTCCTTCACCACCTCTTCGGCACATGGCTTCAGGCTTACCCTCAAAAACTTTGAAACCAATTTACATGTACGACCGCAATTTGTGAAATGAGAGACAGGGACGATAGTATTCCGAAGGGACTACCGTATAGGTAAAGTTTATGAATCTGTATTGACATTCAAATGTGACTAATAGTGAATTGAGATTTTAGTATTTTGCAACACACATTGCTGCTGCTATTAGTATTAAAAAATGCAAACTAATAAATGGGCCACTGTATCTTCGATGCATGCCTTCCAAAAGTCCGGGTCTCACATAGAACCGGGATAAGGAAATGAGAAACAAGATAATAATAATTTACTTACCAGATTTTGTAAGGGGTATCTTTTTTGCAAAAGTGTTATTTTTGCGAAATTGACCTTCTAAGAAATTGTCATTTTGCGAAAGTGACATTCTGCTAAAGTGACCAAATTTTTCACGATGACATTTTGCGAAAGTGACGTTCTGCGTCACGACCAATAAATACTTGAATTTGATTACAGACATAAGTCTATACTCCATTCGGTACGGTACTTATCTATAGGTAAACAATCTTGTAGCGAATTTTCGTAAAAACATATTATATTAAGCTAATAAACTAGGCTAACTAACTTACTAACAAGTGGTTTCAGTTTTTAGTCTTCAAAATAAGTTTCTAAACAGAAAAGTATAAACAGAGTTTTTATACTATCAGTTTTACTGAAATCGCTAGCGTAGTATTTAAGAACTCAGTTCCAGTTCTTTATCGTGCGGCAATCTGCACTGAGAACAAACAAGTTAACAGATACAATTCGCACAACAACGATACGAACACAATGTCAAAAAGTTTCCACATTGCGCATCCACAGTTACAGTATCATAATTAGTTTGTTGGGAGCTGATTGTTGGACACTCGTTTGGTTCAGGTCTGGCCCGACTCCCGAGTTAATTACCAGTTGACAAACATCATTAGTGCCGAACTGCACTACGTACGGTGTGTACAGACGCTGTGAACATTGGGGGCTATTCTGTTGTAAATGGCGTTAGATTTATTTTAATTTCATTATACTCCCTGCCAGCTCACGTGTTTCCTTCTTCCTAGAGTCTCGGGTCCTTTAAGCGGGGCGTGAAAAGGCATCTAACGAGGCCGTCAAGCTGAGTGCCACCACTGTTAACATGGTACATGTTTCCGATGGTGACCCTCTTTCCGAGACTTTGCCTTTAGCTTAACATCAGGCGAAATGAAGTCAAATTGACGTGTCCTACATAAAAAAATACAATTTATTCAGTACTAGGTTTTGCCCGCGACTCCGCTCACGTGGATGTCGGTTATCGCGACCAAACATAGCCAATGTCCTTTCTCATGGTCTAATCTACCCCTATAGCAAATTTCATTGAAATCGGTTCAGTGGTTTAGGCGCTTTCACGCCTAAACCAATTTCAATGAAATTTAACATACAGACAGAGTTACTTTCGCATTTATAATATTAGTATGGATATGGATTGTACATTTAGTTTGCATATATTTATTGTAGTTAGCATAATACTGTAATTAATTAGTCAAATGATTTCAATAAAATATTCATTTCGTTACATATAGGTATTATGTACCATTATTCATTTAGTATGACCATTAAGATTCCTATAGCAATAATTATGCCCAAAATTATTTATCTCATAAACGAATTATATACCTGTGATTTCATAACCCAAATGCAACACCACCTGCCGGGTCCAATCGCATAAATTTGTAAATCAAAAAGAAGCTTTATTAATCAAATTCATGCTTACTTCTTCGGACTTAAAGAACTTACCATTATTACTCTTCTATTTCTATTCTACATTTTGATAAACGTATACATTTTTTTAACTAAACAGTGCAGTACACAATATGTTTAGAGTAGTTCTTACTTCGATTAAGACAGAATTCCGTTTATTTCTGTTGTTACAGATTCTACCTATCCCATTGCAAACATTGTGTAAAATTAATATAATGTAAGAATATCTATTTCCCTAAAGCTCCTATGTATTAGATTTGTATAGTTAGCATACTTAATGCTATAAAATACATTCAAATAATTAAGACTCGTTGGATACAACAGAATTGGAACTGCTGATAATATATTATAGTGTGCATTGACATTCAGTGCATGGGAAAGCAAAGCAGATATTGTTCGGGAATACGGGTACGATGTAGCATAATGTTTTGAGTGTGTGATTATGGTTGAATGAATGTTATATATCTGCTGTGTTTGTAGCTGAGTTTATATAGCAACTCAGATTTAACGTCTTCTAGGAATATTTTACCATATTTTCTCTTTGCTAGCATTAACCAAATAGCACTCTAAAGTTACTGATAGTCACTAATCATGTCCTAAAAAGGAACAGAAAACGGCTTATTCCACCTTTCAACGTTGACAATCCCCGTTGACGCGAAAATATTTGAATAATGGGGGTAAGTGAACTAAAAAGTTCACCAATCCCCATCATGATCAATTCTATTAGAACTAAAAAGTTAAAAATAAAATACTATAAATGAATCATCTGCTTTTTATTTTTTATTGGGGATTATTGAACTTTTAGTGCTAATAGAATTTGTCATGATGGGGCTTAGTGAACTT
This sequence comes from Eilema sororculum, assembly GCA_914829495.1. Taxonomy (NCBI): domain Eukaryota; kingdom Metazoa; phylum Arthropoda; class Insecta; order Lepidoptera; family Erebidae; genus Eilema; species Eilema sororculum. The sequence goes on from OU618556.1 coordinate 5,532,227, forward strand.
TTTAGTTCACTAATCCCCATTATTTAAAAAAATTGCGTCAACGGGGAATAACGAACCCAAAAGTTCAATAATCCCCATCAACGTGGACTGTCAACGGGGAATAGTAGAATAAGCCCAGAAAACCAACATTATTTGAAATTTAAAGACACTTCACAAACACAAAGCTGTATTATTTTATTCAATTGTCATTCATAAAGATACAGCATGTTCTACACGTCGTCCCGTAACTCATTCAGGCACCAGGTGGTGGATATTGCCGCGTGTTTGCAAATATAACACCAGTTTGAGATTATTTTCAAATGTTTTGTCATTTTCAATGTTCTGAACGTTGTTGAGTGGGTATTATATTGTTGTTACACGTAGCAGTATACGAAGATAATAATATTAATTTATTTGTTACACATCGAAGTTATAAATTTCTTCAAGTATTACATTTCCATGGTATCCATACTAATATTATAAATGTGGAAGTAACTCTGTCTGTCTGTCTGTCTGTATGTAACGCTTTCACGCCTAAACCACTTAACCCATTTTGATGTTTGGTATAGGGGTAGATTAGATCCTAAGGAAGGACATAGGCTATGTTTGGTCGCGATAACCGATATCCATGCGGGTAAAGCAGCGGGCAAAAGCTAGTGTTATAATATTTTGAGCAGATTCAGTTACATCTTCAAAAGTAAGTCCGCATTAATATGCACTTTTTAGGATGACCTTTCAATAAAATTGAATTTGGCATCCGTTCTAAAAATTAGTAATTGGAACGCTCCTTCGAAATTCGAATTGATGAAACTTTTTAAAATTCAAACCGCACTATTATACTCGAAACTTATTCGCCAAAAATTCTTAGCCAAAACGACTACTACATTGGCAAGCGAAATCAAGAAAAGAAACAAATCCTAGTAGGTTTCAGTAAAAAGGAGATTCGTCTATACAACCCTTTTATTTTTCGTTTTCGCGCGGTAAAAAGGCTTAAGTTCAGAAACTGTTTTACATAAAAGCCGGGAATATGCAATGCATTTTTATATGGAGAAAGAAAGGCAACTTGCGGTTCTTATAATACTTACAATGTTTATACTGTAGCTCCAACTTGGATTAAAACTTAGATAGAGCTTTATTAACGTTCAGATACGACTTAATTTTGTCCCTCCGCGTCTTTGTAAGTTTTATCTACTATGTAAATCGTGTCATCTAGATACTTTAGAATAAATATATTTTTTCTAAAGTAAAAATATATATTTTTTTCATACCACTTAGGTGGCAGACAAGCACACGGCCCACCTGATGGAAAGTGGTTACCGCGGCCTATGGACGTATGCAACACCAGAGGCGTTACACTCGCGCTGCCTACCTTGCTATATTTGTGAAGTTTTGTTATGTTACAGTTTTTTTTTGTATATATTATTTAGGTTTATTTTCTAAGACAACGTAACTTATTTGAATATCAGAATATCGACTAACTTATCAAATTGCTAAAAATCACGATAATAGTAATAAAATAGGCCCTCCACAATAAGGTGAACTTTCTCCTAAAAAATAGAATATCCAGCTTAGCTTAGCTTGCCTTCAGTGATGTGTAAATAAAAAATCTGTTGTGCTGTATTTGTTGAAAGAACATGAAATTCATGATACATTAAATAAATTGAAACTTAAATTTGAAATGAAGACAGCTCTATCAGTAAAGCCGGTCTATTATCTTACAAGTGTCCGTTTCTCTGTCAGGCTTTGCCCGGAGCTCCTCAGAATTCAATTTATATCATCTCGCTTCACTTGCGGCTATCACTATTTTACAGAGCCTTCAAATCCTAAAAAATCTGTACTTTCTATTTCTCTGGAGACTTTCAATATTTATCTGGCGATCCAATTAATGCATCATATGATTGACGATTTCAGGCTAATATAATTATACAATGTTGCATATTGAAGTTAGAGAGCTCGCATTATCTAACAAGTGCCTCGTAATGTCATCCCCGCTAGTAAAATTTACAAAGGGTGTATATGTAATATATAAAGGGTGTATATGTAATATATATAATATATAAATATAAAAATTCGATTTGTATAGTTAACATACTTAATGCTGTAAAAATTCCTTCAATAAATATATATTTCTGTCATATACATACATCGTAACGTATAAAGAAATCTCATTAAACCCGTTCAACAGTGATAATGACTTTAAATTGAACATGCTGTATGCCATTTTCAATTTAAAATTCGATTTTACCCGCAAATTAATTCCAACTTACCAAATTATCAATTCCAATGGATCGTGATTATTTTAATATGTTTCATTACCTTAATTTCCGTTTGGGAAAAGTATCTACGTGAAAATCAATAAGGAATTAATTTCATTTCGATGGAAAATCAGGAAATCAGAAAAAAAGGAATTAATTTGAATTTGACTTGCTTTCTACAAAGTTATTATTTATCATTAAAATGAAAGGTTTGATGACAAATGATAAAACTCATGAATTTATATTTAAATTAAATTTGATTAAATTAAGGAATATGAAGGAGACAAGACTACTATTTTTCTGCTAACGATGATATTTTATCATAATATTGGAAATAACAACAGATAATTATCTTATGTGTAATGTAAGCAAATTACCCGTAACTAGAAGTGACATGTCACTAGAAGTATTCATGATTAATATACCTTATAATTATCTTAGGAATAGATAATAATAATGATGGTAGATGTTACAATGTTTCAGTCGGTACAGGTTTCAGTATTTATCTCATGTTTCTAATTTACTAACATTCTACTAATTATAGTAAAATCTGACTAGCACATTATAATTTCATTTACGCATGTGCTCACTATTGTTAGTTTAATGAGAGAACCATATAATACTACCAAATCATAACCATATTAATAATAGCAATGGCTACACAGTCTCAACAAAATTCTAGAAACCTAGTATAAATTAGCGCCAGCTCGCGGTTTCCTCAGCATATAACGTGTAAAATTTGCGGCTTCCGTCCTCATTGTGAGATAAAATATATACCAGACTAATTATAAGCTGCTAAAAACAAATGGTTCCACCACGGAACCACCAAATAAACGTACATATTCCATTTTATAAACGTATTCAAAAGTTACGGATTCACTGTATTCAATTTTGAAGCTTCCTCTAAAATATTTTAGTAGAAATTTAAGTAGTTTTTAATGTGGGGTTTTAACATATATTTCACTGTTAAAATTTTTGTTTAGATGTAGTGTGTAACATTCTTCTTCTTATTTACGTGTCAACGATTCACTTTTATACAACTATTGAATAACAAACTTGTACTTTTCCACTGAGTTTATTTTATTTCTAAACCTGACCAGTTTCGCCTTACGGCATTCTCAAAGGTTTACATTGATGTTGTAAGTATTTTAATTCCGAAACACTACAATATTATAAGTGTATTATAATATAAGTACAACAAGTACAAGTGTGTTATTCAATATGTGTAGCAGATTCCACCAAGCGCCATCAATCTCCAGTATAAACAGTCTTTATACAACTACACTATTCCGGAATAAAATTGTGCCATCTTAATTGCGCTATGTAACATTAAGTGGGTACCATCCTTTGTGAAGTAATATTGTTTTCTGAAGGATAAAATGATTATCTGGACGAAAAAAGGTCCAAAGAAGACTTCAAAATTTTGTGCAAATCGTCTAGGCGGTTTGTCTACAATATACATTGTAATATTCCCTAAAACAGTGACAAAGATAAATCACACGTTTCCCAAACGTGAATTGAGTAATAAAAAGTTAAAATACATTGCTTTTGCAATAATTTCGTATTTATTATATTTCAATAGCTTAGTGGTATGGATAATGGACTGCTGAGACGAGGTCTCGGATTCGATCCCAGGTTTACCATGGCACACACCAATGACGAAGAAATTCGAAGTTATCTGTGTATTTATGGCAGGTTTATAAGTGCCGAGTTAATGGCAATAACATTGGCACCTAAACATAAACTGGCGAAATGTGGGTGCTAGCACCTCTGCCTACCCCTTCGGGGAATACAGGCGTGAGTTTATGTTATGTTATGTAAAATTATTTCTAACTAGGCTATCACAAATAAGAATACAGAGAATTACGAAGTATTCCATTTCTTTGGCATCGCTAATATAGTAAGCAAACCGAAAAGGACAAAGCCATTGAGGCCAGCGTCGTACTTTAGTGGTAGACAAATAAATGTAGTGATAAGTGTTACGTACATGACGTACATTGAACACAATACATGAACTAAGTATATTTGCCTTAATAGAAACTAAGTAAGTGTTAGCAACGCATTAAATTTCTTATACTTATGTCACTGAACAGATAATAATTGCACTTATTATGTTTAAAGCATTCAGGCGACAGTAATGTAATTATATTGGTGAATAGGCTAAATTGGCCATCCATATACTCAAGTCTGTAAATTCCTGAAGGGGTAGGCAGAGGTATAATAGCAACCACGTTTCGCCAATTATGATTTTCGGTCCCCCAACGCAATAGAGGGCGAACCTATTGCTGTCTAGCGGGCCCTTTTTCTTGGGCTGTTTGTTTACTGTCCGATGGAAAGCAGCTCTATCCCTTAGTTGCCGTTTATGACACCCAGAGGAAGAACTGGGGTGGTCCTATTCTACTCAACCGGAAGACAACAAAGCTAAATTATTGTGACGTAAAAACTCCAATTATCGACCCCCTAAAATTTGCATTCTATTAACGATCTAATTTTTTAATCTTTCAAATCAGACATAATATAGGTTCCAGAAAACTCATATCATAAAAATGTGTTAGGTACTTTTATTAGACAAAGCAAAGACTAAAGTTCGCGTGTCTCAATTGCCAGTGATAGAAATAATTTGATAATGAGTGGGACGCGCCCGAATCGCTCAGAAATTTCATAGTCACGCGCCTTCAGACACGTAAGTACACCTCAATATTACTTAAACAAAATAACATACTAAAAATTCATTTGTGGTCTTGCTATCGCATTACAACTGTTATGTATATATTAGTTTTCTAAACTAACTCTTAATATTATGCTTTTTATTGGTTTTTATATTATAAAATCATGTTTTAATTTAAGGCGTTATTAGAATCCATACTTCAAAACTTGATTCTAATAACGACCCATGGCGTTGTTAGGAATTAGGGAATATTTAGTATTTTAAAATAATATCTATTATAAACCTGCTAATTTTATTTTATTTTATTCTTGTTCAATTCATAAAAATATTTCACTTCGTTAGATCAATTAATGACAAAGCGTATTCTTAAAGTTTTTGGGTAAAACTAGATTCAACGTAACACATTATCCCTATTATTATATGATATTATACTTTAAATAACCTCTACTATTTGAATTAATGAGTAATTGATATGAAAATAAAATGTATAGCAATGACATCGAATTGAACAGTTTTGCATAAAGTAGATATTTTAGCGAATTTTGTTGCTCGCTAACAGAATATTGTAATCTTCATACTTAATTCTATTACCGACTCACAGCCGTGACGATATTATTGTTACATAATATCGTAGTAAACAAAACAAAATGGCTTACTTCTTACATATATGTGACGCTTCAGGAGATTTTGAAATAATAATTGCTATCCAGTTTCATTCATGGCTGCCATCTTCCATTTATTTTCAAATCAAATTAAAAATGCGGACGAAAAGGGAGATAACTAATATCCAAACCACCTTTTCTTGTATATATTTATTATAAAGGTATGTTATAGCAAATTGTAACTTTTAATGCAATTTTTTTTATGAATTTTTTATAGCCTTTATTGTGCTAACCGTCGCGTCGCCCTTAAAGACGGATATAAAGAGAAGGGAAATTTGAAGTGGTTCAGGTGTGGCTCAATAGCTCAGTTGGAAGAGCATTTTCCCTGTAAGGGAAAGGTCGTGAGTTCAATTCTCACTTGAGCGTTTCATTTTTTCCGATGTTTTGTCGAATTTTAATGCTAATTTCGAGAATTAAATTCCACAACTCTTTAAAGTTTCAATTTTTATAGAATCATGGAGCCGCAGAAATGCAAACAGTACGTTTCTACTCAACTAGAAGCTGCGCTTGTAGCTATAAATGAAGGGAACAGCATATACGAAGCTTCAATTGCCTATGGCATACTTAGGACAACTCTTCGTGACAAGAAAAATAATAAATATTTAAATGAACATTGTAGAAACCAAACTGTTTTAACGAAGAAACAAGACTAGAAGACTGGATTTTTTATCTCAAGGAGTCAGGATTTCCTGTAACTAAAGATCAATTATTTTAATTAAATAAAGTAACAAAAAGTAAGTGCTTTAGTGTTGCAATAAATAATTAAGATTATAATATACCTATTAATATTTATCTTAAAACTATTGTTAATACATAATAAATACCTCAAAAACATTTTTTTATTTTATTTGTATAGAAGAAGGGACAATTTCTTAGCGACCGGTAAAAGAAGCAGAAAAAGCGTAAATAGAATCTTGCGGCATTATATGGGTCGGTAATAGAATCAACTATTCTTTTGGACTAAACAATTATTTTATAAGTATTGTGTACTCTTTTGCATTAAACAATTATTGTGTTATTATAACTATTGTGTTATTTAATATTGAATTTTGGTACTAAATTTCAAAGAATACTTCGTTGAGGTTAATTATAACGTCTTTCCTAACATAACAGTTTATAACTATTTTTTTGAGGTGAATCCAGAGACCGGTAAAACTGGCGGTAATATGAGCAATTACGTTAATACGAATAAAATATTGATATCATTATTACAGCGTTTTGTAGTCATTGACAGTATGGAGTTGCATTCTATCCCTATACATAGACTTGTCCAAATTAAAATTATAATGACAGTTATGAATCGTAAATGGAACTTGATTGAACACACGAATATGATTATTATAGGAGCTATTACAACCTTATAACTACGAGTATATTATTAAAGTTATCGATATTCTGAAACTGGGACTCAATTATTTGTGTATTAGGCAGGTGATATAAACTAGCTGAAGGTAAACTGTCATCATTCACAACAAAAAACTGAGTGTAGTTAATTTTTTTTTTTTACTGTTGCACTTGGTGGAATTAATTGTTACACATATTGAGAACACTTGCACTTTTTCCACAGTATTTATTATATTAAATTAGAACATCCAAAACCCTTGAGAATTTTGGCGAAACCGGTCAGGTTTCAATATAATAAATACTGTGGAAAAAGTACAAGGTGTTCTCAAAATGTGTAAATAACTTTTACTGATACAACTATACCTGCATACATGCACTCACGCGGCTCTCCCACCGAGAAGGAGACAGAAGCAGGCCTGCTTTCAGCTTTTTCTGCCTGTTAACATTTTCATGCAAGCTTGTTGGTTACGAACAATTGCAGGACCCTACCACATGAAATGATAAGCACCACTTTTTAGGCTTTACTTCTAGCGCTCGAATATATTGACATAGTCTGCGTCACAAGTTAAACTAAAGCTCACTGCCAATTAGCAGCGCTTCGCAAATTTGTTGCAGAATGTATAGAAATCGGTACAGTCAGCGTCAGAACGATCTTGACGACAGAATCTCAAAATGAAGGTATTAAGGTCCTTACCTGAGACGATGCTTTAGAGCGAATGGGTGGAGTCTACGAACGTAATAATCGCAGCCCCGCACCACCCCGCACACATGTCACTAAAGTGATTATAATATAAAAATTTGGGAAAAGATATCGGTAAAAAGGGTACAGAGTGGACACATATTCTGCCTAACTTCACGTACCTAACTGATTTGGTATTTTTTTGACATCGATGTTGATTGATTCTTGATTCTTTATTATAGCTAAGGTCGGCGGCTCCGCTCGCGTGTTTGGTTTTATCTCTGATACTGTTCTACCAAAACCTTTTAAATAAAAATACCGTATCAAAATGCGTGTGCCAAGTAGCGTTTGTGTCCATCGTGAACAAACAGATAAATTCAATTTCAAAAGGTTCAAATTCCATGGCGTAGCGGTGGAGCATTCAGAGATCGTGGGTTTGATGCCCACTCAGCACTTATATTTATATACATGAATCTTACATGAATACATATATTACCATTGGTTAGGTTATTTATTGCATAGATACATTGAGGAAGGTGAACATGAAAGCTATAAGTATGCTATAGGCATAACAATTCACACGTCATATTACACATTCTCACAGTGCCATCGTTTGCAGTGATACTATTTATTAAAGAAAACTGCTTCAAAATCCGTTGCGTAGTTTTGAAGATCTAAGCATATACATAGAGACAGACAGATAGCGGGAAGTGAATTATTTTATACTAGTGATGAAATGTGTAGTGATCATGTTTTTATAATATTTTACTATGTAGTTAAAGGTATGCATAGTATTCTAATATACATAAATATATTATTATACAGAGGTAGTTTGTGATGTTATAGAGGTTAATTCAAGATAGTATAGATAGATAGAAGTTCATAAAAAGAACCAATTCTAAGAATTATTTCACCAATAGAAACCCACACTATTTATCAGTGTCATAGGTTTTATATCATTACACTATGAGTGAGGATCACCAGCCGGAACGGCATCCAAAATCTACGTGGCTGGAGCCGTGGGCAACAGTTGGTAACAAATAAAGTGTGTGAATAAAATAATCAACACAACATTTTCATGTATTTCTTGAGAGTTTAAAGCTTAGCTTTTTTACCGAATTTATTTTCGGCGTCTCAAAGAAGTGTCTTATCTGTTCACTTGTGCATTAATCTCGAATTGTGTTGCTGTCAAAGCTGCGAAAACATGAAACACAACCTCCCCGTCCAACAGCCATCACGGCACTGCCGCCCGGCCCCCGCATAGGCACCCGCTAAGCCAAACTCTCGAGAACGTAACAAAAACGTGGCCTGTGACTTCAAAAGTCAATGTATTGAACGGAAAAATGTACCACTTATACTCCAGATCTTTGTCTTTCTTTTAGTAAAAAAATTACGTAAAAATTCTTTTCTGTTTAGAAGTAGTTGCCAGTTTTCTTTTGAGTCACCTTTTTGCTTTGGGAATGATTTTCATATAGTAATTATAAAGTAAGAAAAACTAAAAATGTACCAAATGTAGACAAGAAACTAACAAATAAAACAGTGTAAACAGTTTTCAAATACGTCCACAAATAAAAAAGGAGTTGATCTCTAAAGATAAGCCTAAAAACAGATTTATCATTTTTATTCCTCTTAAGGGCAAATCAAATTGTTTTATATTGATTTCAATTGTATTACTGTGCAAACTAAACGTGTGTACTAAATATAAGAATCAGTTTACAGGAAAGTTGAAAAATTAAGGCATTAAGATAATGTTTAATATTTTGTTCATGAAGATAGATTGAATGGTGATTGTACCTATAGGAGATATAGATTACTTGAATGTAGACATAGTATTCAGTCAAGCGTACGTAATATGCCGTAATTGGGGAGCAATTTCCCAATTAGTTGCGTTATTGCTCCATGAGGGATAATGCATACCACAAATGCACAATATTCACAACAACTAACACAGTAAATTTTGATTTATGACCGTTATATTATTATTTATTTAAATACATTATCATTGTGGCATCATCCAACAAAGAACTAAAGTTAATGACATAGCTCGTAAAATAAACACGCTGAAGGCATAGGATTGGGAGCAATGACGCACATTGGGTGAGGCCTAAGTCTGCAACTGCAATAGTTTCCAATTTGATTGATTGGTATCTGATGAGGCCGTCAAGCTGAGTGCCACCACTGTTAACATGGTACATGTTTACGATGGTGACCCTCTTGCCGAGACTTTGCCTTTAGCTTAACATCAGTCGAGGTGAAGTCAAATAGACATATCCTTTATAAAAAAAAACATTCCTTCGTCATATACCTATTTGATTAAGTAGTTGCAATATTTTTTTAATTACGTAAAATCATTGTAATTACTGGCAATTTAGAAAAAATAATATCCCGAGTTTCTATAGCCAGATCCAGCCCTCAAAGAATTTACGTGTTGCCTCGCGAATTTGGCTGTAAATTTAAATCTATATTCAAATAGGATTTACCACTTGCATTTCTGATACATTATAGTTTTGATTAAAAGAGGTAATCAATACAAAACGGGCACTTTAATTGAAACTAGACGATAGTCAATCAAGCAACCTTGTAAGTAATGAATCGTGGAAAGACGCCGATACATCACGGAGGGGTATAACCTCAAGACCTCACTCCAGTGAACTCGCCCCAGTGACAGTATGTAACAGTGATTTATCGCGCGATGTTAAGATCGATCAAAAAACGCGACAAGATGCTAATGTGGTTAAAATGCTATTTTGTATAAAGGTGGATGAAGAATTACAGTTAAGTAGTGAGCAATATTCTTAGCTTTAAGTTATGTGAGTGATCCAACACGTGTGCTTTTATTTGTCCACATTCGTTGGCAGAAGTTGAAAAGGAAGGGGAAACAGAAATAAATTTGCGTTTCATTTAGTAAGAATTAGTTTTAAATTTTTTTAACATTAGGCCTAGTTTTATGAAAGGCATTTGTAATACTAGTACTAACTAGAAAAAAAATGCGTTTTATCAAAAATTGGATGAACTGTAATATAATTATAACAAACTAGCTTTTGCCCGCGGCTCCGCCCGCGTGGATGTCGGTTATTGCGACCAAACCTAGCCTATGTCCTTTCTCATGGTCTAATCTACCCCTATACCAAATTGCATCAAAATCGGTTCAGTGGTTCAGGCGTGAAAGCGTGACATACAGACAGACAGACAGACAGAGTTACTTTCGCATTTATAATATTATATAGTATGGACTAGCTTTTGCCCGCGGCTCCGCCCGCGTGGATGTCAGTTATCGTGATCAAACATAGCCTATGTCCTTTCTCATGGTCTAATCTACCCCTACACCAAATTTCATCAAAATCGGTACAGTGGTTTAGGCGTGAAAGCGTAACAGACAGACAGACAGACAGACAGACAGAATTACTTTCGCATTTATAATATTAGAATGGATTAAGTATGAATAATAGTGCTTGCTAACAGTAGCAATGAAAGTTGTTAAGATCACAAAAAAAATATTACACAACCCAAGGTTTAATTTCAAAAATATTCAACCATATTTATAAAAGAACCAAAGCTAGTGCTATTATCTATTCTGTGACCAAAGGTTTTGAACTGTTATCCTCATGTGATTTTGCACTTGCAATCGTGTAAGAGGGACCCGTTTCTGTCTCTTTGGTTGTTAAAGCACCGAGCTCAGGTCACTCCTTTAGGGAAAACATTGCATCGAACTCTTCGACTCAAAGTTTCCGTTCGGTCACGTCTGTATTTCATGGAAGAGGATCCCCTGAAGACAAAAGTTTTGTAGCAGTTTGCCACTGACAATATAAAGTTTCTATGTGATATAGTTCCGGCCTATCGTCATTTTAGGGTCCGACACTTCAAAATGTTACTTGTTCTATTATATTCATTGCAATTTTATTAAAAATATTCTTATTATTTTAATCTATATTATTTATCAACGTAAACGGCATAAAAACTGCATTAAATGCATTTATACTTGGTTCATCTGATTAAGTCGAAACTGTTAAATTTATTGGGGTTGACATAATATGTGAAGGTTTTAAATCTACTGGAAATTTTGACACAATGAGCCTTATCATGCACTTTTACTGCAGAATATAAATAAATAAAAAATATTACAACAATAATTTAGTAAAGCTTTAGTGTTTCTTTTCAATGAAACATTAATACTCCTGTCTACTGTGCTCAACTTGTACGTGTACAAGCCTGAGTCAGCTACTCCATAAGTAGCATTCCTAAAGCACGAACCGACGTTGATGCCACTGGCTACTGGTTATGTGGCATCGCAATGTATTCTACGTTCCAATGCCGGTTGAATGAACCGATAGGGTTTGTCTACATAGCTCAAGTGTAGGTGTACCTACATATAGGTTTATCGCTTATAGTAAACTTAACAAGGTATAACACGTAGGTAAACATAAGGTATTTTTCACCTCAGTGGCGTAGTTTTTGCATGCGACTGAAAACCTTCAAGACATGACAGAGGAGAAAATTAACATTAGACGCGTTATAATATTTAAAATAAATAGATTCAAATGAAGCAAAAGTTAGGTAGCTACTCTTTGCATAGATTTCTTATTGTACACAACTGCCATGATAGACATTTTTATGCTAAACATGAATGATAAATTTAACCATTTGTTACATTATTTAACCAATTGTTTACTTAACTACGGATCAAAAAACCGGCTCTAAGTCATATGAGAAGAAAATATTCAAGATAGAACCGAATATTTTTGTACGGCCAAGCCTTCTACCGAAAACTGACTTTTTTTTTATACTACTTAGGTGGCAGACAAGCACACGGCCCACCTGATGGAAAGTGCTTACCGCGGCCTATGGACGTATGCAACACCAGGGGCGTTACACTCGCGCTGCCCACCCTGAAGAAACCTTCTAATGCCCCTCTTGAAGAACCCCATATTGTAGTCGCTTGGGAAAACCATGGCAGGGAGTTCATTCCACAACTTGAGCGTACGTGGGATGAAGTTCCTTTCATACCTCACGGTGCGCACCGTATTCGGATGCAATGTGTGGGGATGAATTCCCTGTCTATGGCGAGCGGTGCGATGATAGAATGTAGCTGTGGGCATCATGTCAAATAAATCGACTTACCTAAGATATTTGAAAGTGTAATCAAATTCACAATCTTAATTTCGAATTCATGTGCCGTTTTGTTGTTGAGTTATTCTTATTTATACTTACAAGAAAAATGTTGTACGGTACAATAACATTGCTAATGCCTCAAAGCGTAATCCACAAAAAATAAAATAAAATAAATAATAGTAGGTACCTAAGCCAACAAAAACCAAAGAATATTAATAACAAAGAACCTTTCTGAATAATCAAGGTAGGTACAAAAAAAGTAAAACGTAGGAGAGTATTGATTGGAAAAAGAAAACAATGTTATAAAATTAATTCACTCTCCCGTTTCTATGAAAACTTCATTGGAATACAGATGAGAGTGCTAATTAATAAATGCTTTTCCGTTTCCTAGCGTGACCCAGTTTCGGTTGAGAAACTATGAAAACTGAACGTTCGTCGTGTCGTGTATTATTTCAATTGGTTTTTGAATAATTTTGTAACTTTTATTAACTGACTGATCGATTGATTAATTTATCAATACGGAAGATATACACTTGATGGCATTTTGGCAGTTAATGCTTTTTAAACTATGACCTTTACTTGTAAGGTATAAAATTAAGGAATGTATTTGAAGATACCGCAACCATCCAAGTTCGAATATGCACGCACTTTAATATACTTGCTTCTATTTAAGCACTTTCGTATAAGATATAGCAATATTTCTGTAAAATAGGACTTTTAAGGTGTGAATTAGAAGTTTTGCTAGCATGAGAAGTTAGTGTTTTTTTTTAAAGAAAATATACTTAAAATTAAATTTTTCATCTATATAAGTTTACAATCGGATCCGGTAGAAGTTGCGGCCATTAATTCATTATTAGGTAGGTACAGAAAAATGTTGGACCTCTATATTTTTACCCAAGAACCACTTTTACTATGATATAGTTAATATATTAGACAGTAATATAATAAATACTGTTCATACTTCTAACCGAATGAATACACGGTATAATGGCTGATTAAATTACAAGATGACACCTCCATATTTTTGATGTAGCGCTCCTAATAAAGAATTTCATTATCCTTTATGAGCCGGCACAAGTCTGTAGATGTGTAAAGCTCACTTATTACCTCATTAACACTTTTATTGAGCTCAAACAGTTCGTGGTTACTGTTATTAGCTGTTAAATTGGCTCATAACTCAGTTATATCAGCGTTTTTATATGGACACTTTCTATGTTGATTACTAAGCTTTGTTGATATGATGGTGACATATCAATAAATTCCGTTTACATAATATTTCCTTTATTTTCATTATGTAGAGTTATAGTTTTTGTATTACTTATATCTGTATTGTATTAAGAATATATTATTACATATATCCAGAAAAGAAGTACCTACCTAAAGAGATGACATCTTACAGGAAAATATAGAAGAAACTGACATTATTGCGCTGACACTAAATAGGACAAAGATGGACAGATTAACTTATCTTGCATTAAAGGGGCATTATTTTAATGTTATAAACGTTATAAACGCCTGCAACGCCACTAATGTTCCAAAACTAACTGACATTTCCAGAAACATACATAAACAAATTCGTCTCATCCCATGATTTATGACCTACATGATAATACATTTGTCATACTTACTACAACCCGAATAAAATATAATAAAATCAGGCGCCAAAAGCAACCTGCAGACCCCAGTGATTTATGAAACAAGTTGTAAAACCTTCGTCTATTTATTACAAGAAGCTGACAAATCATAATACGAGACCGTATAAGTTTACTGTTTGAAGTAAAGTAGGTATACTCGTATCAAACATTAAATTTATTATTTACTGTTTATTGGAAAGTCATCATCATCATATTAGCCACACATGGTCCACTGCTGAACATAGGCCTCTTACATAGACTTCCAGAATGGCCGATCTAAAGCAGCCCTCATCCTGCGCTTCCCGGCGACTTTGATGAGGTCGTCCTTCCACCTGGCCGTGGCGAGGACTACGCTTGCCCGTACGCGGTCGCCATTCCAGAACTTTTTTGCTCCATCAGCCATCTGTTCTGCTCGCTATGTGTCCCGCCCACTGCCAACGAGCTAATCCACTTGGCTACGTCGGTTACTTTTGGAAAGTAAAGAGACATTATTTCATATTTACTTACGCCTGTAATTCCCACACACTAATAATACCCACATTTCATCAACTATGATTTTCGGCCTATTGCCGTCAAGCGGGCACTTAGTCATGTGCTGTACATTTACTTTCGGATTGAGAACAGTCATATCGCTTAGTCGCCTTCTATGACATCCACAGGAAAAGATGGACGTCCACAGGAAAAGATGCGGCGGCCCTATTCTACTCCACCGGGAACGGCGGTTATAAAATTCTTTAAAAAAAAAAAATCTAACAGGGCGGGTATTGATATTATGAATGATGTATTATTTGACTAGTGGGCTACCATGGAATGCAAGAAATGAAACATTATTTTCACGGTCCACAGGATTCCGTTCCTAAGATAAAGGTAACTTTGAATTAGACTACAATCTATTCCTGCGTTGAACTTCATCCAGAACCATTAAGCCATTATTGTGTGACCGTGTTACACGGTCTCACAAAAGTAAAAAAATATTTTAGGATAAATTTTTGTTAAAACATTCATCCTCTAATCTTCATAAATTTCTAATTATCAAGTAAGATTAATTTATCAATTATGATTTTTGATTACTATATATATATCAGAAAATATCATACTATATTACAAGTTTTCATATCTACTCGTAATGTTTAGGGGTAGTCTACGTTTGATTTTGGGAGCGTCTACCATAAAATATATTTGATTGAGCGAGACTAATACTATTTTCTGGGCATTATATTTCGTTTAAAGTTATCTTTATTAAAACGAATTTGTTTTACATTTATTTATTACGCTGCCAATTCAATTTGTTTATCTACTCACAAATTTCATTACTTTCAAAACAAAGCAGAAAGTCAAGTCTTTGTCTCGTACAATAGAACACAAAACATTTATTAATATGAACGCAACGCAAAATAGATTTCTCAAACAAACGCTCGACCACAAATCCCTAGGTCTGAAGCTAGCATCTTATCGGTTTTAATTTCTTGTCGTCCAAGCGATGAAATTTTAAATAAATCCAAATTCGCAAGAAGAATCCCAGATAACAATGCTCTTTTGTTTCAGAAGTAATTCAACTTAGAAATATAAATTGCAAACTCCAAATCAAGATTTTCTTAACATTAATTATGTTTTGTATTTGTGTTATTCAATACTTCTCTGATTGATTTTCATTGTAATAAGTTCTTTATCGATCGTCAGTAAGACCAAGTTCCTTGAAATTTTGTTTCTGTACTGTGTGCTAAGCTTGCCAGAAGTATATACTTACACTACATTTTGCGTGGCATTTGAGCCCTCATTAGAGATTTTCATAACATCGGTTATCAGCGGTACCGTGACCACCTACCAACTAGTTATTAATGTGCGTTTAAAATCTTATTAGTACAAAAATATAACTGCTGTCAAACACAGTATCAAAATGGAGGAAACTAATCTTTAGTTTCGAAATGGAACTTTTCAACGCAATAGCAAACCCTTTGATAATATCAAAAAATGTTATTGAGTTATGTTCGGTACTGACAGGTACAGCAAGCAAAAAAGTTATTGATCAAAAATAAATAATGAATGACAATGAAATGTTTAAAAAATATTTTAGTAATTTTAAACGACTCAGGAGCTGATTGGGACGTGTTTAGGTACATTTGTCATATTTGGCCGAACTCACAGTTAGTTATAACCAACTATTGCCATAGTTAATTACTGGCGGAGTTTGACGCAATCGGCTTCTTCGAAATGGTACCGTATATTATTTTCTTGACATCATCAAAAAGCTCTTTACTAACTTTTTGCGTAATTTTGTAACCTGCACAATTTACACTTGTCACCAAAAGTACAGAGTTTGTCACATTCAATTGTTTCATAATTAAGGTGTTTACAGACAAGCTGCTCGAGAACCAAACACCGTGATTTTTTTTTTTTTCTACAAGATACAATTTTATACTACAATTGTTATTCATTAGCGAGTTAAAAAGTAGCGTCTGTTTATTTTCTTTGTAAGTTACACTGCCCTGTGCTTCATATATAAGAACGGATAGCAAATGCGAATCACCTTATGATTTAGAAATAGTGTCGATAATAGAATATATTTAATAAAAACCACCCTGTTCAGATGTATTCCTGTAGTTCATTAGGAGTAAATTCAATTTCATTTATGGTTTTGCTGGGTTTTCACTTAAACCTTGGTAGTTGAAAGTCAATAATCATTAATCGTGGTGTGGTGGAGTATTTTCTTCAAGCTGTGTTGATTTTCTAGATATTTGTACATAGTAGCTCATCTGTATACACCTTTATCAAGGGAGGCGGCGAGTTACGAGTAATTCAATCTTCCTTAAGTGACAGTTGCTTCCAACTCTTCAACGATGTTAGTCAAGTTTATTTTAACCACAGCAGTTGTCTGCTACATCCTTGATTAATATAATAAAACTTGAACATTATTGCTTTTTGCAACAACTGGCTAACTTAAAATTTCCTTGCTATTTTTAATTTCAACAGAATTTATTCGTTAATTTTTTACGATGACAACCATGACTTGAGTTGTAAATTAAGTTATGTTTATGCAAAAATAGGAGTTGGTGGTGTTTTCTAGGTTGGTGTATGAGTTTGTTTTTTTTTCTTAAAATGATATCCTTGTATTTAAGTGATCCCGTTGGTGAAATAAGATGGGTTTAAATCTAAATTCTGGAACTATTCAATGGCAAGTGGTAGTCTTTACCTACAATGCTGTTGTAACTGTTGTGTTATTTTGTTGTAAGATTTTGAGGGATATTTCTTAAAGGATAATAGTGTTACTTAATTTATTTTTTCCTTACTTCCGAAATTATTAGATTAATTACAATTCGACCAAACGCGATTAAAGTTTATTTCAGAATAAACAGGCAATATCACCCACATATTGGCGGTTTATTCCAGGCCTAAACCTTACTCGCGTTTGATCGAACTGGCCCCTACTAATGTAAAAATACTGAAAGCAGATTACATACACATAACATACCATAGTTAAACGAAAAAAGTTATGCTTTTTTTTTAATTATAGAAAAATCTGATATCTGGATATTCAAGGTAAAATACAATATTATGTGATCACAAAAAAAAGTTGTGCCAAATTAATTCCATCGAATGTACATCCATTTATAAAAATGTATATTATATCAATAAAAACCCCATTAGACGTTTCAACCCATATTTCAGAAAAGTGATTATGAAATATGAGCCAAAAGTATAGAACCAGGAAAAGATTTGCCTTTTCTGAGGAGATATAACCCATATTCTCCAACACTATGAAGAATGACTTCCAGCATAGGTTTAAAGTTTTATATCGAGATTTATACTTTCTTACTCTACAAGTTTGTAAATAATTTCTCTAGTCTAGGCTATGGTACTCCAGCTATATTATGATAGAGTTATTTTCGACCATAATTATTATATTATATAAAAAAATAACAAACATACACAACAAGAAACTGCCTTTTTCGAAATTGGTTAATAAAAATATTTAAAACTGGATCAAAGTAAATTGAACCTTACCAGTACACATTACGGCTGAAGTCATATTTATTTGAAGAGATGAAAGTGCTTGATAAATAAACAGTGTTGGCGACAAAAATGAGAAATGCGCATTTATTTCGTGTTCATTGGTGTAAGAAATCAGAAAATCGAAAGTTCTTTCATGTTAAAGGTCTTTGTTAAATGAGCTATGAACGCAGTAGATTATACGACTTGATTAAGTTACACCGAAACGTAACTGTGTAACTGTATTGGCATTATTTACAATGCTCAAAATCTTATGAAATGCCGTACTTTCTCCTAAAACGAGTTGAAAAATAACAACCTTTGGCACATTCCTAGAATCCTATACCGTATCAGCCACCTCGATAAAAAATATAACAAACATGTAACCTATCTCGGTGAGTGTTACACTAGTAATGTTAATGACCATGTCAATCTCAAATCATACCTCGATTTCTTGATTTTTAATTGTTATAAAGACATAAAAGTTATTTTTTCAGGTTTTCTCTATTCCACTGTTGTTAGGCTTCTCTCTCTCTCCCTCTCGTATAATGAAATATTGCATATTTTTAATATTTAAGTTTCAAGAACATTCCAAATTCGGTAATTTTCAAACGTTGGTGTAAAAGGCGGCTAATTTTATTATTTTGAGCAAAATCGTGACTTTTTGCTACGTTTGTTAATCCAAAATTACTGTATGTAGGATTTTCGACGTCACCGAATCTAAAAAACAGTGTATATATTCTGCCTAATCTACGTACAAAATTTTATTAATTGGTCAACTGCCCCACAAATTATTTTTAAATTAAAAACTATAATGTTTCGCTGCCAATTTTTTTTTTCTAATAAAGTAGTTTATACTTTATTTATATTACGATCTAGCCTTGTTGGCCAATTAGTAAATAAATTTCACATAAATTACTACGTAAGCATTATCCTAAGAATGCGTCCATTAACACTTACTTAGGCGAAGACACTTTGTTCATGTGTTCTTTGTAAGCAGCACTAATCACTACATAAGTTTATTGTTTGCTAAAACACTACACTAACTCGAACGGTTTCGTCCATTTCAGTCTTCTTACTATATTATCGCTGCCAAATAATGGGTATTTCTTTTACTTTCAACAGTGTTACTCAGCTATTCTACCTCATATAAAATGCCTTTACTTCTCATATAGGTATTTTTCGAAACCCAAATAAAATTTGTGATATACAATATCTACACTTTATGTACGAAACACTTCAAGTATCTAGTAACGAATGTAGATTCAATAAAGGCTCTTTAATAAAAAGGATATCAAGTGAATGGCGTACTTACGTAGAAGGACAAAGGGTATTGACCATATGCGTACAAAAACCTATCATTAATGAAATTTAGGGCAAAGAAAAAGGTCAACTACTTTATGTAGAACTATCAATGAACCTAAAAAATGTCTTGAGGGTGGACTGTTGTTCATAGGAATATATTGTAATCATTATTTCTGAACTTGGAGAAACAGGAGTAGTGCAGTGATGTGACATAGTTGTTGAGTGTTCAATTCCTACGTTTGAGCTTTGTCAGTGGTTTAATGGTTAAGAAGTCAGTCTTACGATAGAGAGGTCCCGGGTTCATATCCTGGTCATCATACCCACTAGCAACACAAATAAGTTAGCTTACGTGGTAGGGGGAGTATTAATAATTTCATTAATTGCATGTGACTGCGGTGCTCCCGTGCAGTCCATGGCGCATTTGGTGTCGTGTCCCTTATGTCCTACATCATGCAAAAAAGACGACCTAAATAAAGCAACTGACAGCGCGATTAAGATGGCAGAATTTTATTCCTTGAATAGTGTAGTCATTTATAAGTGAATCGTTGACACGAAAAGAAGAAGAAGGAGTAATTTCATTTACTGATATTCTTAAAAAGTATTTTTGTTTTTGTATATCTGTTCTGTATTTACAAAAATATCTATTTTACCATTAGCCAGTATTAAAATGTGAACTTAATGCTTATCAAATATTTATAAGCACTTACATAATTAAATTGGACCAGGAAGAAACTCTAAAATTAGATCAATTAGGTAAAGTTTGCTCCTTCTTAAGGATTCAATTGTTCAAGTAAATTGGAAGCCGACCGGCGGCGTTTGAGAACTTTAATTAATTAGGTGTATAACGTTTAAAAGTAGTTATAGGTCGGTTCAAACAACAAAAACTCATAAAGTTAATTTATTTAGAGGCATGCGATGCGGAGGAATTTCATGACGCATTTCAATAATATTTCGCTATAACTTGTAAATAGGTATTTTAGTTTTATTTTAATTCTGATTGAATTCCTTAAGGGATAAACTTAATTGCAAATAATTTTGTACACGTATTATAATGAATAAATAAATAAAAATAAAAGTGACCCGTCATGTATTTAAAATAATGCTTAGTAGATAGTCAGTACATTATTGTAAGTACCTCCCTACAGTTGTCAAAATAACCTACCGAGTGTCCGGCATGAGCCAGACCGAGGCGGGAGCTAGTGGCGGCCCTGGGAGTGAGAGTTCTCACCCTCGCCACCCTGCTCACAGCAATAGTCCGTTGTGCGGACGCGTAGGTGGCCGGCGTCTCCTTCAGCGAGCAGGTAATGGTCGTGAAGGAGACGGCGGAACGGTAGAGGCGGCGTCAGCATGAGAGATTCGCAGATCGCGCCGCCCGCGCGCGCAGGCAACTCGGGCGTCGGAGGGCACTGACTGACCTCCGTCCCCCATGAGCGCGGACCTGAGGGTAACGGGTGGAGCCGCCTGTCACCCCATCAGAAGCAGGCCCCGGCGGCGGCTAATAAGCGCGCCTCCCCATTCCGGGGGCGAGTCGGGGACACCGTTGTCCCCCCTCCTGAGGAGCCTCCCTTTGTCAGCCGGGGTGCGAGGGATATGTCGATGACAACCTCACCTCCGACCTAGCAACACGACCCACAGTCCATAACCTCCCCTTCCGGCTCCGGTAGGGGAGGTAACCTCGTGGATTTCCATTTGCAGAAATCGTTTTAATTTTAGAATTTATTTTGTATAGTCCGTAAAAAGTAGATGCTGTTTCTTTTTTAAACTGATTACACACTAACATACTTTGTTTATTCTATCACTTAACCCAAAAGACTACTTCTCCTAAACATAACACTAAGAAACAAACAAGAGATCCATTAGAGCACTATAATGTGGACAGCTCATTAAAGTATTAAGTGCTTGCAGCTTCCGTGCTTGCAGCGCGTAAAGGTGGGAGCACACTGCCATAAGACAAAAGTGGTTTGCATCGTTACCCGACTACTGAACGATGTGTTGCTACTATTGTAACTCGATTCAGGATAAACGTGAGTAAGTATGTCATGTGAAAAGCACAAACTTGTGATATCGAAGTTCAACCGCATGACTGACCCCAACTGAGTAGAGAAAAGAGATGGTTAAAAGAATGATGATCTGTGAAAATGTCGAAGGCTATACATCTTTTCCTTTGTTATTGTACTCTGTAGATGCTAACATGTGGATAGCGTCTTCTGCAACCATCACGTAGGCCATGTAATTGCTAACGAGTCATCACCAAAAAGACAGTGGTATTCTTGTGTGTTCTATGTGGGTATAAAATCTGTGTTAGCAATAAATAGTAACTTACACTTTACTAGCATGCTTTCAGAAGATATGTATGCATGGTATATTCGATTCATTTTGGTTTGAAGGTACCAGACACTTATGGTGGGTCATTCATCAACTCGCGGGCGTCAAACTCGCGGACGTCCGCGGGTTGGCATTTTTGAATATTTTTGGTCAGTAAATTTCTTACCGGAACAAAATATGGGTGTGTTGCAATTTTGTCTTCGATATGTAGTCAGTTATTTGCCCTAATAGTAGTAGATCTTCACCAAAACTACTAGTGAATATTGAAATAAAACCACTTTTTACGGATTCTATCGCGATATATTTGTTATTATTACTTTTTAACCCGACGTGTCGGCTTTTTTTTCGTGTTTTTATTTCAATGAGTGACATTCGCGTAAACTTCAGAAAATATCTACTAGTGAATATGTTACACATATTCACTATTAAAATTTCAGAGGTAAGGGTTCAATGAATCGTTTCGAGCAAGCTAAGCGAAAACAGAAAACGCTTGCAAAGTTCACCTGGCCCACAAATTATTCCGATTTATGTTCAACTTGCCAAATAGCGGATGATTTATTAATTAAGTGAATTATATATATCGGTTCTATTTTATTTTTCATAAATATAATTATTTTTTATAACTACATAGTTATATAGGTATACAATCTATTGTAATGACAACCTTTCCTTCAGAATAGGTAGAGACACAAACCTGACATAAAGGAGACTGAAATGATTACATACAATCTTGGGCCTAGTTGTAAGAAGATGAAAGTGGTGTCAATTAATAGCTTATATATTATCAACCTTTCACTGAAAATTCTGCGGATTTTGTCAATCTGAGAAGAGAGATATAAGAGATTATGTAAAAGTGAGGTTATGTTACAATCTTTAACTAACAGTTGATTCCTGAAGTGCAAAATGTGGTCTTTTGCACTAATAGCTATTATATTTACTAGAAAATGATTGCAAATCATATGAATGAACGTCAACGACTTCAAGCGATAGGTAGGTAACAGGTAAGGAGATAGGGAAAGGATGTCTTAAAAAAATAAAAAATCATTTAATATAGAGTTTTATTCGCCTTCTATTATGATTAAAATCTCGTCTAGAAATTGTGCAGGTGGTACTATATGATCTTGGTACCTAGCCCAGCTAAGGTACCACATAATGCACATTATATGAGCGCAACAGCCTACAGTTCGTTTCCCTACAATACAATTGCAGTAATGGAATTGTCCATGGATTATGTCACTGTTATGTCATAACGATGTCATATTTTTTACCTTTAAAATTACAAAATCATAGTCATAATCTATGGGCGGAAGGAGATAATGGTGGGAAGTGTTGCCACTGTAAAAAATATGATTATTTATTGTAGGAATAGAAATTATTATATATTTTAATTATAGCTATTTTGTAACATTTCTGTGTATGTGCTGCAGCTGCGAGAAATAAATGTATTTTCTTTCTTTCTTTCTTTCTAATGCATTACTATAGCCTCCCTTCCTCTATAAGAGCGGTCGACTTAAATATAAATAAAATAAGTTTTTCGACTTATATGTCGGGATTAATTAAGGGAGAGATAACCAGGAGGAATTGGCAGCCGACAGCTCTCGAAGCAGGCTACTGCTGACCTCCCTGCACACTTCTATATTAAAACCATCATTTCCTCTTACATGTTCACCGTAGTAGGAACGTGTGCCTGCTTGATTTGGTATGATCCTAAAGAAATCAATATTAGTTCACTATCGGAGAGCTGTGGAAAATCGTTAAGGTTATCATCATGTACGGTGATAGCTTCAAAATTAGCTCGACGCCTATTATAATTATTCCTAATAATATAATCATCGGAAAACACGAAACGAGTGAGCAAACAAAAACAGTCAGCAACTGTCTAGTGTCAATGTTCATCAGCTGTCATGTCAGTGACATAGACTACAAATATAAGAGAGATTTGAAATGATATGAAATCGATAATCGTTAATATTGGTTTTTTAGTAATTAATTGATATTTGGTTTAATAATATGACTGTAATTATATGCACTATATTGTATGTAAGTATATATAGTGCATGTAATTACTTTGAGTTAATTGTTTACTGCAAATGTTTTAGTGTAATCGATTACTCAATCGATAATCTCACGAAAACTATTTTCTCATATTTCTCCGCTTCCAGATTGAGAATTGAGGTGATTTTTCATATTCTAAGATAAAAAAATATGACTAATTTTTTAGATCATATCTCAACTTATTACATTTGGGCCCACCGTTTTCCATCTCCTTTACTTCTGTTCTTCCATCAAGAGCTTCCTCTTATGCAATGACTGGTTTAGAACAGAAATGTATGGAGTGGCCAGGTGTCTGATTACCTTCTTTTCCTTTGCATAGATGGTAGGTTTGATAAACTAGTTCGATGTAAGAACTTTTTCCACCTAGCTACCATTTTGAAAATTTTCACACTTCGCCACCGTTTCTGGGTGAGGCGGAAATCAAATTTGAATTTCGTATGTGGGACGGGACGCAGAAATTATATACCTAAATGTGCTAATGAATTTTGATTAACAACTCATTGTTGGATATCCACGAGTTCTACGACTACGTTTATTGCCATATTAGTCTCAATTCATGACCAAAAACAAACTGCCGAGGTTTCTGAATTAAGCTCCTATTAAGTTGAATCATTCAATTAATAGTATTTTTATTGAATTTGGCAGACAGTTTTGGCACAGTACACCGACAGACAAGCAGTAATTTGGATCTGCCACGATTAAGAAATAAATACCTATTCCCGGTCAGCGTGCCAGGCAGGGTTGGCATCTTGGCTATCTTGCCGCAATAATACATTAGTAAATACATGAATATTAGATAAAAGAAAAGCTGAGAGTGGTGTGAAAATATATCTTTATAAGGATTTGACTAGTGATCACAATTTTAAGATTGCTGATATTACAATACATAATGGTAGTCTCTATTTCTTTGCACTCGACATAGCTTACCGCTAACAAAGCGACATAAAATGGATTAGCCATTTAAATGCCATTTAATGTCCGAAAGAAACAATTTATTAGATAAAAGCTGAAACATAATATAAACCAGAGGCACACGAAAAGCAATGAAATGTAAAATATCTCATTTGTATTACGAACATGTTCACCCAGCTCAGAAAAAATAATTTTATTTATACTTTAATAAACAAATTAGAGTTAATTGGTATTCAGACCATGATGTCTGAGTTTCAGCAGCATTAAAAATTTAACCACAGACACGTGCATTACAGTAATAACAAGACACAGTACTAATTTCAATCAGTGTCACTTGAAGATCGCAAATGGCTGTAAATTGTGTACGCTGCTGTATTTATCTTAGTTACTTTATTGAATTACTAAACTTGGATTGACACATCTTTTTTCAAAAATGTTAGTTCAGTTAGAATTTTACACCTAATATCGATTTGTCACAAAGTTGATGGTAATTTAAAGATAATATCAAACCTAGAAAGCCGTGAGTTGAAACCGGTCAGGTGAAAAAAATCAATAGGACGAATCACTGAAGGAAAATTTTAATTATTTTTAATTTCTGTGATTCGCCCCATTGGGCCGAACCTTTATAGGACGAAACATTGAACTTGTCAAAAATAAAGGGTATAATACCTAAAATTAAAATGCCCAACGTTAAAGAACCTATGTTTAAAATACCTAATGGTTGATATTTTTGACCTATATTTAAAATACCGGAAGTTTAAAATGGCTACGTATTTGTATACCTAAATTTAAAAAGCCTAACTTTTAATAACCTATTTTTAAAATACATAAATCTAAATACCTAATGGTTGTTTGACCTATATTTAAAATACCGAAAGATTTAAATGACAAATTGATATACAGTATGGATACGACATATAGGCATTTACGGAAACAGTGAAGCGTCCTGGTCCATAGGAATGAAACAAAATTAAATTTAAACTCAAATTCGCAGATTTAAAAAAAACTAAATTTCCTAACAAAGTAATTATTAAAATAAATGTAGAAAATGTAACCACTTTTATAAGTCATTGATTCATTCACAAAAATACACACGCTTAGAATTTGCACAATACTTACTATAGGTACAGCTCAAAGCGGCAACGTGCCGCCAGCTGACGCGCGCTCGTGACCTACCTACTAAGGTAAGATTAGGCACCTATCACGAAAGTTCACTTAACTTTATAAACACCACTTTTTCACGGCAGTGCTTAAAAATGTGAATCTAAATTTTAGAAATGCCCGCCACTAACTTGAAAACATAAAATGATATCGCCAAACTAACTGTTCAACAGATTTCGGTTAGGTTAGGTTAGGCAAGCAAGGTAGGTCCTTGCTTTCAATTTATCAAATGCCTCAATAATACGGCTGCGAGTCACTTTCAGAGACACGTTAGGTACACTATACACTTCGTTGTTTTTTTCAAAAAAAGAATACGTAACAAAACTCGCACAACAAATTTACTAGGTAGGTATTTAGACTCATTTTCACCGTTAAAATTAAGGATAGAATAGCTAAACGAAAAATAAACACAATTCACAAACACAAAAAGAATAGATTAGTGTCAATTTCCCTTTAAAAACAAATTAAAACGAGAAAATAAACCGAGAGGATCAAAGAACGACACGCGGTCCCCAGTGACGTCGCGGTTACTGACAACATTCCAGAAATTATCGAAACATAAAATTGTACCTAGGTTAATAAGGTAAAAGCACCAATATCCATCTTTGAATATGTTTATTTTAGAATATTTTATTTATTATTAACCTGATTGATGAATAGTTGGAAGGTATTTATTGTCAATTTTCATGGTGTTCATTATCATGTCATCGTGCGTAGTTTTCCTGTCAGAGTTGGAGGGTAGCCCGGTAGTCGCTCCCACAAAAGCCAAGATAAACCAAATGAAAATAAAGATTAGGAAAGCAGCCCTCAGGCACCAAAGTACAAGATATGGATGCAACCGGGATTAACACTGAAATTATGAGCTTTAAATTCTTCATTACGTAGATATTAATACTCTTAGATATTGAATGTTATGGAAAAATTATAAAGAAATCAAATACAAAGTGTAAGTAATCAAAGTTAATCATTGATAAGTAGGTACCTACTTATCAAATAAAAAAGTTTTAAGTATGTGTAATCAAAACAACCATTATTCTCTGTACGAGTAACAGACTGCCGTTACAGTGTAATTGCATTTAGGAAGCAAAGCTTCCTAATTAGGAAGCTATTTAGGAAAAGAATGGTTTCCGACGTCCTAAATGGCTAAATCGGATGAGTGTAATTACGTTTCCTAAATTCAGGACGCTCAGTCGCCGCGCGCCTGCCGTCGAGAGCGCACGTTTGTCTTTCCCTCCCAATATAATATTGCGTATGTACCGACGAAATAAATGAAATTTTACATCATCTAGTATGCTAATTATTCAAATCGATCAAGGAAAAATTATATGATCGGTCCAGTCGGGATTTGAACCCGCGATCCTTCTTTTACAGGGAGAATGCTTTGACCACCTAGCTACCAGACTCACGCCCAAACCAATCTGTATCCGTCTTTAAGGCGATGGTGGAGCAATCTACCGACACTCTTACGAGCTATGCTATCGGAACCAATGAATGATCTGTCATTCATTTTATTCATTGAATTTTGATTACTCCGCCCAAATGATTGAATGAAATTTTACAGCATGTAGTAGGTATGCTAATTATTCAAATTGATTATGAAAGAAAAAATTCGTTCGTCGTTAAGCTAACCGCAAGGGTTATGGCAATATCAATATTTTGTTTTTTTTTTATAGTATTGAGGGCATTTTGTCGCAATTCACTCGACAGTCGACACGTCCGTCCCTTGCCGCTCGTCCTTCAAAAATGATTTAGGATCCTAAATTAGTGAACGTGTAATCGCGAGCTTCGGTGACTGAATTTTTTTTCCTAAATAGCTTCCTGAATTTAGATTTCTGAATTCAGGAAGATGTAATACCCACTTTAATCAGAAATTTACCCTACCGGCGGCACCCTTTGAGGTATTATGTCTCTCTCATTACAATCGTATTTTTACGAAATTGATGAATGGAAAAATGAATGAATACACAGAACGGCAACGTCGCATCGTGCAATTTTAATAGTAATAAGGGTTTCCATCTGCAAAATCCGTAAACCAGGACAAGAAGTTTTTTTTATACTACTAAGGTGGCAGATAAGCATACGGCACACATGATGGAAAGTGGTTAACGTGGCCTATGGACGTATGCCACCCCAGGGGTGTTACAGTTGGGCTGCCGAGCCTGTAAAAACGTCGGACGCCAGTCATCTCCGGAAAAGTCAAAACCACCAGATACGATAAGAAATCGTATCCGGGATTTCGTGCATGCATACCCCACTTTCCCAAGAGGTTCGCTCGTTTACTAGTGTACCGGAGCCGGACATGGCTAAAGAAGAACCAAGTAGGCAAGTGGAGGTAACGTGGAACATCGGCACGCCGTATGTACTTTCCAGGCGGACGGTGGCCGTGACGGCCGGCGGCTGTTACTCTAAGCTCATTGGGGACATCTACCTGGTGACGGTCTCACATGCACCACATGGGCAGGTCGGAGTGGGTATAGTGCTCTCGGGTGCTACGTGGCTACAAATCCGGGGAAACTCGGACGGATGGTAACCCTAATGGTAGTATTTTCGTGCAATTTAGAGTTCATTGATAACTGCGATTCTACGGAGTGTTTAAAGTTGTTCAAAATTTTATAATATTAAAACCCTAGTTTCTGCCCTTAATACTGGGCCGATTTTGTTCAAATTTTTCCTATTTGAAGCTATGGGGGTACCAAGTATATGGTTTCAATTAATGCCTATATGTCGTATCCATATTGTATAGTTCATAATGTATAAGATTATAAATGAAAACACATCAAGTTGTATTACTACAAAGTTATATTACTGGTACTTATTTTAATATTTGTATTATGATTATTCCATTTTCTTTCGAAACAATTCACATAATCATACAAGTTTGATCGTAAGACATAAGAATGCCAACAAAAAAAACTAATCATTCTAAAACCAGCTATAACAGAATTACCAATTACTATCCAACCTAAAAGGTATTAAATCTAAAATAAAGTACGACAATAGTCCCTTATTAAGTATAGGGCACATCGTACGAATTCCGCCGAGTAATTTCAACGCTTCGAGCTCGTGACCAGCATGTTTCCTGGTCACCAATAAAGTAATTACTTGCCCTACTAATTGCATCCGACGGGTTAGGTTAACTTTATTATACAATCTTGTAGTTTGTACTGTGGTTCCAATTTGATTGCGAGATTGATTGACGGAATTTAGGTACGGAGCTTGATTGGGAGTGGGATGTCGAATAGGGTTAGTGAGGAATTGCTGTTAACAGTTTCATGTTTAGTATAATATCTAGGTACACTTATAAGAATTGCGATTTTTTTATAGGACACGTCAATTTAACTTCACCTCGCCTTATGTTAAGCACAAGCAAAGTCACGGAAAGAGGGTCACCATCGGAAACATGTACCATGTTAACAGTGGTGGCACTCAGCTTGACGGTCTCATTAGATACCTTTTCACGCCCCGCTTAAAGGACCCGGGTCTATAGGAAGAAGGAAACACATGAGCTGGCAGGGAGTTACAGGTCTTAATGGGTCACTGAAACGCTTGGTTCTAGCTGGTATACTCAGCACCGTATATGGATGGCATCTTAGCCCTGCACGTGTGTCCTGTGTATTAAATGTGAGGGTGGGACTAATTGGAAGAGCTCGTCTAGTTTCGTTGGAAGAGCTAGAATTTGATCTCCAGCTTAATGATGACTTTAAAAATAGGGATTTGGTCTTAAAATATATACCTACTCACGCCTATAAATATTCGAAAGAGTAGGCAAAGGTGTAAGACACCCACATTGCCAATAATAATTTTCGGTCCCACGTAAAAGATGAGCCTATTGCCGGTAAATGGGCACTTAGTCGTGGGCTGTATGTTTACTATCGGATGGTGAACAGACCTATCCCTTAATCACCTACGACACTCACAAGAAAAGATGGTGTGGCCCTATTCATTCTTCACGGGGAACCAACATGTTACATAAAATGAAACTCTTTCTATTGCAGAATTAATGAGCAACAAACATTATTGTTTGGTTAGGAATTGGCGTTTGATGCTTGGTTTAGCCTTCAGTGATAGACATAAAGAAAGATCTTGATTGGAAGTATAATAATTACCATTCTTTACTAAGGTGATGATGACAAGAGATGATGATATTATTTCAGGTACAACTACCTTGAAAATTAATTAAAATTACCGTGGGACCAATGGGCACCTAAAAAGGGATCGAAATTACAACATTTATGCTAGGGCTCGAGTTTTAGGGGACCAATGGGTGCTGACCCAAATAAACTCTATTAAACTATGTTAAAATATTTTTTGCTTACATTGTTTGCAATACCTTTACACAATGCCATCTGTATCTAGTTTTTTATGCATATTATTTTTTTCCTATCCATAATCTACCAACATGCTTCTTGTAGAAGATTGTTTCTCAACCCCTCGGGTACAGAATATCGACTTTATACTGCGGAGTTACGCAAATATTATCCTACTCTGCTGGGAAATACGAGATGTCGGCACTTATTTGTGGTAAAGTCTAAAGCTTTCTATGTTACTACAAGTAAATCTGACAGGATTGAAAGAGATTTTCTGAAAAATTTCATACTTACTTAATCCTGCTTACATCTGAATATCCCTGATGAGGTAAATAGAGATTTACCTACATACATCTAATGGTTTATTTATATTTTGCTTTTATGGGACAATTTTACATTGTACCTATCATACAATGAGAGAGTTATGGTTACAAATTTCTCTGGCAGTTAATATAGTTTAATGTGCTAATCCAATATCTGAATATTATTATTAAATCAAACATTAAGATGTAGTTTGCTCTTCAAATTCACAGTGCAACAGTAGCATTCCCCACTGTGCCCATTGCTAGTAAAAAGGCCACGTGGAAGCCGATATTTGGCGTAGGCGGCAGCGCCTCTTTGGGAGAGAGAGACGCTGCCATTTCCGTATGCAACGGTACCTATCAACCAATATTTTGTAAACTGTATTTCTTTGATCGCACATAATAGATCCGACATTTTGAAGGCAAAAGAGACCGATGCTTGAAAGCACAAGTAAATATAATGAATTACTTGAATGAATTTTACAGCATTAAGTATGCTAACTATACAAATCGAATACACAGGGAAAAATAAATCTTCTCGGACGGGACTCGAACCCGCAGTCTTTCCATTACAGGGGGAATTCCTTGACCAATTCGGCTACCGAGACACGCCCGATGTGATTCAAATTTCCCTTCTATTCGAAAGACTGCGGGTTCGAGTCCCGCCCGAGAAATATTTTTTTTTTCCCTGTGTATTCGATTTGTATAATTTAATACATTACATACATATTGTTACGAATATGACGTAACATGTCACAGCATTGGAACGAAAAATTCGAACTCATTGTCCATAGGAGCCGTGACTGAACGGCTTAGACAACGGCCTGCTAAAACGATGGTCGACGGTTCGAAACCTGCTTTTACGATATGTAGTTTTTGTGTTTTTCTATTCATGTATATATCTAAATCTTTATTTGTTAAAGATAACCGAAGATTCTATATTTAAATTCTTCTAGTTATTAGCAGAACATTCTTGAAGAATAATAAAAATGAGAAACGAAATGAAGATCAAAATATAATTAAGCTCTTCTGTCTGTCTGTATGTTACGCTTTCACGCCTGAACTACTGAACCGATTATGATGAAATTTGGCATAGGGTTTAGATTAGACCTTGAGAAAGGACATAGGCTATATTTTTGGTCCCGATAACCGACATTCACGCAGGCGGAGCCGCGGGCAAGAGCTAGTAAAATAATATATATGCAAAAATAAGAGTAGGTATGAAAGCTATAAAATTGTACCTAGTATAACGTTTAATCTGCTATTTATTATATTTAGGCATTCTACACACTCATGTGACCAGGGACATTAATCAGCCAGGGAAACCGCTTATAAAACTTTACAACTTACCACGATGTGTAGCAAGAGCAACCGAGTAACCGCAAACTTGTCTAGAGGTCGGCGCGTGGCCAAACAAAACAAACTGAAGCACTTACTGGGTTACATTAAAATATCCATGTCTGTCTGTCTGTCTGTCTCGCGCAAACTCGGGATCTTGAACAGGGCGAAGCGGTTTTTCACGCCGGAGCAGCGGTGTCTTCTGTACAAGACACAGATTCGCTCTTGTGTGGAATACTGTTCTCATCTCTGGGATGGTTCCGCGCAATACCTGTTAGACGCTCTTGACAGAATGCAGCGACGTGCAGTTCGTATCATAGGTGATCCTGAGGTTACCAACACCTTGGAACCTCTGCAGTTGCGTAGAGACGTTGCCTCTCTGGCCGTTTTCTACCGCCTCTACCACGACGAGTGTTCTGAGGAGTTATTTCAACTGATCCCACCCTCTCCCTTCCTATCCAGAACAACACGTGCTGGTCTGCGGTGCCATCCACACACGGTGGAATCCATACCATCTCGCACTAAACGGTTTGGGGGCTCTTTCCTCTGCCGCACGATAAAGAGCTGGAATGCTCTGCCCGCATACGTGTTTCCCTCTTCTTACAGTCCCGGGTTCTTCAAGCGGGGCGTGAAAAGGCATCTATCAAGGCCGTCAAGTTAGGGACCACCATTTTACGTCCAATTGGCACCGGGAATGGTGGTCTGTATCTTCTGGACTGCACTTCAGCTTTGTTGCCATCTAGCGGGGTGCAGTCAATTGACGGACCAAATATAAAAAAAAAAGAAAGTTACCCTTTCACGCCTAAACCACTGAACCAATTTTGATGAAATTTGGTACTTGGGTAGATTAGACCATGAGAAAGGACATAGGCTATGTTTGGTCGCGATAACCGACATCCACGCGGGCAGAGCCGCGGGCAAAAGCTATTTGTTTATAATAGTCATACACACAATACGCATACAACTGTCGTTAGACAAATAATTCTTTCACATTTTTTACGTATCTCTGTACTAATTTGCGAACAAAAATATGGTAGAATGATTTCAAATGCACCGTTGTTCCTTAGAAATTCCGTAATTAATTTTCAATTTCTCGAACGTACGGAACTGACAAACAGGAAACAAAACAATGCTGAACTACATAAGTACAAAAGTAAAGCTACGTTTAAGAAGGCACAAGAACGTGCTTGCAGAGAACTTTCTCATTATATTATACTAGCTTTTGCCCGCGGCTCCGCCCGCGTGGATGTCGGTTATCGCGACCAAACATAGCATGTCCTTTCTCATGGTCTTATCTACCCCTATACCAAATTTCATCAAAATCGGTTCAGAGGTTTAGGCTTGAACGCGTAACATACAGACAGACAGACAGTCAGAGTTACTTTCGCATATATAATACTAGCTTTTGCCCGCGGCTCCG
Organism: Eilema sororculum; assembly: GCA_914829495.1. Lineage (NCBI taxonomy): Eukaryota > Metazoa > Arthropoda > Insecta > Lepidoptera > Erebidae > Eilema > Eilema sororculum. Next base: position 5,565,669 of record OU618556.1, read on the forward strand.
CCCGCGTGGATGTCGGTAATCGCAACCAAACATAGCCTATGTCCTTTCTCATGGTCTAATCTACCCCTATACCAAATTTCATCAAAATCGGTTCAGTGGTTTAGCCGTGAAAGCGTAACATACAGACAGATAGTCAGAGTTACTTTCGCATTTATAATATTAGTATGGATGAAACAAAAAATTTACGTCTAAGGAAACGGAATATTTTAGATTATAGATAACGCCTACTCTGAAAATGCTGACCATGTTTAATAAAACATGGTTCTTACATTTTCAAATCTGATAATTACTCGCTTTAGTTGAATGTAGACGTAAAAAGGCTAAAAAATAACTAAAAGAATTGGTACCTAACCTAGATTAAAACTTATTAGTATTCTGAACGCTCTGCCTGACTTCGAGACAGAAAATTCCTATAATATCATTTTTAAATCAAGTCTAGTCTTTAAAAATGAAGTTATTATCGTCTTTAAAATAACTCAGATGGTCAGGGCCCAGAGAAGGTTTTGAAACAAAAGGACTTGGTAGGGCAAGGTTGCCAGCTTTAATGGCTGGCCTACTCCGAGTCCCCGGCATGTCAAGCCGGGATCTAACGGGAAGCAGCCAGCAATTGATTTCATGTCGCAGGCACTGTATTTTAGTCGGTTCTACTCTTGCTTGCGTCTTGCTCATGGGTGCTCGGATAACACACGAAAAAATACACGACAGGCATTAAAGATATAATGCGAAGACTTCAAGGTGATTAATTCAGGGTTACTACTCAGTTAGTACCCTCACAGCAATAAATATTTTACGCAACAACTATAAACGTTATTGACATTTAGTCCGAGCACAGAGGTTAATACTATCGCATAACGGCACCTCAATTGTGGTATAATTGCCAATATTCCGGACCGCGTCTCACCAAACTGTCGTATACATGCATTATTAATTGATATTGGCTCTAGATACAACCTCTTTGAGGTTATTGAGCAGTTCACCGAAAAATTCAGAGCCAAATTCACGAGAATGTTAATAAACAGGCATGCTTATATTAAAATATGGTTGCGTGGTATAATTGAATGCCTTGACAAATTATTATAGGTACCTTATTATGAAGATTATTGTTTCATCTTCATAGATACCACGATAGAAACCATAACCTAATTTCTACTGAATACTACTAAGTATTACTACTGCCAGTGGGGACACCGTTTGACCAGACGGGTGATCAGCCCTTCTATGTGGGCCGGGCCGTTTCACCCAATTCACCTGTAATGTTGGCAACCGGGACCGACAGCTTAACGTTCTCTCCGAGGCAAGATCAGACCAATACAAATATTCATTATCTAAGCATACAAAATTATTTGCACTGAGCGGGGATCGAACCCGCGCCTCCTGCATAACGGCCGCATTCATTACCGCCACGCCACGGAGGCTGTCTAGCTACCGTAATAAATTCATCTAATATTCTAATGTTAATTATTACTCAATAATTGGATTAATGGATTTTTTTAGTCCAAGCCAATTTCACCTGCTAATTAAGAGACAAGGCTCAGATGCGTATTTCCTCTTGAGTAAAAGTCAAATCATCATAGTAAAGTCAGCGTCAGAAATATCTTGACTACAAAGTCTCAAAATGGTCTTAAACCTAAGTTACTAAGAGGAAATCAAACTATTTTATTGATTTAAATTGTATTATTACCCGTACAAAAAGTACAACATATATCTGAACAATTCGTCAACAAGATGGGAAGAAAACCACGAAATTAATATCATGTTGAGCACTTTGTTCATCAAGGTCGATCTGATGCTGACCGTACCAAGTGTTAATCCTGGTGCCTTCCCAAGCTTATACGTTGGAGGATCTCTTCTTCTACTCCTATATTCTACAATAGGAAGGAGTTACAATCAAATGAGGAAAGGTTTGAAACAAGCTCTACTTTTTTGAGTATACTATAACTATAACTAGGTACTAAAATAAACAATTAAAATATTTTCACACATGACGTGTTTATACAGCCAGCCTTCTGGGAGTGGGAACGGTACCGGTCGTAAGGTCGTAACGTTCCCAGAAGGCTGGCTGCATTGCCATGTTGAATGGCAATGCTTATGCTTATTATCCTTATTTGAGAATTGAATAACAAGACGAAATGTAGAAGTTCACTAATTAATCAGTCTTGTTTAATTTGTTTAGTTACCAACTAACAATAACAGACTGTTATCTTGATGGTCTCGTTCGTCAATTTGTATTTTACTACTAGCTGACCCAGCAAACTTCGTTTCGCCTTAGAAGTTAAAATCAATGATTAATTATTTTTAGAACGAAAAGCAACAGATGCCCCATACGCCCACGGAGCTCCCGACACCAATAGATCTCCGGGCCCATACACCTAATGACCCTTTTTTTTCCGTGCGGAAATCCCCTCGGATTCCCCCCCTGCCGGAGCCGGAAGGGGAGGTTATGTCGGACTCGAACCGACTAAAACCGCACGCCGACTGTGGGGCGTGGTGCTAGGCCGGAGGTGAGGTTGTCATCGACATATCCCTCGCACCCCAGCTGACCCAGGGCCATCCCTTACGGTCTAGCCGTCCTCGGGAGGGGGGACAACGGTGTCCCCGACTCGCCCCCGGAATGGGGAGGCGCGCTTCTCAGCGCGCCGTCACACCTAATGACCCATACAACCATGTACCTCTACGCTCCGGGGCGTCCATACTACCATGAACCATCCATTTTTCAACGTAAATTAAAAATAAATAGCAACGGGTCCCTTACATCCACAGAGCCACCAACAACCACCATAAAGATTTAGGCCCAAGCAAATCTGCAATTATGGTTTCCGACAGCATAAGGTTAATTACATCATGCAATATTCATTCATACGCAATATGCATTCATTTTATTTCTACCTATTAGTATGAATAAAATCTACAATATTCGTTATATAGTAGGTACTCATTTCATTTTAAAAAGTTGAACTTAAATACGAATGGCATGCGGCAGACTTCACTCGAATAGAGCAGTATGTTTACTGGTAGTAAACTGATCTATGATAATTAGGTATGTGGTGGTCAATACATCAATTAAGACATCGCAGTTCACTGCTGGACATAGGCCACTCCGAATGTTGGGAGGCAATATTTTTTATTAGTCTAATTAAATGTGTTACATGAATAGGTACAATTGGTAGCAGGTTGTTTTGCTGTGGAAAAGGTCTCCTGCGTCCTGTACTACTTGAAAACTGTATCACAGGATGCAGGGTCTCCCGTTCATAGGCATTGGCCTACTGTTTCCACGCTGGCGTCTAACCAGGTTGGGACAGGGTTTTATTTCCAGTTTTCCTTCTCGCGCAATTATATCGTCTGTGTATTTTTCAGTTACAACTCTAACAACACCCTTCAGATCGGCGTGGTGATACTAGTATTCTATCTCTGTCACTACACTACTAACTGTTATTCTTAGCTAAGTTGGCTCATCTGTAATTTTTAACCATGTAATAAATCTATCGATAGATTAAATCTCTCAGTTAAATGTTACAAGAACTAGAAACCACTTAATAAAGCTTGCTGATCGCTAGCAGTTACTATCAATGCTAGTTAAAATTTTGTTAGCCTTTCAAACTTAATATACAAAAAGGAAAGATAACTACGCTATTTGCTGGAAGTAAATCTAGTTTAAAAGTTGAACCACTGGCTATCCTATTTCGAACTTTGATACTTCGATTTAAAGTTTCTATAGTTGAGACATACTCGCACACTCTCGACACTGTGTTTTGTCCGGAACTTCCAGTTTGAGGGCTTGGTAATATTATCGATCCTTTCTTGCCGTCCAGTTATTTATCGATTATCCTCCGAATTATTATAAATGTGAAAGTTTTTGAAAATGCTTCGATGTTTGTTACGCGATAACACTCTCCACGTATACTATTTCTAATGCAACGCTTATATCTGTATAGGTTCCCGGTAAGGCCACTTCATCTCTTCCTAGGGGTATCGCAGAAAATGACTTAGGGCTGTGGCTGTTAGGGCACTGACTGACCTCCGTCCCCCATGAGCGCGGGCCTGGGGGTGACGGGTGAAGCCGCCTGTCACCCCAGCAGAAGCAGGCCACGGCGACGGCGCGCTAAGAAGCGCGCCTCCCCATTCCGGGGGCGAGTCGGGGATACCGTTGTCCCCCCTCCCGAGGAGGGCTAAACCATAAGTGATGGCCCTGGGTCCGCCGGGGTGCGAGGGATTTGTCGATGACAACCTCACCTCCGGCCTAGCACCACGACCCACAGTCGGCGTGCGGTTTTAGTCGGTTCGAGTCCGACATAACCTCCCCTTCCGGCTCCGGCAGGGGGGTATCCGAGGGGATTTCCGCACGGAAAAAAAAAAAAAAGGGCAGTGGCTGTTCTCCATCTAACAGTAAACTACATATAGCTCATGACAAGGTGCTCTCTGCACGGCAATAGGTTAGTGGGACCCCCTGTTAGGTTCGTGGGACTGAAAGACGGCAAGATGTGGGTGTTAGCTCAAACGCTAGAATTTCATCAACCAAATATAAGTAGGTATTTTTTTCCTACAAAGCGTAGATATCTTATACTATCATAATAATGCAGTTCGCTAAAAGAAACTACCAGTGTATCGACTATTAAAAACATACATACAATGATCGGAGGCTGCCCCTCAAGCAGACCGTAATAAAATGCTCGGTTTACGTTTTATGGCCGCCCTAACGTAGGATGGCCTCGCGATGAAAATGAATGACTTTTTATATTGCTGACTATACTATACCGTTAGGCCGTGAATAAAGTTTGGTTTTAATCAAAATAATCAAACGGTTTTATAACATACTTTTCTTCTTAGCCGTAGGTCCCGGTTGCCGGTTACCTGAATATAGAGAACTTCGACATCACCAGAGCTAGAGATAAGTAGTCTCTCTAGAATCATGTTTAGTAGAACTTGTATCGATATTCATGTTCTAATAAATACGAATAGAATTTATTTATCTTCAGAACCAATGAAGACTGCTGTTTTGTAAACAAGATTGAATTTACATATTTATAAATTTATTTTCCAGTTCAGTCTTTATTTGTTTATTTTTTCTACTTGATCGCAGTTTTATTTCATTGGTTATGTGTATATTAAAAGATTGAAAGTACAGTTATGTAGTAATAGTAACCTTTGATGTGTGAAAATTTGACTTTTATATAGCGCACTTGGTCTCACAGTCTCACTGCAAAGTCCTTGCCCAATTTTTTCCCTTCTCTCTATCGTCCACATCTTTCACTTGATATGATATTGGTACTTCTATATCAACAATGTAGATATTTATGCTATTTAAACAATCTTAAAATATCCTGCTACCCGTTTTGAGTTGTAGTACAACTCAAAACGGGTAGCAAGACAAAGGTCACACAGGTAGCAAGACAAAGGTCACACAGCAAGACAAAGGTCACACAGGTAGCAAGACAAAGGTCACACAGGTAGCAAGTCAAAGGTCACACAGGTAGCAAGACAAAGATCACACAGGTAGCAGGACAAAGGTCACACAGGTAGCAAGACAAAGGTCACACAGGTAGCAAGACAAAGGTCACACAGGTAGCAAGACAAAGGTCACACAAGTAGCAAGACAACGGTCACGCAGGTAGTAAGACAAAGGTCACACAGGTAGCAAGACAACGGTCATACAGGTAGCAAGACAAAGGTCACACAAAGTTGACAAAGGTGCCACAAGCCAACCTCATCTGCCAGTTGGAGCACCTGCTGAACAACGGACGAGGCTTTGATGCAGGCTAACTTTCCTCTCAGGATTGGGAAATCAGACAGCAGTAAGTTGTTCCTATAAAAGCCAACATACCAAAATAACCATAAGCGAGATCTGGGCTCCAGTGTGTATGTACTTCGGACGCAACTGAGAAATCTCTATGAGGTTGATAATGAGACATAATATGGCCAAGAGTGCGCCTGAAGCGTTCGCTCTTGAAGCCATCTGAAAATATTTAAATTCTTTACTAAACAAAGGTGCTCTGCGGAGCGCAACTCCTCCACTGGAACTTAGACAGTCCGATATTCAGAGAGTTAGACCGGGAGTTGCACTGATATAAGAAAACAAATGATATGATAGTAGTTATATTTTTTTTAAATAAAATGTATTTCTGAGAATCACATAAAATTATCATAGCACTATTCTATTTAAAAAAACAAAAACAAGTTTGATTTATAAATAACTAGCGGTCCCGGCGAATTTCGTACCGCCAATTTTTTAGATCCCGTTCCCGCTGCACCATTTAGGGGGATGAAAAATAGATGTTGGCCGATTCTCAGACCTACTCAATATGCTCACAAAATTTCATGAGAATCGGTCAAGCCGTTTCGGAGGAGTATGGCAACGAAAACTGTGACACGAGAATTTTATATATTAGATTTGGACCATGAAATTGTGATTACGACGTATACGGAAGAAAGAACACATAGATTATAAAGCAGGTTACAATTTTTTGAGTCTGCTTTTGATGCGATCTCTAATATTTATCCAATCTCTTTAAATTATATGAGCTCATATCAAAAGAATATTAACCCAATTAGCTTTGATTTGAGTGATCAAGTTCCCTTTATATTTATGAGTGCTAGCTCCTAGACTATGTTGGACTGTCCCCGACAGCTGTCATAGCCGTGGTGCGATTTAATTAGTCCCGTCTTGACACAACGCAGTTGGCACTCGGGATTAACTTCGCTATGTATGTAAAAGGATTATATTACAACACTAGCTTTTACCCGCGACTTCGTCCGCGTTAAGTTCGGTATAGAAAGTTATAGCATACACTGCTCCTGTTTCCGCGACTCAGATAAAGTTCGTGAGCCTGGTACTTTATGCAAATGTAGCAGGGTCACATAAATACTGATTCCGTGACGGGGATCCACAGGAACCTATACCTGGGATAAAATGAAGGTCTAACGGGTTGAAAAGTATTCTATGTCCGACTCCTGGTTCTAAGCTACATCCACACCAATTTTTAGCCAAATTGGTACAGTCGTTCTTGAGTTATTAATAGTGTAACTAACACGACTTTCTTTTATATACCGGGTGTAAGGGGAACGCTCCCGAATCCGAAAACCCGTAGAAGTACTCCAGGTAAGTACATAACACATTGGCATAAAAATAAAATCGATTTGGACAAAAAAAATTATCGATTTTTTTTATTTTTTTTTATTTGGCATTATTTACTCTCCATCGTGTTAGTAAAGCTAAATGAAACGGTAATTTCATAAAAAGAACATCACTACGAAGAATAATTTTTATTTTATACTTTTTAAATTAATCTACTAGTCAAGCTCTTTCATTTGATACCCATATTGGGGGAATTATAAAGAAATTTGTATTCCAACATGTTGTGGCGGCGGCCATCTTGGACCGGTTTTTTTCAAACATAGCTAAGAACACTCCCGACTAATATACCTTTCAAACAAAAAAAAACTAAATCCAAATCGGTTCATCCGTTTGGGCGCTACGATGCCACAGACAGACACACACACACACACACACACACACACACACACACAGACACGTCAAACTTATAACACCCCGTCGTTTTTGCGTCGGGGGTTAAAAAACAACTAGCGTCAAGCGCGTGCTCTTTTGTAGTGGTGTTTTTTATGAAATTACCGTTTCATTTAGCTTTACTAATACGATGGAGAGTAAAAAGGGCAAAAAAAAAATTGTGCAAATCGATTTTATTTTTATGCCAATGTGTTATGTACCTGGAGTACTACTTGGGGTTTTCGCCTTCGGGAGCGTCCCCCTTACACTCAGTATATAGATTTTACATTGTTACATAAATTTTGTGTATTTATTCCTTTACGAATGTAGTTTATTTGACATCAATAATTGTTTGTTATGTTTCCAAAAGTAACGCCGTCGATTTTAGCCTCAGCCTTATCATATGAGCATGAGTCTTAATCGTTTGGGTGTGACTAGATGAGAAAATGCCTGCTTTTTCATCCCAATCGAGTGAGTAGTTACTTGCTTTTACCACCTCTTGTTTTAATGCCAAATTCTAGTTTATCTTACCTGGATGATAATAAAATGTAAAATCTATACATATAATAAATCTGTAAACGATCGATGTCTGTACATGGAAAGGAAATGAGAAAAACTGTTATAGGGGGACTTTATAAACGTAATAGAAGCCAAATCAACGTTTTTTGGAATTTTTGTCTGTTTGTCTGTTTATCTGTTTATCTGTTTCTCTGTTTGTCTGTGAGTTTGTGCACGCTAATCTCAGAATCGGCTGAATGGATTTGGTTGCGGTTTTCACTAATATATTGTGGTAGGCTCCACTTAACATTTAGTGTTTGTTTTATTGAAATCGATACATAAATAAAAAAGTTATGTCAATAATAGCAAATCACGGCTAAGAATTTGTGATTGTGCGAATACATCGAACCAATAAAGAAGCAACAATGCTTATAAGGAGATATTATTTCGGTCATAGGAACATGCAGAACTTCGAGAGGTAAGAGTTACTACATCTCAGCCAAGTCAGGTCAGGTTACTGCAGAATCTTCGGCACAGCAAGAGTAGGGACCGAATTCACATTGTTCTCGAACGATGTTCTTGCGAATCCGACAGATTAGTGAGCAGCTAGTTCGGAAAAATACTCCTAAGTCTTTCATAATTAATATCATCACGCTATGATGAGGAATGGGGCAGAATGATTTTATGACATATACCTATGTAAACGTCTATTTCACGCTATGATTTCATGGTAACTGTGGCTCAATATGTCTGCGGTGGACTTACAACTTAGCTGAGTCGCGTTCAAATCCATCTAAAATGTTATTTTCCTTTTATAAGGTTTTTTATTTACTTTTGTTTATTTTTTTATTTCATTGTATTTATAGTTTTATTTGAAGTAAAAATAAAATAGTCCCATATTTGACTTTTTTTTTACTTTCGAAAAATGACCACTTTGTAATAATTTAATGAACTGTGAAAGTAAAATGTTCGTACTTAAATATTTTTCAAGATATTTGATTATTGTTTCAATTCAGATATGCGGTATTTTATTTTGCAAGGCATATTTTTCAGTATTGGGAAGAATCGACGACTTAGTCAAATAGCCTATTGGGAGGTAGGTATTCTGGGGTTAGGTACCCCAGTATACCGGCCTTGGTTACCTATCCTTGGTCTCTTCGGCTAGGGTGATGCGTAGCCAAAGTCATCACCATCAAAGCCGCGCTCATGGAGGAAGTAAATCGTTGCACCTTCTCTGAAGCACATTTCATATTCTGGGAGATAGTTGTCCCATCGTATTACCGTCTCCACCATGGTGAATGTTCTGATGAGCTCTTCCAATCAGTTGCACCCTCTCCTTTCCTACAAAAGACAACGCGTGCAGGGCTCAAATGTCACCCGAATATGGATCAGAATATTCCATCAAGAACCACATGATTTGGTGACTCATTCCAATGCCGCACCATTAAGACCTGAAAATCTCTGCCAGCTCACGTGTTTACTTCTTCCTACAGTCCCGGGTCCTTTAAGCGGGGCGTGAAAAGGCTTCTGATGATGCCCATCAAGCTGAGTGGCACCATAGTTAAGATGGTACATGTTCATAATGGTGACCCTATTTCCAAGTCTTGCCTTTAGCTTACCATCAGGCGAGGTGAAGTTAAATTGATGTGTCCTACATAAACAAAAATTCCGGATCTTAAACAGAAGAAAGCACATGTGTGGGTAGAGCAATACAGTACGTAACCGCCTGATAAAGAAATTAAGTTCCGAACCGCTTGGTTCGAGGTGGCATTGTTTCTACCGTATGTGAGTACCGGAAGGAAAGAGAGATTAGTTGAAAGACTCCTAATAGCCTCTTTCACTCGCCGTGGTGCGGTAGAAATGGTAAAATACAGCCAAAGAGACAAAGTACCCAACCTATTCATTAGGTATATACCTAAAAGATATTTACATATTTTATCCAAACCCTATTATATATATCGATATCTTACCCAACCTATATTTTAGCCAACCTATGCATTAGGTATATAAAAGATACCGCTGCATTATATAAAAGAGACTGAATGTGGGCAGAGAAACAGTCAGTTCCGGTAAATTTCATCAGACCAAAAAATTGCCACTTATGTCCAACAGATGATGTAGATACTACCAAATTGACACTGGAGTTGATGTCCACGCAACTCCAGTGTCAATTTGGTAGTATCTACATCATCTGTTGGACATAAGCTTAACCATACAAGGAATATATAGCAAAATGAGGTTATATGACCCCATCACAGTCAATGCTATATTTGCTGTCTTGCCCACTGCGCCCCTCTTCTCTACCTGTAAGGGAACGAACAACGATGTGACTGTGGTTTATGAAATTTATCATAAAACTGGAACTACCTACCATTGGCTCGGCAAAGAAGAGGACTACTGCTCACTACTCAGGGCGTGCTAGGCTCAGGGTTTTCTTGAAACTATTTTGTATGATACTTGGTATTTTAATTTGTTCAGTTCTTAAGTGGTGGCAGCATGTTTTAAGAATTTGGGAGGAAGGAAGAATATTAAACCATTAAAACTGATGAACATTGTTAAGTCCATATTTAGCAATGTTCATCCACATACTTGATAATGATTTCGCCCGCAAACTGTTGAATTTTTTAAAATCCTTTCGCAATATTTGCCAAGCCCATAGAAGAAGCCTGTCAATTTGCGTAGTTTTCAGTAGTTCAGCCCTGTTAAGTCAGTCACTCAAAAATGACTGCCTTCATATGTAATTGAAAAATGCAGGGTGGAAGATGTCAAGCGAGTTATCGACATGATTTGAATATAGTTTTGTTTCTTTTTTAAAATAAAGGAATGTTTCCTTTGTGTAAAATTCACTATTTCCAGTATTTCAAGTACTTCCGTTCCAGTTGGGATGAAAATCTGCCACCATTTATAATGATGAGTTTGAGCTATTCCGAACTTAACGCGGACGAAGTCGCGGGCAACAGCTAGTATTATATAATTATGTTGTGTATTGTTGGGCGGGAACGTAACATGGTAACATGTCGGTGAAATACTCTCGTGAAATACTCTCGTTAAATCGTGAAGAGGCAGGTAGTTGAAAATCTACCGTTTTTTCTTCGACTCTTGCCATCTGATAATATGTAACACTCTAGAGCTGTTGTCGTCGCCAATCGTGATGACTTAGACGTATGACTGCCTGCATTCTCCTGTGCCAAATAATAGTTCATGTAAATCAAGCTATATTGTACTCATTATATTTGTGAATTGAGTTGTTATGTATTTGTTTGCCTATTGCAGTTTACATGGTATTTTATACTTTTTTCATGCCGTTGAGATCCCGTCTGGACCACATCAATATATTGATAATGGATTTTCAAATTCAAATATCAACTTAATTAGTTGAATATTGCCGGATACGATAGGAATCTAGGATATAGAGAAACTTGTCGTGAAGCTCGCTCTGCTGGGTCCAGTCTAAGCCGTATCTAATCCTTATTGATAGATGTCCATTCCGATGCGCAGTGAACCGTTCAGTGACGCTTGTTACTGTACTAGCTAGGATTGTCTGAACGGTCACTTGTTAATACTCATATTATACTTGAAAATGAAAATGAATGAAAATGAAAATGAGTTTATTGCCAAAAACATTTTACAGCATTGTGCGTTTCACAGTGGCCCCACACTAGGCAAGCCTGTCCTGTGGGTACCAGATACGACTTAACCTAATGGTACACATACGGCTCGGGCGACATCAAAGATTTCCGGCATACCTAATTTACATTATACACTTTACACAGTTTACATTTACAGTTTACACTTACATTTATTACTTTTTATACTACAAAGTTACTAATTAATACACATACATTATTCACAGAAATAATAAGATCACATAGGACATTTTACTTATATCTATCTATACGTCAAGCTATGTACCATTTCTACAGATGTAAAAAATGTCTTTCGGTTTGCTTCTTTCACAGAACACAGTCTCAGTGAATGACTTATTTATCTATCTGTGTGGTGGCGAAGAAAAAATATGAGTTTCATCATCTCACCTCATCCGATGGCGACGCAAGAGGCGGCTAACGGGAAATTAAGCAGACGATATCACTGCAATACTATGAAAACTTGAAATCTTACCCGTCTAGGTTAGCGTGGAAACAATAGGCCAAAGCTTCCCAACATTGGGAGAGGCTTATGTCCAGTAGTGAACTGTGATAAACTTTAATGTGATATTAGATCAAGGGAAGAATATGCGTGTTTTAATAGTTACAAAACCCTTTAATCCTGAAATATGGAGTACCTAATATACTGCATGAACAGAGGTCTGTTTAAATTGGTTAATGTTAAGCAAGAGCTTAGAGACAAACAAGCGCGTTCTGTGTCTTATCGCATGAGCTAACCGACTTCAAATCTACTGTATCTGCTAGTGGTACACTGAGATTTGGAAAACTAGTTTATAAGGATTACCTTGCATGTTAATCAATGAGTAAGAACCTAAAATTGGAAACATAGAATTGAGGTGACAGTTTTTCAGTTCGAGTATAAATTAAATTTACTTAAAAACTTTTTGTGAAGCACTATCAATCTAAACCTACACCAAGCACTGGTAATTTTAGCTTAGTTAGTGAGCATAATGGAAATGCCAGTCATTTCGGTTCTTCAAATTCTTGTTCTATAGTATTATAGAATATTATCGAACTTAGAATAGCTTACAGTCTTCCAATCAATGTAATAACAATATAACTAAACTATACTAGGATTAGTATCGAGGAGTTTGAAAAGAAAAAAATACAAAGGACTTTTGAATCAGAAACTTTGATTGATTCGCGAAGTTTTGATTGAAATGTATGAATGTCACCTTAAAATATTTGAATACATTCAAATATATTCACGTCTAGACACACTTTTGTCCCAAGTATTTCAGCATAAAAGTTTATTTTTGTTAGTACTTACTTATATGCCAAATTTACATAATACAGGAGTAATATCACTGGATTTTGTGACTATATTACACTGAGCCTCATGCACGCTTTAGCACGTCTATAGAGCTCCTAAGGCGTGGAGGCTCATTTCCTACACAGGACAACACGTGCAGCGCTTAAATGTCACCCGCATACGGTGCAAAATATTCCATCAAGCATCAATCGGGGTTCGGTGACTCTGTCCTCTGCCGCAACATTAAGACCAGAAACTCCTTGACAGCTTACGTGTTTCCGTCTTCCTACAGTTCCAGTTCTTTATGCGATGTATGAAAAAGCATTTGATGAGGCCGTCAAGCTGACTATCATCATTGTTAATATAGGACGTGTTTGCAGTTGTGACCCTCTTTCCTGAGACTTTGCCTTCAGCATACTATCTAGCGAGGTGAAGTTAAATTGACAACCCCCATATTAAAAAAAAACTAAATCCAAATCGGTTCATCCGTTTGGGTGCTACGATGCCACAGACAGACACACACACGGACACGTCAAACTTGTAACACCCCGTCGTTTTTGCGTCGGGGGTTAAAAAATAGAGAGGTGGGATTTTTTCATCCATCCTAATATTATAAATGCGAAAGTAACTCTGTCTGTCTGTCTGTCTATCTGTCTGTCTGTATGTATGTTTCGCTTTCACGCCTAAACCACTGAACGGATTTTGATGAAATTTAGTATAGGGGTAGATTAGACCTTGAGAAAGGACATACTCTATGTTTGGTCGCGTTAACCGACATCCACGCGGGCGGAGCCGCGGGCAAAAGCTAGTTTTAAATAATTATTTAGATCGCTCCAAACCTTTATCCATACAATCACTACTGCTTTAGGGGTCTCTTAGTAGGTCATATTCTCCATATGCCTTTTCATTTCCTTCCTTTCTCTCAGTACACAACAAACATAAATGCCAGCAAACCGACGTCAGGCCACCTTAAAACAACGAAGCAAACGGTCTCCTTATTTGAAATGCAAGGGGTCGCATGTAGACGAAGTTAAGACGAATTCACAGTTGAGAAATAAGATTAGAGAAATAAAACACAATATTATTTATATTATGAAAGTTATCATAGAAAACTACTGTAAGCTATTTGGGGGTTTTCATTAGAATTGTGAAATCGCTACAAGAATAGTATTACGAGATTTCAGAAAATAAGTTAAACAAATTGTTCAGTAGAGTCAGGTCTTCATACTCCTCTATAAAATACTAATGTACGTAAATTTATAAGCTACATTAATCATTTTACTAGACTCGATGAATACCTATTTACTCATGAGTGTATGAATATTTGTAATCACAATAAAAATAATAAATTATTCCCCAAATTTGGAAATAATATCTTAAGATTTTGCAATTTTTAAATCGATTACGCTCTTAAAATTTAAAATTAGATTCTATTCGATTCTATTTTCAAAAGGACGAACCCTATTGTTGAGGCTTATTCCACTTTTCCCATTTCTATTAGAACTAAAAAGTTCAATAATCCCCATTTAAAAAATCAGAAGTAGCTGATTCATTTTTATTATTTTATTTTTAACTTACCTAATGGTGATTATTGAACTTTTTAGTTCTAACAGAAATTATCATGATGGGGATTAGCGTCAACGGGGAATAGTGAACAAAAAGTTCAATAATCCCCATCAACGGGGATTGTCAACGAGGAAAAGTGGTATAAGCCATTCTTGAATGTCTCCATTCTGGACGCATGTCTACTAGTAGTATCGATTCCATCGGCTAACGTTTTAATTTAAACGGCATTGCTAGAGATTCCCTGTGATTGCCAGTTTGTGAGTATTCTCGATTGGTTTGTGGACCTACGTGTTCCTACATTTGTCTATCTGGTGCAGTATAAATTTAGTTCGACTTAGGCGTAAATATTGTAATAATGATTGTATGCATTATTGTGGCTTTGAAAGTCCAAATCATACATGAAAATGAAGAAAAATGAAAAAATCTTAATACGCTTGTATATTTCTGGTATGTGTAGATGTAGGTACTTATATCTACTTTCATGAAAAAGTTATTATGGCCATGCCAGATCGATTGAGAATAAAGTTTGCAGTAAATATCGTATTATAAGTAGTGATTTTTGTGTAACAAAAATAAAGGATCACGCGTGCGCCACACGGGCGGCGCTACAGTCGGTTTTGCTACAGTTTGAATTTTTTTACAACCCCTAAGTAACCGGCCCAAACTAGTCGCAACGTCAATTTGGTCAACGAACTTTATTCTCAATCAATTTGGCACGAGTTATAGTAAAATTCATTTTACTATTAATTTCAACATTTCATAAACATACCTAATAAAGATATTAAATAATATAAATAATAAATATAAATAAATAAATATTTCTCAACATTTGAAGGATTTTTTTTTACAGCATTAAGTATGCTAACTATACAAATCGAATACATAGGGAAAAAGAATCTTCTAGGGCGGGACTCGAACCCGCAGTCCCTATGTATTCGATTTGTATAGTTAGCATACTTAATGCTGTAAAAATTCCTTCAATTGTTTGGGCGCAGTTATCAAAAATCAATGTTTAAAAATAAAAATGATTGTAACATCATTCATTGATTCCGATAGTTCGTAAGAAAATCGGTAGATGACGCCATGTCGCCTTAAAGACGTATAAGATGGGAAATTTGAATCATATCGGGCGTGTCTCCGTAGCCGAATTGGTCAGGCATTCCCCCTGTAAGGGAAAGACTGCGGGTTCGAGTCCCGCCCGAGAAGATGTCTTTTTCCCTATGTATTCGATTTCTCAACATTCTACACAACGCTATCTAGACCCATGGTAAGCATAGCTTATCTAGCTTGTGTTATGGAATCTAGAATGCGGATAAACATACTTAAATACTTTTTTTTTTGTAAATACCTACATACATATTGTACATATAATTTGAGTTGCAAAAACAAAAAAACTAAAAATTTAAAAGTTAGCATACACACTTTGTTTTTTATTACTATCTCAAATTTATATAACTTCTATTTCAGAAATATTTCACACAGTAAAACTAAAAACTCTCATGGCTACTAATTTCATTATTCACCAGGAACACAATTTAGCTGCACTTAATAATTCAGTTGGTTATTACACTCTGTCGTACTATAAACCACCTGTTCTCAGCTAAGAGGATGCTTTAGCAGTTAGGAGTATAAGCCTCTTCAGATAAGTAATCTTTAAACACAACTGCATAAACAATTTAAGAGTTTGAGTCATGCAAGATCCTGTAAGAAAAATAAACCAACATACTTAGTCATAGTCATAGTCATTTATTTTTCAATATAGAACAATAAAATTGTTTCTTATTGACGTCAATTTAATTCTACTTAATCTAAGTTTACCACCACTTCCAAGGCGCTGGTGGAGAAGAAACGGCGCAACAAACTCCACTGCGGCATTTTTTGGACGTCAATTTACATATTTATTTTCTTAAAGCTAACGGCCGTTCCCAATAACATACTTACAGTTAAAGATAGATCGCAACAGTCAAATTTGACGTATCGGCTGTTTAAATTAAAAAAATGGTAACTATTTTTTTGCGGGAAAGCGCATCGCGGTATAATTATATTTTCCGAAATTGGTGTGAAATAGGAGGTACTATGTTTTGAATTTAAACAGCCGAGCACTTTATCCGTAGCTGCGATCCATCTTTAACTGTCAGTATGTTATTGGGAACGGCCGTTAGTAAAATAAGGAAAGCTTTTTGAACGTTAGGTTTGTGAGTTATTCCTATATCCCTCTATTACCGTTTCCCCCGGAAATTTATCAGTTTTATAACAGCATTTTATCAAGGTAATACAGTCGATGGCAAAAATGTTAGTTGTGTTATAATCAATTCAACCTTAGGGCCCGTATTCTAGAATGACACTCGGCCTAAAACTCGATTTGTCTGAGGACAGATTGTACAGGCCTCATGTCAAACTATCAATCTGTCTATATAATCTGTCATCAGATAAATCGTGATCCAGGATGAGTGACATTCTAGAATACAGACCTTAGTGTTCTATCAATAAAAATAAATAAAAAGGTGACACCTTAACCTACCTACTCCCTGGGGCTAAACCGGCGCCTTATAAAGAGGCCTGTGTAATATGCGTCTCTGGTACTGTCGGCCGCATATCAATAAATGGAGTCACCAGACAGCAAGTCATTGATACGTAGCAGAGACAACACGGAGACTTGTGGGCCACCAGCGTTTATATATATGCAGTCCAAGCAGCTGCCGTTTGCTATATTTGCTAGCTATGTCAGTTAGCTAGATTGTTAACGAGAGCGATGAATAAGTACAAAAAGTATCAAGCAAAATGTAAGAACCTGCTTAATAGAAAATTAAGTAACTTTTCAGTGGCAGTCGGGTTTTTTTTATTTTTTAATATTTTTTTTTTATTTTATACTTTTTATTGAAATAAAACCACTCTTTACGGATTCTATCGCGATATATTTGTTATTGTTACTTTTTAACCCGACTGCTTTTGCTGCTTACCAGCAGCAAAATCCAGCAAGACTTAACAACACAGTGAGCTCGTTCTGCGTAAATACGAACACCAATAATTCACCATGATTCGGGTATTTTGAGATAACTTATACTTCAAGCTATGTGACAACTACCATCGTGAGTCACACCACGAAAATGGCTGCTGCAAAGCAGCCGAAACGTCGGGTTAAAAAGTAACAATAACAAAGATATCGCGATATTATACTTCGTATCTCTCCCGAAGATGATTACATATTACATGCAGCAGCACCCGTGATGATGCCGTCCTTATCACACTTTTAAAGATAAAATATTTAAATACATATTTTTAAAATGTTTAAAAGTACTTGTTTTGACTCAACTGTCATCCCTACCGCGCGCCGCCATTTTTTCACCCGTCATTACTTGTGTTGGTGTTCGTCCGAGTCACACGTTTTCTCCTCTAACGAAACCAATTAACATAAAATGAGTAAAAGGAAACGATCAAGTATAGAAGGTAATAGTGAAATTATGAAAGGATTGTTAAAGAAGGTGAAATAGCTTGAACGTAAAAAACGGTCAATTTCGTCGTCATCGTCTGATGATGAACCATCTCCGGTGCAGTCTACGGAGCTTGGCCTTGCCAGTGAACTAGAACACTCCGGTAAGTGTAATTAATACATCTCATCTTTCATAAAATAATTTCTGTCGTTTACATTATTTGTATCTACCCTCTGTGGAAATATTTATACCCGACGTATACCGTGTGTGGATAGCAGGTTTTTATGCATTAGTGCGTATGCAAGGCAATGTCCATAATTATCCCGACGTAGACCGTGTGTGGATAGCAGGTTTTTATGCATTAGTGCGTATGCAAGGCAATGTCCATAATTATCCCGACGTAGACCGTGTGTGGATAGCAGGTTTTTATGCATTAGTGCGTATGCAAGGCAATGTCCATAATTATCCCGACGTAGACCGTGTGTGGATAGCAGGTTTTTATGCATTAGTGCGTATGCAAGGCAA
This sequence comes from Eilema sororculum, assembly GCA_914829495.1. Classification (NCBI taxonomy): domain Eukaryota; kingdom Metazoa; phylum Arthropoda; class Insecta; order Lepidoptera; family Erebidae; genus Eilema; species Eilema sororculum. The sequence continues at coordinate 5,584,104 of OU618556.1, forward strand.
TGTCCATAATTATCCCGACGTAGACCGTGTGTGGATAGCAGGTTTTTATGCATTAGTGCGTATGCAAAGCAATGTCCATAATTATCCCGACGTAGACCGTGTGTGGATAGCAGGTTTTTATGCATAAGTGCGTATACAAGGCTGTGTCCATAATTTTACTATCCCGACGTATAACGTGTGTGGATATCTACTGTGTATGATAATTGGTACATTCATAGATATCTAAACCTTTCATAAGCTAAATAACATAGCATAAAAATGCTTTTCTTTTTCATCATTACACATGAGATCCCATCCGGCGAAGCGCCCGCAGAAACCGTACCAATTGACGGTAGTCCAGAACTTCAGAACAGTACTTACCTACCCAAAATTATTTATACATGAAATCGTTAAAACATTTAGTGACGCTAGTGATACGGGGCCCTACGGGGTCAAGGATGAAGAAAACGATTGGTACGAGATCTACAACTTTAATCCGTAGGTCCTGCTATACAATAATAAAAATACTCTAAGTCAAGGTCGAGTGTCGGTTCGGGTACGCGTACACGTCACTATAAACGGTTGGCTGAGTAATGTACTCAACTTGGGGTTCCGGGCTGGCCCCGTGCGAGTGTGACGTTGTCTTCCCCTCAAGGTCACCAGGCTTCGCAGCTTCAAGTTCGATCCGCGGGGTCGTCGCCAAGGCCGTCTTCCAGACGGTACGGAGCGGGCAGGCAACCTCAGCTGGTTCGGAGGCGGCCGGTACGGTGCGGTGAAGCTATTCCAGCCGGTATACAGTTGGACACCGGTATTCCAGCCGGTACCAAGTTCTGGGGAGACAACCACACGATTAGGCACTGGTGCGTGAATCCAATGCACAGCGCCGGGCCCCAACGTATAATTTTCTACATGGGCCCTAAGGTCGGCGGCGCTGTACAATGGTAGGTACACATAACACAAATTACACAATAAACAGAGAAATAAAACTGGATTGTTCCGGAATTAATAATCGTGAGTATTTATCGTAAATACGTCTGTAATCCCGTTAACCACGGTTCAATCAACCATAAACAAATGGTTCAGTAATAATTAAACTATAATACATATATATGCTGAACCGTGGATTTAAAACGAGATTAAAATTCGACAATTTACATATTTTCAAAATGTGGGTATCCATAGAAAATTATGGCGAGATATACACCGTGTTGATTTTTCTCTTAGAATACGAACAATCAAACATTACAACTAATTGAATAGTTCTTAAGCAATTACTATATTCGGCTGTCTGTCGACATGTATACTCGCGACATATATTATGGACACACTTCATACAGTAACTTTCTTACAACATTTTAACGATTACGATGTTAATCACAGTTTACTTTAAATTAAATTTAATTACATTTACACCAAGACAAACTACAGCTAGGTAACTACCGAACTCCCGACCGCAGGTAGGCAGGTACTAAAAATGAGCTATCATCACGCTTAGCTCCTAGGGGCTAAGCAGGAATGTACACGCGAACGAAAATGTTATTTTACTTTATTATTTACGTGACTATCGTTTAATACTCGCGCACTGTTTATTAAGGACACTAGACTTACCCCTTATGTTGGGAACTGCTATTATATTTAACAACAGCTTATATTAGCCTATTTCGCACACTTATAATAGTAACTAGCAGAATCTAGACTATATGTTATCTAGGTTTTAAGATTATGACGTTCACGTTCAGATTATCACGTACCGCCGCGAAGTCTCGCGATCGAATGAGGTCTGCCGTCTACCTCGGCGCGAGCGCGGGGCGTGTTTTTTTCTTTGTTGTCGGTTAGTGTTGGGCCCATCAGCCGATTCTCCGTTTGACGGAATGCGCTGATTGGTTATCAATGCGTGTGACTCATTTTATATGCGCGTTAGCACGATGCATTACCTTAAAAGGTAATGACCGCGTTCACCACCCAGTGATGGGGGTACGCGCCGCAATCGCGAGCTACCGGTATTTACCGTTTATTACTGCTATGTTCAAATGTTTTCATTTTTTTTATTACCGGAACCAGTGTTCACGTAACACTAGGCGATTACTTTATGATACTCATTGCAGAGAATTCATCTCAAGGAGATATATCTTTATAAACTCTATTAGTAAACAATGAAGAGATGTGAAAAAAAAATAAAAATACAAAAATAGATGATTACTTATTTGGCTCAGATCTATCTGACCACTTAAAGTCGTCTAAGGCTTTATCAAGGTCATACTTTAAACGCAAGGGGGGCACCGCGAGGACAGACCGTTGAGCCGAGAGTGAACCCTAGCCACCTTCGGCGCCAGATCAGCCAGGTACTGACGCCAGCGCCACCACCAGTGCCACCAGAGTCGTGGGACCGCCGTCGCGATCAGACCAACCCGAGAACCAATTACCGTCAGCAGAATGCACTCATTCCTGGCTGACTTAAATATTGCCTTGTTGAATGGTTGGATATAACAAATGATCAAACCATTTTGTTTTGGATAAAAGGTTATAAAATATTATTTTTATCCGAACCATGTCAAAACAGCTTACCTAAATGGAGGTAATATACATATATGGTCATATATACACGGATATAAATAAAATTTAGAATAATATTTTAGACATGTGTTATGTCTAAAATAGTCATGTTTTCTTTCCCCATGTAGCTCACAAGAAAAACAATGTATTTCTCCTATCTTTACAGTACCAAAGCAAAACGGAAAACACAAATTTATCATAAAACTAAAAGAATTAAACAAATTTATTAAAGTCAGCCATTTTAAAATGGAAGACTATCGTACAGCCCTAAAATTGTTAGATATAATTACTACATTGCAACTCTACTCGTAGATTTAAAAGATGCCTATTTTTTATTACCAATCGCTAAAAGTGATAAGGTCTGGCTTCGTTTCACATGGAATTCACAAACAAATCATTTAATAATCAGCTGTGAAACGGCTGATTAATAAACAAAAGTCAATTGTACCCTAGTAAAACATGTACTTTTTTCTAGGTTTCATTTTAACACACAAAAATGTGCCTTGCAGTGCCAATAGAAAAGAAAATCCGAATTAAATCATTTGATATAAGAAAGGAAAAACAAAAAAAAAAACCATTAGGGACTTTGCTATATTTCTGGGCTTACCGACTTCAGCGTGTCCCGCTGTCAAGTACGGCTGGGTGTAAATGTAAACGAAATTCTTAGAACGCGAAATAATTCTGGCACTATTATAATTTACACCAATTACTATAATAAGCATAATATGAGTTTGCCAAAACCTGATTTACTCTGGTGTAGGGCTAACATAGAAATGTCAGCATGCCCATTCTATTGCAACAATCATAGTCTCGTAATTTTTAGCGATGCCTCAACCGCTGGTTGGGTTGCAATGTGTAATGAGAAAACAGCTAAACGGAAATTGGAACCAGTCTCAGTTACTTTTGCACATAAATACTTTTCACTTTTCTACTCTCGAATTACTTGCCGCATTTTACGGCCTTAAGATATTTGCATCTCATCTTAAAAATTGCAATATACTATTGAGAATTGATTGCTTGAGCCATTGCTTATAATAACAAAATGGGCGGTATACAATACACACACTTAGAAATATTGATCGTGATCTATGGACTTGGTGAAAGACGTAATATTTTTGTATTCGCGTCATATATAGGTACACAGTTTTGTAAAAATGTTATCGATAAATTCTGTACAATTAATACAATATTTAACATATAATTCTTATTCTGGCCCTAGTTACAGTACGCCCAACAGTACTCGTTCCGCCCTGTCCATACTGTTAGGTCAAGATATTACTACTAATGACTGTATCAAATTTTTTTAAGGCGTCTTTCACCTTAAGTCACCTGCTCCCAAATACGATACAACTTGGGACCCTAACTTGGTGTTATTTTATCTTTCTAATTATTTTCCAAATGACTCAATTTCCCTAAAAGATTTGACAGTTAAATATAAAACACTCCTAGCCTTGGCATCTGCACAGAATGCAGACTCTGAGCTTATTTCGCATCAACAATGTAACTTTTTATCCAGACAAAAGAGTTAATCAAAACTTCCCAACCAGGATCTTACCACCCATTGATTGTATTACAATACATTCAGAAAAATTCTAAAGTTTGTCCAAACTTAACTCTGAAATCATATATTGATGGAACTAGTGATTTACGGAAAGATACATATCTCTTCATTAGCTTCCAAAAACCACATAAAAAGGTAGTAACACAGACATTGTCTCACTGCGTTAAATTTGTGTTACAGAAGAGTGGTATCATATAGATTTATACAGTGCACATAGTACGAGCCATGCATCTGCAGCTCATCGAGAAGCTGCAGGCTGGACTGCATCTTGTAAAGTATTTCTGAAGTATTATAATAAAAACTTATCTAATTCAATAGATTGTGATTTCGCTAACGCTTTACTTCAAAGATATGATTAATTATATAGATATATAATATAACTATAAAGATATTTTATTCAAACTCTAGTTTTGAAATGTGTAACTTTAATAAAATAAAAAGATAAGTAGATCGTTTCTGTGATCGTAATTTTTTCGATGCTCTAAACATCTGCATGTAATATGTAATCATCTTCGGGAGAGATACGAAGTATAATTGAGAATCAAACGAGCTTACCTAGTGAAGTTTGATGTCTAATTATACGAGTGTCTTGATCGAAGATGATTACACTCCCGCCTCTACCTTAAAAACCCATAGACCTATCGAAAAATTGATTTTTGCTCTAAAATAATGACGGGTGAAAAAATGGCGGCGCGCGGTAGGGATGACAGTTGAGTCAAAACAAGTACTTTTAAACATTTTAAAAATATGTATTTAAATATTTTATCTTTAAAAGTGTGATAAGGACGGCATCATCACGGGTGCTGCTGCATGTAATATGTAATCATCTTCGGTCAAGACACTCGTATAATTAGACATCAAACTTCACTAGGTAAGCTCGTTTGATTCTCAAGAATCCGTAAAGAGTGGTTTTATTTCAATGAGTGACATTCGCGTAAACTTCAGAAAATATTATACTTTTTAGTTATGATATGACATGTATATCTTTTTGTAATCTCATTTGACTCAAAAATATTTTTAATAACATACGTTTTGGCGCCAAAAATCCACCATTTTGATTGTATGATGATGTACCTGTTGTCACTCACACAATCACGACGAATCAACTGACAACTCACAATGTCCAAATCTGTCAAGCCGTTCAGGCTACATACTTTTTTTTTCGTGCGGGAAGCCGGAAGGGGAGGTTATGTCGGACTCAAACCGACTAAAACCGCACGCCGACTGTGGGTCGTGGTGCTAGGCCGGAGGTGAGGTTGTCATCGACATATCCCTCGCACGAGGCTACATCCATACTAATATTATAAATGCGAAAGTAACTCTGTCTGTCTGTCTGTCTGTCTGTCTGTCTGTCTGTCTGTATGTTACGCTTTCACGCCTAAACCACCGAACCGATTTTGATGAAATTTGGTACAGGGATAGTTTAGACCTTGAGAAAGGACATAGGCTATGTTTGGTCGCGATAACCGACATCCACGCGGGCAGAGCCGCGGGCAAAAGCTAGTACTTACATAAATACATACAAACGTAATCTCGAAAAACATTACCCTCCTTCCTTCGGCAGTCGGGTAAAAAAGGAAGTTCGCAAATAATAACAGTGTGGTGTTATGGTTCTTTCAGCAAGAAGGGCTTTTATACTATCTCTAAGTAATTTTTACAAAATACATGTACGCTCACGCTGTGGAATGAACTCCCTGCCATGGTTTTCCCAAGCGACTACAATATGGTGTTCTTCAAGAGGGGCATTAGAAGGTTTACAGCGCGAGTGTAACGTCCCTGGTGTTGCATATGTCCATAGGCCGCGGTAACCACTTTCCATCAGGTGGGCCGTGTGCTTGTCTGCCAACTAAGTGGTATAAAAAATTACATTCTTATAAAAATGTATTGTATTTTGTAAAAATTCCAACATGAATTTAATTAAAAATGCTTACCGTATTCCTAATTAACTTGTTCCAGTATACCTTTCAGTGCATCTTATTAAGAAACTTCATGTGAGACGAACCAACCATAATGAAGTTTCGCCACAACACACCGCGTTTAGCATTTCATAATAACGAAGTAGTTACACAAAAGTGTAGTGAAACATACACATTGTTGTATATACCTATACACTATACACTCATACGTTACCTACGAGATTACTCTATAACAAATAACTTATTTATGGCTTCGTCAAAATAACGAACGGGTTATTTTCTACCATCATCCATCATTGTGGTGTAAACCAGAGGTCACATTCGTTTCAATTGTCCAGATGTTTGAGACTATGGACATAACCAAGGCGTATCACTTGCTATCAGTCTTGAAATCGTGAAATATTTTTCCTAAAACATAATCATTTATCAATCCATATAGGTATCCTAATATTTACAACAACGCGATTTCGTATCGCAAATTATACGAACAAAAACTTATCCCAAATTAAAGATATCTGATTCTTATAGGGTGGAAGGATGGAACTATATTTCAAATACGAAAATACTGACGAATGCAAAACTAGCAAAATAAATAAAATAGCAGCTATTTTCCCCGATATATTCTGTTACTTCACACCGTGTTATTTCAATGCGCTGATATCGAAACATTGGATTTTCGCCCGTGCTCACTCATCAATACAAATGTCTGTTACAGATGTCACACATTGCTGATTGTATCGTACATCAAACATATTCTCTATTGTCGTTCTTTCTGTTATTAGTCATAGAAACATACTCTAGTGTGCACCGAATTCACAGTTTCTTTAATAAATTAAACTATTTTTTAGGTACAGGTTGTATTTCGTAGAAGTTAATAATTAATAATGGCTTATACAAAATCATTTTAAGCTATATACCGGCTCGTGGTTATTATTATTATGGTTGTAACTTAAACGGCACATTTGTTATTAGCAAAGAATGATTTTTTACATTTTTAACGTTAGCTTATTTTAAACCTATCATAAAAACACATGATGTTCAAATGCGTGTAGGTACTATCTATATACCAATATTATGTTTCTAAACCTTCTTAAATAATATAAATTCATGGGTGTTTATATACTATTCTTCGAACTAGAAGTACCTAATTGGCAGCTGAAAACGAAGTTCCTACTTTGGCGTATAATTATATCCTCATACTGATACGTCTCCAACGTATCAAAAAAGCCTTAGTATCCCATTATTTGGATTTATTTTGTTACTGACGTTACCACAATAAAAAAATAAATAAAATATAATTTATTGCCAAAAAACACGAAGGTTACACTCATTACCGGTGACTCCACACTAGGCAAGCCTGTCCTGTGGGTGCCAAATACGTTGGTACATCATCAGTTATACACTGTGTTCGGTATATGTATGTTGCTGACGTTATTTATCTGCATTGGGATACCTGGATTTTAGTTTACGTGTCAACATAAACATCCGTGTGTCCATGTGAAACTCAATAATACAAGGCGATGAACCACCATCCGTTTTCAGACTGAAGGCGCAATGTCTTCAGCGACTAGCTTTAGTTCGCAATGTATTTCGTGACGTTGACAGCTCTTTGATTCATAATACATTCAGTTTCAAGCTATTTGCGGTTGAGATTAATATAGCTTCGACCAGATTCGGTGAGCAAGACCATTTGCAGTTATAGTGTCTTGATTTAATACAGTATAAATAATCTAAGTACCAGTATTTTGTAATGTATAGCATTTTGAATGGTGATCTATTTTGTGAACTGCTCCTTAGTCTTCCTTGCAGCGATTTTGACGAACATGTTTACTGATGAAACATAAAAAGGATATATGGAGATAAAACCCAATCTTTCCAGTCCAATTTACTTAATCTTTTTATTGACAAATAAGACTCTGGCACAGGTTTCTCTTTCGGGGCTCACACACAAACACACAAATCTTTAGTTGTATGGGTGGGACTGCTGAGACGAGGTCTCGGGTTCGATCCCAGGTTTACCATGGCACACACCAATGACTTTTCGATGCTTTTCGAAGTTATGTGTGTATTTATCGCAGGTTTATAAGTGCCCGGTTAATGGCAATAGGCTCGCCACCTATTACATTGGGACCTAAACATAAACACAGGGCAATACAGGCGTGAGTTTATGTTATGTTATGTTCAGTGAATATAGTAAAGTGGGATTTAATTTTGTAATATCAACGATAACTGTTGTTTGTAATTGTATGGCATTTGGTTTCCTTTCTCCACCATGTCATCGTCATAATTAGTTAATGGTTACAGGTTGTGAATAATGGAGTCAAATTAGAAGACCTTTCATTAGTGAAATAACTCTTTTCTTTTAATAGGTCAGGAAATGCCGCGCCTAGTGTTCCTAATAGTGTGCTAGTACGTACCTCTAAGTAAGGTAGAGATAATTGGGGGTAGCGCAATAAAAATTAAGAAAGTAGAATTAACGCAGATGACAGTAAATTATTCTATAGATATAGTTTATGCTAAGCAAGAAAAGTTCATCCACCATACAATACAAGAGCAGTAGGCAGGTATTGAAGAAGGAATGTGCAAGTAAATTGAGCGCTTAAAACGAAGGAAACGAAACGAACTTTGTCGGAGAATTCTTTTGTTCCAGGAGAACATCATACCTCACCTCGTTCTTTTACATGTACTTGTTTACCGCTACCATTGCGACTCGTTTCAATGAATAGAAGAACTCAGTAACTATTTACAAGATCCAGTGCAAAACAAGGAAGACACAAATTGTACTTACCTACGTACTACGAAAGTAATTAGTGAACAACAGTTTCGAAATTGAAGTGAATTTATCTAGTTTAACCAATACCATTACCTATTAACTTGCGAGCAATTGACTGATAGATAGATAGATAGATAGATAATTCTTTATTGTACATCAATATTGTAACAGATTCTTGCACAGATATAGATACAATTACAGTTAAATGCACAATGGGCGGCCTTATCACTAAAAGTGATTTCTTCCAGGCAACCTTAGGATGGACAGGAATGAAAATTATATAATGTAAGTGAGTATTGATGTAGTTACATAAGCATATGAAAGAGTGTGTTACGTGAAAAATATACCATAATACATAAATACATATATAGTTAAAGAAATACATAAAATGTGAAAGTGAGTAGTTTTCAATGGGTAGCCATTGAACTATTCAATTGTAGCTATAGAGAGGTAATGATTATTTACCATCGTTTTAAAAACATTTATGGATTGTGCCTCTCTAATCCTTACTGGCAATGCATTCCATAGGCCAATGGCCTTCACAGTGAAGGATTTGCTATAATAATCGGTTGAGTGCACTGGCAACCCCAGTGTCAAGTTTCTAGACGGCCTCAAGGATCTTGCATGTGTGTCCTGGAGAAATGTAAAACGTTCTTTGAGATAAGTAGGAGTAGCTGGATTGAAGAGAACGTTATACAATAATGCCAAAATATGAGCATTCCTGCGAAGACGAATTGGGAGCCACTTGAGTCTGTTACGAAATTGAGTAATGTGATCATATTTACGTAAGCCGAATATAAATCTGATACATCTGATACAAACTCTTTGTTTAACCTTAACCTCAATATTGTCGGGCCTCATCATATATTCAAGACTGGATTATCCTGTAAATATGTAAAACTGTAGTTTAGTCTTTACTTCTATTGGCAGTCCCAAAGATTGCCGATGAAAGTAAAAACCAAGTTACTAGTGAATTGTATCGTCGTGACGCGTTTGATGACGGCCAAAGGTATAGGTGACGATAACGAGACTTTCCTAATTTTTGTTTCCCCAAAAAGTGGTCACAGCAACAAAAAAATATTCACTTCTAAATTCTTTAAAGCAATATAACGGGATTTTGGTATGAATATCACAGTAACTTTGCATAAAATACTTCGGCACTACCTCCGTTGAAAGGGGTATACTTGAGATTGTTCAGCTATATGAATTTAGGTATTAAGTAACATTTGCAACACAAAATATATCAAACATATTTATTTAATGACAAAAATGTCTACAAAAAACCGAAGCAAATCAATTTAGAATTTGCGTGCTAGGTACTCTTTCAACAGTTTGCCAAACTTCAAAACTCCGAGTGCGTTCCCTTTCTGATAATAATCCAACTGCGAACAGCGTTTCATCCAGGCCATTATATTTGGGTATCTAGAACAAAAATAAAAAAATGTAGGTGCCTAAGGTTACTCTTAAAAGTCCAGTAACACATTTAACCATCTGAAAATGTTACAGGATCTAAATACGAACCATAAGTATCTGTCGCAATTTAACAAAATAATCTTGATATTATAGGCGTATACGATTCATTTAACGCCATTGTTTTTCTCTGAAGGAGAATCCCACGCCCACATATTATAATTTTTTTGTGGTCCTACATTTTTGTTGAGCTTGTTACCCTCTTTCGATGGGCTACATTTTCAGTCTCCTTGCAACTGCATACAGTTTCTTATTGTTACTTAAAGTTTTCTAAGAAAAAACTTTAATAAGAAAAGTGTTGTCAAAGTTTTTGTTCCGGTCAAGGAAAAACCTGACCCAGATATCGGATTCACGACCTCACGATCGCACTCAGGCATAAGCGTAAGCTTGTAACACAGAACCAATGAGAACGTCTGAATTTGTGTAAGTGATTTTGTGCAAAATAATTTGATTCCCTCTTACATGAGACTTTGTCGTTAAAATACGTCAATTAGGTACTATTTGGTATATTTTGATCTATAAATCTTTTGTAACTGTTTTGGTGTTTAGCAACTTTTATGATTAACAGTAAATATTCGCTGAAGATAGTACATTATAACACCAAGGCTATAAACAATATAATTACGGTTCTTTTTCTCACTTACTTTTTAACTTGCCCATCAATCGGCAATAGTTCATTTAATGTGCTGATAGATGCAACACAACTGATGTCTGCTAGGGTAGGTTGGTCACCAGCCAGCCACTGAACCCCATTAAGAAAAGTTTCAGTAAAATCATAAGCTGCCTGGATCTTAGCCACACCTTCAGAAGTAAGGGAAGTGGCTGTGCCGAAGAATATGAGTTCCTGGAATATAGAATATTACATTCAAGAAATCAGTTCTTACTAGCGTTGGTACTTAGCACAACGCTCCATCTTGGATGACGTTAGAAAATGAAAATATTAAAAGACCATTCTGCAAGTGCCCAAACACTTGCTGCTTTGCGACGCTGAATGGCCAGCCTTTGCACCAAGAACAATCCGGAACGAGAGTTGCCTGTGGCCTCAATGAGCCTCTGTCTAATTTCCTTAGTAAGGATTTTAGCCTCCTTGCCCCAGCTCCCCAGGGTCTCCACCACTATCGGAGATAGTACAGCGAAAATAGTACAGCGGAACCAAGTTGGTAAGCCTCTTCCTTGTGCTGGCGTCTTTCACAGTGGCCGATGTGGAATGGGCGGTGCGACTAAAGTGGCTACCGTGCTGACAAAAGTTGCGTCCCACGGTAGGCGCTTACCGTTCTTCCAATATTAAACTATAAACACAGGTTACTGGGTACTATCGTTTCTTGAGAATATTAAAATAGTAGGTGAAAGGTTTAAAATATTCTCTTGGATTTTGTGGAGAATATCAACTGCGTCATGACCTATCGCTTAAATATGCTAACAACTGTTTATGGGGTTACTTATCTGGCTTGCAGATGTTATAGTGTAATAAAATTATTATTGAATATAATAGTATAAAGCTGCTGGCAAGTCAAAATTTTGTGTCAATATTTATGCACAAGGCGCTTCGTACAAAGGACAGCATCGAGGCTTTCTTTGTGCTAAAGGTTGTTAGATTAGAAGTAGGTACACCCGTCATACTTGAAGGAAGACGCATTTATTTTATTTTAGTATTATTGTTACAATATATGTACTCTGGAAGTTTTTAGCAACACAGCATAAGTAAAATAGACCAGTCTTTACAAAGTCATCTTTGTAGAAATCGTTTCAAAAGTGGCGTTTCGTTTGTTTAGCTGTTTATTAATAATAAAGTTCAATGGATACATTAACTAAGGAGAAGATTTGCCAAAGGGGTAGATTACTATACGGTAAGAGTGTGGTCATACTTACGTCATTTGTACGTAATGCTGGATAAAGAGTGCCACTGTCAAAATGAAGCATCAAATCGACACGGGCTCTTTTCTCAGGATCAATTGGGTAGAGGGGACTACCCTTGCTGTATTTGTTTACTAAATATGTAATTATCGCATGGCTGCAAAAATAAAATGAGAAATCAGAAAAAACAATCAACAAAATAGCAATCCTGATCTATTCGCTGCTTACCAACTTTACTCGTAATAAGAGAAAAAAGGGACTAAATAAGTTACACCTTAATCATTTGGTTGCATAATGCATATTTTATAGTTCAAATTGAAAGTTATCAATTTTGAAGATAAAAGTGTATTCATAATAAATATTATTTAAATAAATTACGATAACACGACGGTTATCAAACTCAAAGAAATAAACAAAGATTTAGAGGTCAACAATTCAACGTTATCATTTTCTTTTCTAAATATTTCGTTTTTTATTATGAGTTATATAGGATTACATTTGATTACTGTTATATCTAAGCAATGTTGTAATCTATACCAGGCTAAAATATACCAGAAATTCAGATGGCAGGTTAGGTTTGAGTTTCAAGTACTAGCTCTGGCTAGTAAGTACTTGAAACTCAAACTGTCTATTATAAACTCAAACTGGAAGCCAAGGCGTCATCATAATTATAAATTTTATGCATTGCTCATAATAGGTCTTACACTTGAATATCCCTATGCCTTGCTTATAACAAACTAAAATTAATTAGAAATTTATACTCACCTATCCCAAATATTAAAATCACCGTCAGTCAAATGAGGTATCGTATGTTGTGGGTTAATCTGGAAATTATTTAATACCTGTTATTAATTGGTTGGTTAAAGACGAAATACATCATCGTAGGCATAATGCAGGATATAATAACGCGTAATATTATTTTTACTGCTGTTCGCGTAATTATTCCTGATACTTAACCGAACGCATAATTATTGTTGAAATGGCGCACAATAGGAGAGGTTTATGTCCAGCAATGGAGTGCGGTGGGCTAATTAATTGATTCATTGATATTGTTAATGCATAATATTAACTAGTATAAAAATGATAATAGCTCAGATTAGAAAACTAGACACTTAGCAATTTATGTTAAAGAAAATATATTCAAATATTGAACACTAATTTATTTTATTAAAAAATAACACTCAAGCTTTTTTCCAATCACTAGTTTACATCAAACGATTATATTTTACCTTTAAAAAATCGTCTTTGAGATGCTCATCGTTCAGTAAGTTCACTTCAACGTACTTAACATCTGGAATTTTAAGGGCTTCAATAACCATATAAACGGCCCGCACAGGGGGGCTAATATCCATTCCATAGAGTATCATAGTTACGATGAATACTGGAATATGAGAATAGTTAAGTTATGATCTTGGCCCAATTATTTGAGATTGGTGCAATATATCTCTACAAACTGTCCTCTTCTCTTTACACTTCTTTCAAACGTCAACTTCTTAATTACTCTCGTGCTTACCACAGTCTTTCTTCATTACCATTATTTCTTAAGTTCTCTATCTATTCTATATTCATATTTTATAAGTAACTAGCTTTTGCCCGCAGCTCCGCCCGCGTGGACGTCGGTTATCGCGACCAAACATAGCCTATGTCCTTACTCATGGTCTAATCTACCCCTATACCAAATTTCATCAAAATCGGTTCAGTGGTTAAGGCGTGAAAGCGTAACATACAGACAGACAGACAGACAGACAGACAGACAGACAGACAGACCGACAGACAGAGTTACTTTCGCATTTATAATATTAGTATGGATTCAAATATTCTTTTCATTCATTTCACTTTTTCGTATGAGAGCCACTTTAAGTTTCTTAAATTAACTAATTACATACAACAATATGTATAGCCACATACAGTTATTATGTACTATTAATAGTTTCAAATCATTTTGGTTCATCTAATGTGGAATGCGATTCAGAACTGAAATCGAACAACATTTAAAGTTCGCAATAACTATTGAAACCAAAAAACAGACCAAACATCGAGAAAATCAAGTCTAAGTTATTCATTATTCATAAGTCTGTTATTTTTAATGTTTATAAATATTATTTGTTAATAATAACACACTACTAAAACTTCTTCATTACACACCAATCACCAACGATACATTTTAATCACAAATATTTGAAAGTATTGTATATTATTAATTTACTTACACAGCGATAAACTGCGATGAACCAACTAGCAATAGCGACTGACTTATCAGGACAAATGAAGCTGCGCGCTAATATAGAAATATAATTATTATAATATTATCTATAGCGCTAATTCATTCTGGAATAATATCATTACCGACATACCGTTTTTAGAGTTCCACATCTCCATAGGAAAAGAGGACCGTTATAGGATCGGTAAGCTATCTATCTGTCCGTCAAGATCTTCTCAAATTAAAACCTATAGGTACTAAACTTTCTGTCCACCTAAATGCTCGAAATTTGTCAAATTCAAATCATTCAAGGGGTGTAATTAAATGTTAGATAAATAACTACTACAAAATATGTTCTAGGTAGAAGTCAACTCTCCATGAAATCACACCATGGAAATCAATATAATTCAGTTCAAACATTTAGAGAGAGAGAATTATTTAGAGATATTAGGTGCGGATTGTACGATGCTAATTAGAAAAGTTTTACACAAAAACGATATGCTTACCAGTATTTTTTCCACAATTTTATTTAAGTATATTTGATCCGTCCATGAACTAACTCAAGGATGTATTTACTTTTTGTTTATGTCCGAAAGTTCCTCTTAAAATAAGTACTAAAGTACCTATAAGTTAGTCATAATTATAACGTATAAACATTGTTTTGTAAACACTCTGAATTCGCAGTCGAACACTCATTTTCTGTCGTTTTTCATATATTTAAACTCTTCCTAACTTCAGAGACAAAAATGCACAGATTTTCTGTTATATATCGTTGGACCTATGGAATTAGGCTCCCTACTAATACCAAAATAACCAACGAATATTTAGATGCATTTATTTAATGACAATTATATTTGCAACAGATGGGAATGGGTATATTTATATTTTCCGTGCCAGGTACTCCTTCAGAAGCTTCCCGTACTCCAAAACTCCAGGCGCATTTCCTTTTTTATAATAATCCAACTGCGAACAGCGTTTTATCCAGGCGGTTATATTTGGGTATCTAAAATAAAAAATACATAGAAAAACATTTTCAAAGTTATTTCGATCAAGTTTATGTCCATCATAAACTCAACGATGCGCTTACTTCGTTTAGTAACAAAGGAATTAATATGTGCCTCGATGACCGTATCAGAGCCGGTCCAATAGCGTGTAAGCTCCATTAGTTTCCTAAAGGTGCCGTTATAGGCAACTCGTATGCCATGACCGTGATAGATTGCAGTATAACCTTCCGTCTAAGGAGGTCAATAAAAACTGATGTTTCCTTTTCGTTAAATGAAATTTCTTTCCTGTTCTTTCGTATAATATACTAATGTAAATACTTGGCTTTCTCACGATTTAGCTTTTTACTTTTCAAATCAAATCAAATCAAATTTTATTTTTTTTATTTTGCAAGCGCGATTGTTGTATAACCTCCCAACTTTGGGAGGTAGGTAAGCCTGCCTAAGAAACTCTTCTATGAATCAGCGGGTGTACCAGTTGAGGCTGGTTTGGGCTCCGAAGATACAAATTTCCAATTGACGCGAAGGCGAACCGGACGTCGGTCCTCCATGAGCGCTGGCCTGGGGGTGACCGGTGGAGCCGCTTGTCACCCTAGCAGAAGCAGGCCGCGGCGGCGCCGCAAAGTGTGCCTCCCCGTACCCGGGGCTAGTTGGGGACACCGAGGTCCCCACAACCCTAAGGGGACAATCTCGAAAGAATTGGTCCTGGGTCTGCCGGGGTGCGAGAGATATGCTTTCGGCAATCTTACCTCCGGCAACCAAGGACCCAAGACGGCGTGCGTTTTAGTCGGTTCGAGTCCAAAATAACCGCCTCCACCGGCTCCGTGGGGATTTTGCGCATTATAAAAAAAATCCAAGTGATAGGGCCCCAAAACATTAATTACATACATATTCAACCAGTCGATCACATACACATTTAGTATTGTAGTCTTGATTAACATAACTTTAGCCACTTACGTATTCTCCTCGATGGGCAAAATTTCATTCATTGTACTGATAGTGGCTACACAACTGATATCTGCAAGGGTAAGTTCGTCACCAGCAAGCCATTGCACTCCATTTAGGAATGTTTCAGCAAAATCATAAGCTGCTTTGATCTGGGTCAGACCTTCGGAAGTATACGAAGTAGATGTACCGAAGAATATGGCTGCCTAAAAACATAAAGAGTGAAATATTGCTTTTAGTAATTTAATTGTTTGTACTCAACATAATTTCTATTTCGAAATGTAAAAATTGTCCTATAGTCAGGATAAACGTGTCAAGAGGTATGTAGACTTATTATTCATTCCTAACTTGAAGGAAGAAAGGAATATTATATGTATTCGAATATATCGAGAAAAATGTACTGGTCAAGTGGGACTTTTGGAGTGATTCAAGTGTGGCTCAATAGCTCAGTTGGAAGAGCATTCCCCCTGTGGGAAAAAGGTCGTGGGTTCAAGACCCACTTGAGCATTTAATTTTTCCCGATATTTTCGAATTTAAAAGTTAACATTTAAATGCTATAAAAAATTCATTAAAATGTTGTATGTATATTAATTATGCGTAGATGAGAGTATATTATCATAATGCTAGTAGACTTTGAAAAAACGTCTGTTCGACAGAGAAACCATGATGACTTTTAGTTGATATTTTCACCAGGATTCAAGACACATCTGTGTAAGGTGATTCCAAATGCAGTCGAAAGAATACATTATCTAACTGTCATTACGAAAGACAAATGGGGTAATATAAATATTTAAAGCAAACAAATACTTACGTCAGTTGTACGGAACGCTGGGTACAAAACACCACTATCGAAATGCAGCATCAAATCAATACGAGCCCTTTTTTCGGGATCCAATGGGTACAGAGGACTACCTTTGCTGTATTTGTTTACTAAATAGGTAATTATCGCATGGCTGTAACATAAATTGTGAAAAATCTTACCTTGTGCACACTGAAGAATAAATATATAAAGAACATTTATTTTTTGTGATAGGTAGTCATTAAGAGAGCTCGTTAATGATGGTACTGTGAAACGTATATTTAGTACACATATTGAGAACACTTGTACTTTTCCACAGTAATTGAACCTGACCGGTTTCGCCTTATGGCATTCTCAAAGATTAACATTTAGCAAAGGTTTCGTATGTTCCATTTCATAAATACTGTGGAAAAGTACAAGTGGTCTCAATATGTATAACAATAAATGCCACCAAGTGCCATCAATCAACAGTATAAATAGTATATTTAGTAGTGAAAGAGCTTGACTGTAATCAGGAAAATAACCCTTTTTTATCAGGAAAGTCCTTTAAAGTCAAAGAACTAAAATATTTAATAATACTTTGGCACATTTGTAAGTTTTTGATCAATAAAATTCATTTATTTAAATATAATAAAAGTATACATTAAGTCAAATAAAATAACACAGGGCACAGTTAACCTGTGCTAATCAAACAACCCGCCCCTGATCGTTCCCGGTGCAAAAGTGCCCATCAGACTTGCTGCGTTGCCACGCTGGATAGCGATGGCCAGCCTTTGCACCAGGAACGATCCGGAACGAGAGTCACCAGTCGCCTCGCTGAGCCTCTGTCCAATTTCCCTAATAAAGCCTTTAGCTTCCTTGCCCCAGCTCCCCTGGGTCTCCACCGCCACCGCTACGAAGTGGTACAGCGGCTCCAAGCTAGCGTACTTAAGCCTCTTCCTTGAGCTGGCATCTTCCGCGGCGGCAGACGGGGAGTGGACAGTACGACTAAGGTGACTGGCGGCTACAGTGCTGACGCAAGTTGCGTCCCAAAGTAAGCACTTGCCGTTCTTCCATGGCACCAAAGTCAGCCCGTCCGGTCTCTTACTATCAGACCTACTCAGACCCGGTGGCTCAAGTACGCAGGGGACGTTCGCCGATACAAGGGCTCTGCGGATGATATCGTTCAGAGCGTGGTGTCGCGGATATCTCCCAGTGCACCGCCGACAACTCAGAGCGTGATGGCCATCTGCTTCCACCATGGAACCGCAGGTGCATATGTGGGGTTCACACACCTTACAGCCCAGGCGGAAAGCTACCGCCACCCGCAGAGAGTCGTCGTCAAGCAGGGTACCCAGGTGAGGCGAAGGTAACGCCTGTAACCACGCTCCTGATTCAGGCTGTGACACAGCCCGCAGTCTAGCCTTATTAGCCTCTGTAGCCCCCTCTAATAATTGAACTTGGAGCCGCTTCACCCCCACATCATCCCACGCTCGCTGAAGATGCATTGGTTCAAGGATTGACGCGCCTGCATTGAGGGCCGACCAAGCTAACACAGCATCCGACACAAAAGGTATGATCCCCCCGTCACGATTAGGATTCAGAATATTAGTGACGAGGTTAGCAACCCCATGCGCCGACGCCAAAAAAGCTGGCAGGCCCACATCCCGCGTGCAACGCACCCCGAGACCACCACATCGGATTGGTTGAGTCGCCTGACTCCACTGAGTCCCATCTAGGGAAACGTTCAGGACAGACTCCACCACCGATTTCAAAGCATCGTCGAAGGAAGAAACTTCCTCGGGACAGAGCCAAGTAGGTGTGGTCCGCAACAAATAAGTGATCTTCGGGAGAGCGAAGCACATCCGCAGTAAGATAATCGCAACGTGCGCTGAAAGGCCTTTTAAACGTTCTTGAGCGGTAAGGAGAAGTTGCTTTTGAGCGGTTATAGCCTCAGGAACAGCTGATAGAAAAATTGGAGAACCTAAAAGGTTGAAGTCAGAGGAAGAAAGTTCCTTGAGGCCGGGAAGAAATGAATTTAATTGAGCATAGTGTGATCGAGCCTCAGTACCACAGGGGAAAAACTCGCATTTCAAGGGGTTCACCTCCAGACCCAGGTCTTTTAAACTTGGAATTAAGTCCTCCAGATCCTGTAGTACGTCTTCCGGTTTGCCCCTGATTCTGCCATCATCCAGGTACCACATGTTAAAGGCAGATTTGAGACCTCGGATCGCCTTATGAATAGCTAGGGTAAACACAAGGGGACCAAGTGGATCTCCCTGTTGGGCTCCCACTTTAGACAGAATGAGATTATTTTCGAAGAAAAGGTTGGAAGGGAGCTTGTACGCTTGATGAAGAAAAGGATAGAGAGAAGGGATGTTTTCCTTGACCTCGCTCAACAAAACGTCTCTCTCCAAGGTGTTGAACGCGTTGCGAATATCGAGCTTCAGCAATATGGAACCCTCGTTCCTCGGGTCCATTACGAACGTCCGCGTAGCGTGGACAGCGGCCTCGCATCCCAAGCGTGTCCCAAAACCCAATTGGTGCGGTTGCAGGTATTTGGCCATTTCCTCTTTGACGGCGCGGCAAGCTAATTTGGCAGTTAACCGGCGAAAAACACTGCCAACCGCGATTGGTCTTAAGCCACCATCTTTTTTGTAAGTTAATTATTGATTTGGTCTGGATAATTGAATTTTTTTTGTTTGGTTGCCTTAGTCACTAGAGCCATACTTATTTTTTAAAGTCATAAACACATACATACGCTCACACCTATTTCCCTCCAGGGTAGACTGAGACAACAGTCTGCCATTTGACCGTTTTCGAGTACTTCTGCCGTGTCCTTTTTTCAAGATTTTATTAATTTGGCGAATGTAGGTATTACCTTACATACCCTGGTGTGTCATTCGCTCTGTACTCATTCGTTCTACGTGCCCAAATTACCTTGGCATACCCTTTTCAATCCATAACACAACATTCTTTTTCAGGCCACACATATCTCGAATCTCAGTCATCTCTAAAAATTTATATTAACCTAAATCTAAATGGAGATTAAAGACGTTATATTAACTGCAATGATTACGTATTTGATTGCTACTGACCAAAAATAAATAAGTTGCCGTTTTGCCTTTGTAACATATGTAATCTTTGCAATACGTTTATAATCGATCAAAACATATTCAATATCGTAGAATTACTTACCTATCCCAAACGTTAAAATTACCATCTGTCAAATGTGGTATGGTATGTTGTGGGTTGATCTGGAAAATATTACATAGGTACTTATTATTTCCAGATAAAATCGAAATAACTAAGTCTAGTAACATACTTAAAATTGTACCTTCAAAAAACCTTCCTTGAGGTGTTCACCGGTCAGTAAGTCTAATTCAACATAATTTACATCAGGAATCTGAAGAGCTTCAATCACCATGTACACTGCGCGTACAGGAGGACTAGCATCCATTTTATATAGTGTCATAGGCATGATGGATACTGAAAGAGTAGAATAATTTATAACTTCTTCTTTCTCGTCATTATTTCTTCTTCTTCTATATCATCATTAATATAACTTACATGTGAGTTGACCAAGAACAACAAGAAACTTTCACATTTGAATAATGAACATTTGTTGTTTGTTTTTTTTTTTAATTAAGGTTCGAATTTTTGATTTCTTATAAGAATTTAGGTACTCACCAGTACTTGACTCGTATACACTGGAGAAATTAATGTGAATAATGAATTTTACTTGAACACAGCACAATCTCGTTCAACAAGTTCCAATGTTTTAATATAACTGACAGATAGAGATAATAATATGACATAATAATGATAACTCCGTATCTGTTGATTGTTGCAGCCATCAACGAGGTTATTTACTTTTGCAAATGAAAAAGTTACGAATATAGGTAAATTAATAAAATACAGTCATTGTTGTTAATTAATCTCAAATCTTATGATACAATTAATTCATTATTTTATTTTATTTTTATTATATGTAATACTATATTTTAGTTTAATATTTTGATTATAACTTATTTGGACATTTCAATTGATTTCATTAGTGACCTAGATTTGATTTTAATTTTCATTATAATTTTAAGAATGAAAATATGTATTAAATTAAATTATATATGCACAATGAGTTGTATTTAACTAACATATAGTAAGAACATTGTTACTAACCCTAAATATGAGCCTATGTTGCTTCAAAATAAAGAAATTATTATTATATTATTATTATATAACGATTGAAGGAGAAAGATGAAATAATAATAAATAATGATATTTCTGCTTAATAAATGAGCAATATGATCGTGTTTGGTCACCAAGGTTGTATCATGTTTTTAATAAAACAAGTTAAGCATATGGATATTTCTTTGTAATATCATTCTGTAACAGACAAGTATGGGTCCATTAGAATTTCCGTGCTAGGAACTCTTTCAAAAGTCTTCCGTACTCCAAAACACCAGGCACGTTCCCTTTTTGATAATAATCCAACTGCGAACAACGCTTTATCCAGGCAGTTATGTTTGGATATCTAAAATAAAAATATTAGGTTATAAGTCCGAGGACTTGGAGAGTAAGCCTTGACTCCAAATTTTAAACTTTCGATACCACCGTGATTAGCATTCGGATGAAGATATTGAAAAAACATGTAAAACATGTACAAACAATAATAAAAAAGCAAAAAGAAAATTAATGAAATTGAATAGCAGGACAGAACGCAGTGTAGCGTGTGAAGAGAAAATATGCGTGGCAATACACCAATTCAGATTTTTCGACAGCTTGTGGGCCTCGCGAACCAACTGGCTTTTATTGCCTAGCGGGAAATAAACTCCAAGAGCAACAAGTCTTTTAAGGTGGGCTTAACTTAATTAGCTATTGAATTAAATTAAAAAATTAAATTAAAGGTATGTAGGTAGCTTATATATTATTATTTTTATTTACTCTATACGCGGGCTCTTACTCGGGGTAAATAGGAAATTTATTCTGGGGATCAAGTACCGTTGGTCCTATAACCACTATACGAAAACCCTCCTATAGTATTATTCCCTGTAAATAAGATAGCACTGTTTACTTACATATTCGCCTCAATTGGCAACATTTCATGCAAACTGCTGACAGTTGCAACACAACTGATATCTGCCAAGGAAGGTTGGTCACCAGCAAGCCATTCCACGCCATTTAGAAAAGTTTCGGTAAAATCATAAGCTGACTTGATTTGGGCCAGACCCTCTGAAGTAAAGGAAGTAGTTGTTCCGAAGAATATAGATTCCTGAAATTATGAAGAATTAAGTTAGTTTTAATTTTTCGTTCTCCACCAAATGTTTCAACAATTTACTGACATAATTATGGTACTCGTATTGGATTTTGCACTTAAAACAGACTTGAATTTATTATTATTATCATTCATGCAAAAATGAGCGATAATAATATACTATCGAGAAGTGTTATGCGTGTTGCTATAAGGTAGATAGACTAAAAGTAAATCATCCTAAAATGTGTCTACAGTACAAAGCGACCACCAAGATCTTATTTTTCTTGGCGTAATCTGAATACTCCTGATAGACCCGTGAAATATGACGGATAAAATGCTTACATCATTTCTACGCAGCGCTGGATAGAGAATACCACTATCGAAATGCAGCATCAAATCAATTCGAGCCCTTTTTTCCGGATCCAATGGGTACAGAGGACTACCCTTGCTGTATTTGTTCACTAGATAGGTTATTATCGCATGGCTGGAAATATATAAATAGACATCTTAAAATGTGCCTACAAAATATATGAACGTATCTGAAGAAAAACACAGGTATCCGGATAAGCGAGTTTGCTTCTTTATAATATTTTTTTTTGTGTGGGAAAATTCTGCGAAAGCCTCATGTACAGTAAGTAAAAGTAGCTTATTTTTTATATGTAATTATAATTCATTTTTGTACAAAAGAAATTATTTGGATTGGATTGGATATAATTTATTGTCAGTAAAAAGCCTGCCTAAAGCAATTAAGTCTTCAAAGGTACCGAATACTAAAATATATATAAAGAAGATAATTACTTACCTATCCCAAACATTAAAATTACCGTCGGTCAAATGAGGTATGGTATGTTGTGGGTTGATCTGAAAATTACAATATAGGGACTAATAAAATTATTTTACTGTTTCAATTAAAGTTAAATTTCAATCATCAATAATGCAACGGAATTGACGTTTGGTTTTATAATTCACGTACCGCACACAAAGACAGCTTAGTTACGGTATACTAGCTAACTATGACACAATTTTAGTTCCAAACTACACGCTTTGCTTGTATTCTTAGTTTAATATTTATCTACTAGGTACACACACAGAATTCTTTAAATTTAACTTTATCAAAAAAAAATCTATGTTGTATGCTTTCTTTAAATAGGAATACCCTGTTTGAAATTCATACTAATATTATAAATGCGAAAGTAACTCTGTCTGTCTGTCTGTCTTTCTGTCTGTCTGTCTGTCTGTATGTTACGCTTTCACGCCTAAACCACTGAACCGATTTTAATGAAATTTGGTGTAGGGGTTGATTAGACCTTGAGAAAGGACATAGGCTATGTTTGGTCGCGATAGTTAAAATATAAAACTATTTTTTATTATTTATTTTAAAAAATTGAGCCATTAATCGTAATGCAATTGTGATAGAAATTTCATAGAAAGAAAAAGACTGTTTAATTAAACTTAAACTACAATTTATTATTAAAAGGTGTAAATTCAATATAAAATAACTCCTCCCCTGGCTCGAACATATGCGGAGATCCTCCTGGGCATGCTGACGATCATGTTATCCAGCATTTCCTGGGGTAACCTATCCCATTCTACAATAGCGGCTTCCCTGAGCTCTGGAACTGTCTGGGGATGTGGCTCACGGTTCCATACAGCTCGTTTAAGAGCATCCCACGCGTGCTCTATTGGGTTTAAGTTGGGCGAGCCGGCAGGCCAGTCTAATCGTGTGATATCGTATTCTTGAAGAGCAGCATTGACTCGTTGAGCTCGATGTGCGGGCGCATTATCATCGACCAGTACAAATTGGTGCCCATGGTTTACTCGGAATGGTTTGACGATATCATCAATAGCAACTGCTTTGTACATGTCTGCTGTCATGAAGCCCCGATACGGGATCAAAGGCGTTCTAGCTCCAATCATAATGCCACCCCAATAAGACACCGATTTTCCGCCTTGATGAACTGTTCCAGTGGCAGTTCTTTGTCTTTCACGGTCGCCTGGTCTTCTCCAGACACGGACACGTCGGTTATCTGGATGAGTGGAGATTCGGGATTCGACAACGAAGAGACAGTTTTACCAAATGTTTTCTTCCTCACCTTCTTCATTTTGTCGAAGTCTAGCCCACTGCAATCTTCGTTGTTGACGTTGCCGGGAATTGAGCGGAGCTCGCCATGACCTCCGTGCTCGTAATCTAGCGTGCCTGTGCCAGTCTGCGTGCTAACTTCAAGCCCAGAGGCGGCCCTGACTTCTGCTTTTATTTTAATGGCGTTGATTGTGGGATCACGGGCTGCCAGCAATCTAATATAGCGCTTTTGGGCAGCTGTCAAAATAGTTAGGCGACCGCTGCGGGGTCGGTCAGCTAAATTCTCCATTCCGTGGTACCTCTGCAACGTAGCCACGACACAGGATTGGGATATAGCAAGTCTGCGTGCTATTACTCTCGTGGTGTATCCTCCTTCCCTCAAAGTTACTATTTTAGCTCGTAAAACCTCTGACAATCCTCTTGGCATTTTTTCAATCACTACTTTCCGCGAAAAATAT
Organism: Eilema sororculum; assembly: GCA_914829495.1. Classification (NCBI taxonomy): domain Eukaryota; kingdom Metazoa; phylum Arthropoda; class Insecta; order Lepidoptera; family Erebidae; genus Eilema; species Eilema sororculum. Next base: position 5,608,926 of record OU618556.1, read on the forward strand.
CTTGCATCGGTTATAATTCACTAAATCAGATTTCTGAATGAGCGTAAGCTAGGACTGAAAGCCTTTTTGTAAGAAAAAACAATTGAACGGTGTCATTGTTTTGTGTTCTAATTCTTTATTTTTAAATAAAGAATCTAAAAAGAAGAAAAATCATAATATAATCTACAGTAACAAAAAAGATTTCAGTTTTTCAAAGTGATCGCAAACTTTTTTTGATGTGTGTACATTATTTTACACTTTACCTTTAAAAAATCATCCTTGAGATGTTCACCGGCAAGTAAGTTCAGTTCCACGTACTTTACATCAGGGATTTTAAGAGCTTCAATAACCATATACACTGCACGTACAGGAGGACTAGCGTCCATTGTATACAGTGTCAAAGTCATAATGTATTCTGAAAGATAAGAAATTCGTTACGTTTTTGTAAGTTTTTGCAAATTTTTAATTACTTTAGTCTTCTGTTCTAAATTTCCAAAAATATTAACAGTCATTCAATTGATAAAATATATATGATTGCTCATTCAAATATCGAGTCACAGAGGTTAGATATAACATCCCGATTCCCAATTTTGAGACGTGACATCTGCTAAACCACTATGATAATCCTTCTTTATTACCATTGCGTACATACATTTTTTTCTCGTCGTAGTGCGCACTTTCCAATACTATATTATCAATGGTGGGTACGTAATGTTCCTTTTTTTTCTTTTATTTGCGCACGTGGAAATCTCTAATATTGTGTATCATCTATACGTGTAAATATTGATACATGCAATATATTACTTGATGTGTTTTCATTATGAAAAAAATTATAACTTGTAAATTATAAATACATTTTATGAATAATGATATTATCAACAATGATATTCACTATTACCGAAAATTTCACTTTTGCTAAAACCGAGTTAATTAAATATTAGCAAGGTCCTTTTTTAACCATATTACCTACCACAACTTTTGACGTTATTGTTACAATTTAATAAGTATTTACTCACCAGTCGTTGACTACAACAAACTGCAACAATACCGTATAAATCACTAATTTTATTTCAACAAGTATAAACAGCACTCTCTTAACAACTTGTTTAAATGTTTTCATCTAACCGACAGATAAGGAAACGATAGCTTCATATCAACCATCTAAATTATTATTTAATGTACTGAATCAGTGTCAGCAATCAAGTAACGTTTATTTATAAATTACTAGCTATTGTCGGTGGCTCCATTGCTTGATTGGTAATACCAGTATTCCAGTCTAACCTACTGCGCCGCATTTCATCCAACTCCATTCAACTATTTTTACTTGAAAAGGTTTGTAGTATATGTGTTGGTTCAAGGAACCTAACTTTCACATTTCTAATATCTGTAGAATTAGTATTTATAGGATTCTCGGGGGAGTTAATAAATGAGCCGCAGAAAAAAAAATCAATTATACTGCCAGGCACTAGTTTTTTCAACACTTATTGAATAAGTTTTTTTTGTTTTTTATTCTTTGTTTGACGTGGCAGGCGGTGGCTTACTTCTAAGTTTATTATTAAAGAAACCTGTACAGTTACCAAGATGTTTACCATGCATATAAATGAAGGAACCTAAGAAGGTCAAATTCACAGACCTAGCTTTGATCAAGACCTTTAAATTAAAACTTATATACAGGTGATAGCAGAATACCAGCAATAATGCATGAAGGAGCAAAAATTTAACTCAATACAATTTTTGTCTTTGAAATGTTTTTTTTATACCACTTAGGTAGCAGGCAAGCACATGGCCCACCTGATGGAAAGTGGTTACCGTGGCCTATGGCCGTGTGCAAGAGGAGTCACAGTCGTGCTGCCGATCCTGTAAGAACACTGTGAATCCACTGTGGAGGAACGAGATGTGATGTCCCTCCAACACAAAGGGAGGATCCTCCGACCAGGCAAGGTGATCACGCCTGGCGGGCCGCGGCCCAACGATTGTCGTTGGGAAGTTGTATATATATTGTACCAGCGCGCGAACTTCACTTTCGCGATGCAGGATTCGTAGTGACTTAGTAGTTCGGCTTGCTGTCGCTAGATGGCGCTGGGTACATGTGGTATCGCCACAGAGAGTTTCTGTGCCGTCAGTGCAGAAAACAAAGCAGGACAAGCCCTTTGTCTTTCCCACTGACCGGACAAAACCTCTCCAGTGAGCTCTGGCTACCCTACTCACCGCCAGGAACACAACACGAGGTTATTATGGCTGCGGTATTCTGCACTTCCCCAGTCGGACTGCTCAATTGAGAAAGAACACCCTTGTGTGCTGTAATGTATGTAGATATAATGTGTGTCATTATATCTATAGTCCTTGCCATTCAAAGAATAAATGAAACCCGAATACATAAAATGACTAAATCAGATTCTTGAAGCCCCATCAATTTCTTGATGTTTTAACTTTCATCATTTTAAAAGTTAGAATTACACACAAGGTTATAAAGTGAGTAAAAAATCGAGCAAAGGCGCATTAATGAACACCTCAGTGAACCTGAATGACAGGGAGACATAGCAAAGGCTTTGCCGTCTATCGAAAAATAAAATCTATCGAGGAAGTGACGTTCATCTGTACTCTAACAACACCAATTTGGTAGCTGGAGCTCGCATGCCAACTTGCTTACTTACGCTGACTGGGCTATCAATTTTATTTCATAGTGGCATTGTTTCTCTTGGGCGAATTATGACATACAATAAGTATGGTGTGATATAGTTGCACAATCGTTTCAGCATGCCCGTCTCGCTTGGTATGCCTAAAATCGATATAACGATTTGAGATATGATTAGATATGGACATAAAAGATAAGGTGTCTAATTAAAACGAGGCAATATGAGTTGAGTAGATACTGCCAAAGTGAGTTTTAAAATAGGACTGACAGAAATTCTGGACCGATAAAAGTTATCAAAACTGCATCACAATACCTAATTATGTTATCAGATAATCACAGTATGTACAAATTAAATGCCACAAAAACCAGGTAAGGAAGGTATAATTTTTACTCTTTCATTTTTGTTATCAAATAGTTGGTTAATTGTCGATAGATCGTTGGTGGCGCCCTCAGCTATATATACTTAGGTGAGAATACCAAGAAAGATCCAGGTAGCTCAATTGGTCAGAGCGTTCTCCTTAGAATGGAACTTGACGCTGGTTCCAGTCCCATCTCGAACTTAGCAACCGAAATTACAAATATTCTCTCTAACCTAACTCCTCCCATCCGACTAAGCTAAATTGCTTGTTTTAAGAGTGGATTCACGTCGGTAGCGTAATGGCCAGGGTCCCTCGATCCCACCCGGGACCTCTCGATCGTAAGGCCTTCTCCATAACCGCTAAGCTACCGATGCCACCGACGGCGACGGTTTGCAAAAAAATATCTTCATCCTAACGAAACTTGCAACCAACATACATCCAACCACTCACGTTTACATACAACTCATAATAAATAATATCCCTCTTACATGATAAATTACCTGAATATTAGACAGAAAACTGAATCTTTGCTTCACAATTACTAGAACTTTACAACGTGCAGGTACTAATTAAATTTTGATAACAAGTTTATTTAAGGTAAGGAGGGTAAGGTATTTAAGCTTACATTTCTCGTTATAATAGAAACAATACCGCTAGATTATCGAAGTGAACAGCTATATTACCTTATTAACAAAAGGCTTTATTCACTTTAACTCTTGCGGTATATCTTACTTAAATAGGTATTAGCATCAACTGGCATTTAATTCAAACTATTTTACACAACAAAAGACAGCGAATAGTTATTATATTTTATGGAACATGAGTAAAATTGAAATATTAATATTTTATTATCAAATATTATATCTAATGGTGGAACCACATTTCGTATCGTTATGTGTTATTTTGTTATTCGCCTCATGAGGAGACGTCATTTTACTTTATTCGCACACATAACGCATAAGTGCGATTAAACATTCGACATCTTCAACGCGTCGCGCGTCGTCGCCTCGTCGGTGGCAAGAAGTGTCGATCGCAAATAATGTTGTTCACTCATTGTTAGAAATATTTCAATAGTAATACCGCCTAGCCACTAATCTAATAGGTAAAACAATTACAATATGTGCTTTCAACATAATATAGGTAAATTACGGACTGAATTTAGACAGCATTTTGCTGTATTCCTTGTGGTTTGTAAATAGGCGTAGGCCTATGTTGATCTCCCTTCATTTAATTGTTTAGCTATCCTAATTGCTTTTCTCATTCTCTCTCTTCTAAAAGTCCTGCTATAGGTAGCAACTATTAGTAAGGCACTAGTGATATACTTCATCTGGTGTAAATGACTTAATTATGAGTAAGCAATCGCTCTTATTTACCTGATCGCTTATCCATACTCCGTGCTCTTATTGACAATTTTAACTTCTCTTCTTTAACTTTTCTTTTTTTTTAACTCAATGCTAATTAAAGTCCTACAATTATAATAAACAAATATAATAGATAAACAATAAATGTCACACCAATAATTGCTATTTATCCTGTATTTATATATTTTTTGTAACGCCATCTATACATCTAACCAGGAATCAAGTTGGTAGAATGGTGTTCGTGGTGTTGTTACTACGAATAACCTTTGGGTCTCTACGGAAGATGTCGCCTTTTTCAAGAATTTGTTTTAGTCGACCATATATATTTTTTTTAGAGTAGCAATAGACCTGTGATCTATTGATATTTGATAAAACAATCTAAAATACTTTGGTTTATAATAAGGATAATTAATTTTTATTTTGTGTGGCAACTCATATAGTTTTAAAAAAATTCTGACATAATAAGAATTAAGTAAGTACCTATAAGAAGTAATTTTTTATGTTCGAAAAACATCGGAAAAAATGAAACGCTCAAGTGAGACTTGAACTCACGACTTTTCCCTTACAGGGGGAATGCTCTTCCAACTGAGCTATTGAGCCACATCTGATTCATTACAAATTTTCCTTCTGTAAGTCTCACTTGAGCGTTTCATTTTTTCCGATGTTTTTCGAACTTAAAAGTTAGCATAATAAATGCTATAAAAATTCATTCAATAATTTTTTTACTTAGTTGTTGTAATTTTATAACGCATATTAAGCCGATATAATTGGCCCTTCGTAGCTAATTGTATGTACACTTTATAATTAGATCAAATAAATATCATTTTTAACAGTTCGATACCCTTTTTTTTCCGTGCGGAAATCCTCTCGGATACCCCCCCCCCCCCCCCTGCCGGAGCCGGAAGGGGAGGTTATGTCGGACTCGAACCGACTAAAACCGCACGCCGACTGTGGGTCTTGGTGCTAGGCCGGAGGTGAAGTTGTCATAGACATATCCCTCGCACCCCGGCTGACCCAGGGAACAGTTCGATACCCTAAAAACACATTTTACTTAAAAATTGCAGATTAGCCTATTGACTATAGATACCATACATGTTGTAATATTTCTTATCATACATTCTCATGTTACTCATTCTTACTTTTCGGTAAGGAATTCTTCTTCCCTATTTTCAAGGCACACTTAACTATCTTAGAAATTAAAATGACTAATAAAAACATTGAGGTTAGAAGGTCTATAATCAGCTCGGCGAACCTTGATCCCTATGACACTGACAGTTATTCCCACGACACAACCTTGTAGTAGCGTCACCGTTATATTATAATCGAATTGGCGGTGTCTAAAAATGATATTTATTAATTTTAGGCAGATATATGCAATTACAATAATATCCCGTTAGAATTATAATAATTATTAACACTTACAAGAAATTATCTCAATCAGACTTTACGTTGACGTCCTGCAAAAGTTACTCCGTTTGGAAGATATCGACTAGTGCGGAAAAGTATCGATAAACAAATATCGAAAATGGAAACGAGTGTACAAAATACATCAATAGAGCACCTACGCTCTTAGTGTCAGATTTATAATCATTTAAGTTGTTTGCGATAATAAAATAAAGGAGATTTAACAAATTTATTGTATATACCTACTCAAATAAAACAAAAGCGGTTTATTTATGATTTTTTAATATACATTAATCTGAATCTGACAATGGTGTCACCGATTGCGTCTCAGACTCGGAATCCGAACTGCAGCTGCTTTCTCCTATGTTTATTAAAAACGGCTGGTCTACTATATTGTCGTATCGCACGTCTCGATTCCAATCATCTAAGCATAGTTTTTTCGTTTTTTCAACCACTTTCCTCCAATTGTCCGGAGTCACTTGACTACATGCCTCTTGTAGCAACGTAAGCATTTTATTAGCTGTGAATGGTGGAGTGGTGTTAAGCCTGGCTGCACAACCTGAAACAATAATGGTTTAGATTGAAAATGATGCAAAGTCAAAGAGCGAGATCGGGGTAAGTACATTATAAGTACATAATTTTGTACGTTTAAAGTGTGTAATTGATATAAGCACATGGATAAAAATAAAAATGCAATTTGCTAGTGAAATAAAATAGCTTTAAATAGTACTAGCCGACTAGACAGTCACCAGTGACCTAAATAAAAACATGTTAAAATAAATACAAATCAACCCACCTTTGATCTGCGCCCATATCATTTCGATTGCATTATATTGGCAGTGGTAGGGCGGTAGCCGAATCACGGTGTGCCCTTTTGATTTTGCCATCTCATCCAAGAAATATTTCTTCTTTGTTTGCTGTTTATGAAGGTTCAACAATCTAACTAATTCCTTTTTCAGCATTTGAGTATTAGCTGCCACACCATTGTTTTTGCAGCCACTCTATTATTTCGCCTTTATTGTTGTTCGCGGTAGGCGCTTTATTAATTTGCACAGAGTGGTATGGGGCGTTGTCCATTAAAATGTAGTGGGGCTCGTTTAAATTGTCTAATAGTTTTGTGAACCATTTCTTGAAATTCTCAAAATTCATCTCTTCGTGATAATCACTTGTTTTCACGGATTTGAAGGCCCACAAGAAGTTAGGTACAAAACCTTTGGCTGTGCCAGCGTGGCAGATAATCAAACGCTGGCCCTTGCCTTCTGGTGCTTTGGTACAGGATTTCTCTGTGTCGTCTGTCCATGTTTTGGAGACTGAGTGATTGGCGTTGAGCCACGTTTCGTCCAGATAAACCACCTTGTCCCAGTTCTCGATGTTTTTTATTTGTCGTAGAAAATCACACCTCATCAATCCAATGTCCTTCCGCTCCATTATCACTTTTCTTTTGTCACACTTCCCATAACGAAATCCACATTTTTTTATAACCTGTCTGAGAGAAGTGAATCCACCTTTAAATAAATCAGCCGATTTCAGCGACGCTAATAATTTTGTGCAAGTCGGCAGTTCACCTCGAAAATAATAGCCGTAAATATGGTTTCGTATCGCTGCCATGTCGAAATCATCGGGGTTAGTTACGGGTCGTGCCCTATTATGTTTTTTCTTCTTTGGAGTTGATAATTTGTTCTCCTCCATCGATGATTCGCCGAACTTCTCCTTTGTAATTCGGGAAACGGTAGCTTTGCCAATTCCCAAAGCATCAGCAACACGGTCGCGTACGTTGTCAAGTGGCAACAAAGGTCCGCCATTTTGTAGTTCGCGAGCAAAATAGTCACGCAAGCGTACAACAAACTCCCGCGTTTCACTGTTGAGTACAGTTTTTCTCAGTCTTTTCGGCATTTTGAAACACCAACAAAAACAAAACAGCAACAATAACAAAAACAGAAAACAACAATAGTAATAAACAAAGGATTCCGTTGACACAACAAAACACGTGGCGCATACAAGGCGTTAGCACTCGTACTGGCGTAGCGAACTGACAGTACTAGCGTAGTGACAGATCAGATAGTGTTGCTATAACTAAAATTTTAATTCACATTAAAATTATACAGTCCGACCATGTTACCTCTGCATCGGAATATTGGCAACCCCATATACAAATACACGGATACTTGTAAATATAACAAGCATTATAATTATAGTAATGTAGATTATATTTTAAAAACATGTTTATCGATGTGGCTGAATGCAAGTCACGCCTTTGCCTATAAAAAGTTGCGATATATCGACACGACCCGTCACTAGTATGAACTGTCATAGGGATCAAGGTTCGCCGAGCTGATTATAGGTATAATTTTTGGTACATTGGTACAGAAAGTGCAGGTGACCGTAGATGCAGGGCTCCTCGAGTGCGTACCACATATTCAACCCAATGGACTAATGCTGCACTGGGCTTCATTGGACGATCAAGAAATATTGAGGATACTTCTTTAGCTCTGATTGTATACCTGAAAGTAACAAAAGTGGCAAAAATGTATACCGCGAGTTAAATAGAATACCATAATTTAGAAACTAGTTACACAATAATAAGATTTTGTATGTGTATACCTAACAAAACACAATATTTTAATCACAGAATAAATAGTATTATATAATTTGATTGAAATTGCAAAGCATTTATTATGCTAACTTTTAAATTCGAAATACATCGGGAAAAAGAAGCGCTCAAATGGGAGGTGGATCTACTCCACCGTCGCCCTTAAAGACGGATATAAAGAGAAGGGAAATTTGAAGTGATTCAGGTGTGGCTCAACAACTCAGTTAGAAGAGCATTCCCACTGTAAGGGAAAGGTAGTGGGTTCAAGTCCCACTTGAGCGCTTCTTTTTCTCGATGTATTTCGAGTATATTTAATGTTTGCAAATCCCTTATACGTTAGTAATTTATGAGACAGATATGGTAGGTTATTCTACTATATATATTAAAAATGTAATTGATACATTTGCCATAATTAACACTTACGTTTCATTCGTCAAAACTTCTTTAATAGCAGCTTCAAGTTCATCAGCCATGTCTTCAGCTAGCTTTACTTTAATTCCCAATCCTTTTCTCTCAATTGATATCATGTTGATATACTGGTCTGCCAAAATTGGAATACCCACTAATGGCACCCCGTAATGTACAGCTTCTGTAGTAGAAAGCTGACCACCGTGCGTTATGAAAAGTTTGAGATTAGGGTGTGCTGAAATGTGAAGAATATAGCTAAAATTGGCAACTTCTTCGTATGTACCTAACTATGAGTAATATGTTTCTATTCACTATTGAACATTTGATAAAATTCATAACAGATCATGAATATCTCCGTGCAAGGAGATCTAAACTTTCACAAGCAAACTAAACATGTCTAGAGTGTCAGCTGAAAAATGACTGAAATCTGAAATATCCTATAATATATACTTCGACACAAATATTTGAAGTTGTAACCTTCTTCCTTCGTAGATTGAAAATATCGTTTTAAAATTATATTTGCCCAGCAATTAATTAAATACACCACTTACCCAAAATACTTGGTTGTGGAGCCCATTTTATAAGGTGCACATTTTCCGGCACATTGCCTAATTCACTTTCGTACTTGAATATAACTAGCTGATCGAGTCTACTGAACATATTCAGAAACGTTTGCGTCATTTTTCCTGACATGCTATCGCTTAGCATATACGATCCTAAACTGAAGTATATTACACCATTTTTAGCTTCGTCCATTATTGTTTGAAGAGTCTGAAACAATAAAACATGATTACTATTACATTGGTTTGGATGGGTATTGGTTTTATCATTCGTGATTATTTTAGCATGTCATCCGAGGCTCTCGGAGTACGGGTATGTTCTTTTCCCCTTCCTTCTTTTGCTTTAGATTTCTTTTAATGCTTCTTTTTCTTTAGATTTGACTTCTACGGCTTTTATAGAAGACCTGACTTGACTTCCAAACTCTTTCTAATTATTTCAATGAAATAAAGTTAACCTCTTGATAACAATTTCTTCTCACATGTCTCATAAAGCTGCTAAAATAAAAACTCTGAATATAAATTAAATTACCTTCGGGAGAGGCTTGACTTCATTTTGTATATGATATCCAGCAATATTTACAGCATTTTGCGGCAATTTCATAGCTCCTCCTATAGACGGATGTGAGTTCAAAAACATCAAAGAGCCATTATACACTGCATCCTTGTACGATGGCATAATGACCCCTCTCCTTGCTGCTATTTCAGTATAAATACTATTGTAGGCCAAGTTTTCCATTGGAGCTATGATGAAGCTAGAAAAATAAGTTTTTATATCGCTTTAAAAAAAATATTGATTACATTTCTAAGTATCCACTTACTGTATTGTAAACAGTTTTTTTGTAATCTTCCATAATTGTTCGACTCGTTGCCAGAAGGTTAATGGAGAACTATACTCGGCGAACAAATCAACGCTGTATGCAGGATTTGGTACCTCATCTATTAGTCTCAAGACTTGCCAGTGTGGTTCAGTTGAACAAACCCAGATCATAGGTGCTTCGAAGAGGGGAGCAATTCTGTAAAATTGGAAAATCATAAATGTAACATTTCATATTACTTTTTATTCATATTTATGCATTCTACAACAACTTTACATCTGTTAGATTACTGTTTAATCATATTCAACATTTTCTTGATTGTACAAAATCAAAAATTGTAACTTATTTCTTTACGCATACCTATTGCTTTCATCAGTCATCCTTACCCAGCATTAAGTTCTGAATAGAACCATTCACAAATAACGACATCAAATGTCTCTTTGGGATCACTCAGTAATTTAACTACATTCGGTTCTTCGATTAAAGCTTTGAAAAAATTATAACCAAAGAAAACGAAGCCAGAGTAATCTGCTATATTACCCTTCCCGATAACATTTTTAACTTTAAATACTCCACCTGAAAAATCCAGACTTATAATAGTGTACAGTAGTTACCTATACGTATACAGGGTTACTGGTAACTCACAGTATTCCTGTCAGGGGGTGTTAGAGGATCCAAAATGCTAGAAGTTTGACCCACTTTATGTATGGCCGAAAATCAATCGTTTTCGAAATAATTGACTTTTTGAGTTTTTGCCGAAATAACCCAGAATGAAGCTTTCAAGTTGCCGAGTGGCAATTATTCTGATTTATTTTGGTAGGTATTACTTTTACTAACCTAAAATGGTATAAAAAAACTAGTAAAACTCTTTAAATAAAAAAATTGTGTACCGTTTTATGAAAAAAATATTTTTCAATTTTCACCTTGCTCTTTAGTAATTGTTATTTGTCTCAAAAATTACTATAGTGGCAAGTTTCTTCAAATCAAATTCAAGTCAAAATTATAGCGTTTTGGGTCCTCTTACACGCTCTGACAGAAATACGGCGAGTTACCACAAACTTACAAACAAACAAACCACTTAAATAGTGAGTATGCTGGATGCTGGTTTTTAAACGAGCGAGGTTTTTGTATAGTTTTCATCTTCAAGTTAAATTAAATGCATATATTTAATTACTTTTTTCTGTTTCCTTTAGAAACTTGTTTGCCATAGATGAAATATTGACTTCCTTCAATTTTAACATTGATGTTCCCCTTGGATACGATGTTATGTGCACCACCTGAGATTAAAGCAAAAAATATTACAAATCAAACACAGGAAAAGAAATGCAATTAAGCTTAAATGCAACTAAACCTACAGAGATAATAATTGCCGGTAACTTTATAGATGTACGTATGGGTTATACAATATATGAAGTAACTGTAAATTTATAGATGTTTTGAAGTTCAAAATCGCAGTGCATCGTAGGCAACGAACATTTGAACAACACATGCATCGATGTGGCGTACATTCGCATTAACATGAGTCGCATTTCCAAACTTTCGCACTACTGTTCATCGTGATTTTAAACTTCGAAATTCAGTGGGACAGTCACCTAATTAGATTATTGGCTAAAATGATCAATGAAATCCTACATGCCAATAATATTTACCTCATGCCCAGCTTCTAATAAACGGTCTACAACGCCGTGGCCCAATATACTATGGCTTTTTGAGCTCATTGGGAAACATACTAGTATTCGTAGTGCTGCATTTACTGTTATCAAACCCAAAATAGGTAAAACTACACCGTACTGCATCTGAAATTATAATAATTGTTCCCTATAATATGAATCTTAATGTAATAATGTCCAAAAATAAGTTGAGAGTTAATTTTTGGAAAGGTTTATGATATATGATAATATTCACCATTTAAAAAAACAATATGAAAAAGATGAGAAGAATACGAGAATTTAACTTAAGCCACAGAATAGATAATAGTACTAGCGTGCTTAAGCTATAAAGAAGGAACACCTGAAATTCTTAATTTTAAAACCTTAATTGGTACTAGGTTTTATGTAATAGAAATGTATCTAATAAATTGTTTTACTGAAGTAGGTTCAGGTAATTAGGAATATTCAGACAAGATAAGATAGTTAAGTGAAATATCTGTCGAGACGTATTTGTGTGACATACTTACAATAATTTATACTCGATTACTATTTGAAATTTACAACTGTAAGACAATTGTTTTACACAAAATAATCACAACTTTTTATAGTTGAGACCTGTCCTATGGTAGTTTTGAGTCCATGAATAACCGATTTTACGATGTTTCTAACGGCCATTCAACAAAATCGAACCAGTCGTAGTAAATTCATCGTCTCCTTCATGAACATAGAGATGAATATACATATATACAAGGTAAAAAAATAACTCTTCTTTCATTGGTTTCGCTACAGGCGGTCAAAATACTTGGATACCAAGAATAGAAATTGACTTCTCATTTAATATATGTTAATTAGGTCTATGATCTCTTGTAATATTCAAGTAGCCTGTTATCTCTTAACCTAAATACATATATTATTACTTTACTCCATACTCTATACATCCAACGCCAATGTTACGGTCACTTTGGTGATCGTCCAAAAGGCGTTTATGGTAACTTTCTTAAATTCAAACATGCTATTAGCATTCCCTTCTAGCTATTCTGCAAGTGAAAGTGACTATCATTTTTCTTTTGGTATATTTTGGTGTTCTTTGGAGTTATAATCAAGATTATATTAGCACAGGTTATTTAAGAGAGCAAATCAGTTTGTTGCTAACTCTAACATATTCTCAAAAAGCAAACCTACTTGCCAGCACAAATACAACAATATTTAACTAACATTTAGGTATAAATCTAGGGATACAGTTTTGTGGCTCGAAGGTAAACAGGCATTCCTAATATATTCTAATATTTCTAGTATTTCACTACATTTAAATGAAAGAAATACGGGCACCAAACAGAAATATACACTACTAAAGTCATTAGGTAATAATACTCACATTTATATCAAATATTTAATTTTTTCTCACCATTAATTATAATACTTATTATCAATTATGTATTATATCCTATATCTGCACTCACACTGCACATCACAGACATCACAGATCATAAGAAATTATTTTTTATAAACACACGTATAGTCATAGCAAGACATGTTTACTTCCAAGGTAAACACGAAGAATACTGAGTGAAAAGGTTTTTGAGTCAACTGACGAACACCACGACAATACGAAACAGACTGGTGCATGGATTTTAATGTAGAACTTTTTAAAACTTTTTAACATAATGGGATAATCAGTAAAGCCAGTTTATTATAATGTAATTTGCTCAATATAATAATCATATAATAATCATTTATTGATCAAAAGTACTTAAAATCTAGTTACATAAACACTGACTACCAAACTAGATCTTTGCAGATCTGTGCTGTGGCAGT